>SRHC01002545.1:0-583406 GCA_004794325.1 Pomacea maculata
AAGGGAAACAACTCTCGTCCCTGACACAATACACGTACACGACACACGTCCCTGACAGGAAGCCTGGTGGTATTTGTATCTAGGGTAGCAGGGACATGTGAACTGGGGACAGCTGCTAAATGTAGATCAGGGCAATAAGAAAGTGGTTATTTTATGGAAAGTTTTATTCTGAAGCCATATTAGGTTTTGTGTCCCCAGTTTTCAGGAAACTATGTGTGAAATGACATACCTTCAGCCATACAACATGAGGTGTGGGGTTGCCTTGAGCTTCACAGGTAAAGTTAATGTTTTCTCCAGCAGTCACTGTCTGATTCTTAGGTGCCTTAAAAATTATTGGAGCAACTAAAAAGAAAAGCAACAAATTGCAGTTTTCTTGTTAAATGAGAGATGAATCACATGACTAGTTTTTTCTTTGTTTACAGCACAGATTACAAGCCTCAGAAACAGAATGAAAAAAGGAAAACTCAGTATTATTTTTGGTTCCAATACAGAATTTACAAGTGTTTCAATGAAGTAGCTGTCTCATTTTAATGCATGCTATTTTAATATTGTCTGTGATATTTTCTAACATATAAAAAACTGTAAAAGCTGAAAATTTTAACATAACTGATGTGCCTATAATGTATCTGTCCACAAGTTGCAGAGAATGTCATTAAGCAGGTGTGGTCTGACCTCCTGACTAATATGTAAAAAGAAATGCAATATAACCATGCTGTAATCCTAAAATGGGTAGGAATAGAAGTTAAATCTTTCTTGCATTATTTATATGGATACCCTGCTGTATTGTTAGGTACTGAGTAGATAGCTGGCTCTTTTCTTTTCCCTGTAGATCAAAGTTTTAATTGATTATGGTGACTAAACGCACAGGTAATTTGCTTCCTGCTGGTCATTAAACATTGATCAAATTTACCTGTAATTTCCAGATAGGCAAAGACTCTGTCACTGCCATAATCATTGTTGGCCATACATGTATATAGTCCCCCATCTGTTTCTTTGATGTTCCTCACCACAAGTGTTCCATTTGAGAAGCTTGTGACATTGCTGGAGTTCTGCAAAGTTGATCATAGCAAGGGTGAACTAACTAATAAATGATAAAAAAAAAAACCCCAAAGATTTAAGAAGAAACCATTGTAGTGGCTTACATAAACAAAGTATCATCATCAGGAAACACACACATACACCCAGTGAACCTGATGACATGGTATGAAGTGAGGTGAATATCAAAAAACCTTGAAACAATGACCTTCATCTACTACTCCCACATTCCTATCTTCTGTAGTGTAAAATCACTTATTTAATTGAATAGATTGCAACTAAACCAGCTACTTAACCATACAGCAGCAAGAGTGACAAACACGAAATAAAACAGATGAGAGATAATAAGGGGATGGATACAGCACATTTGCCTATTTAATAGAAGGCTCAGAATGTTTTATAAAAGAAAGGCAAATAAGCAAAACAGAAACCAAATTTCCATAACAGACATACACACAGAAGCCAAAACATGTTAATTAACAAATAAGAGTTCCATCAGTAGCACAAGACAACAAAACCTGCTTACTAAGCATACTAAAATAGCTCAGCATTTAAAAAAAAAAAGACAGGCAGACAATGTAAGTTTGAGGTAAGGGATGGAACTGGCAGAAAAGTACAAATTGAGAAAACTATATGCATAATAAATAGACACACCAGATATTAAAAGAAACTGGGATGATTGACATATGAATAAGAGAATGGCATACATATAAGAAGAAAAACAGGCAGGCTGGTAACTAAAAGAAGAAAGGATAGCATCTTTTAAGTATCCTACCTGCAGTTGTACAGGATTCCCTGTCTCCAAACTCTTGAACCAAAGTAAATGTGGTTCTGGACTTGCTAAGGCTGCACAGTTGAAAACAACTGTGCTTCCTATAGAACTTGTCAAATTCTGTGGTGCTCTGGTTATTTGAGGTTTACCTGTACATTACAATCACAATATGAGAATAGGAAAAAAAAATCAAGAAACTTTTGTTTTTCAACTAGGTGATATCTAAGACACCATTCACTGCTGTCTTTCAAACATTTGAGATACCTCCCAGGTGCTTAGTGCAGGATAGTTTTAGGTTATCACAATGCTTCTCTTGTACTCTGTTAAGTATTTTTAATACACACAGTTAATTTGTTTTAGCTTTACTTTTCAAAGAAAAAAATAGAGAAGGGAAAAGTAATGTTTTAAACGAGAATATTATTCAAACCAGTGTTTGTACTTATATTTGCAGTATGATGTAAGAAGTTAGTGGTGTGTAAAAGTCAAAATATATACAAAAGGAGAATGATAAACACTTTTAACTTAAAACACAATTGTTGTTAATGTAATAAAGACAGAAATACATGCAAATTCAATAGTGAGAAGGAAAGAGTTTGTTTTATGTCAAACCAGTAGCATTTTATGGCCAAACAGCCGCCACTACAAATGGGTGAAATATGCAGAGAAAGAACAGCATACCTGACTCAAGATCTAAACTCAGAACAGTAAATCCTCACTGTATTGGTGACAGGTGCTTATTGTATGCACATATTTACATCTAGAAATGAACATACATCCTCAATAATCTTTCAATGTGTCAAAATTGTACCTGCCGGTGAGAATGTATGTGCACTAAAATCACACACGTTTTTTTGAGTATTACTCCTAACAACAGTCCCCACATTGCTAATCCATCTTCAGACTTCTCTACTCATCTTCCTCTGCCAATCACATATCCCTCAGTTCTTTTTACCCAATTCCTCTCTGCATTTTTTTAAATTTATCTTTTATTAGGCATTGGTACTGTTGTTTATCCTTCCATCCTGTGTATGTTGATTTGTCTTGTTCTGGTCTCAAGCATTAAGAACATGTTTCTTACAAGCACGAGTATAGGTTTTATAATTCCCTTTCATTACTATTATATCGAGAGTTGAACATACTTCCGCATTAAGCTTCTACTTTGTCAATCCACATTTATCTTCCGCTGTGTCAAACTATACACACATATTTATTTACATCTAGAAATAAAAAAACTTTTTTCTTTCACTCTCACACTCTTTCTCTCATGCTTGCACATACACAATAGATAATCCAAACCTTGTCTTGACAAAAGTATTGGACGCAAAGCTAGGAATTTTTTAAATATCAAAAACAGGCAAAAACTTAAAATGCTTACCTACTACCTGAAGCTCTCCAGGGGTGCTGTAACGTATTACTCCAAGAAGAGTGTTGACACCAACACATACATATTCCCCAGCATCACTATATCCAGCACTGCTGATGTGCAAAGTTTCCCCATAGGGTGTTGTGCCAACAAAAAACACTTCAGGGACAACATCAAGGCCATTCAGTCGCCACATAATAAATGCTGGAGGTAAACTGTCTATCCTGCAGAGTTGAGTGATTTCAGAGTGAAGCTGAACTGCTGCATCTTGAGGGTTCATGCTAAAGGTAGGAGCAATGTCTGGAAAAAGGATTCTTCTGCTTAACACATGAGACACTTAAAAAAAATTGTATTAGGAATTAAATATAAATCAAAATAACAATGGTATATCTTGTAGACAGAATCCATATCATACATCCTTTGGACATAAAGCAAACCTTACAGACTTTAATTTGATAAAATAAAAAGTTCATCTTTGAATTTATACTGAAAAGCATGCAAACAGTCATACATGCTTGTCTCAGGATGGCCTGCCTGCTCTTGATTGTCTTGCCACTTGAAGTTGCCATGCATGTATACACCCCTATGTCCTCCTCTTTCACACTTCTGATATGAAGAGTTCCATTAGGGTAGACAGTCTTATCAGTAATGATTGCTGCACTGGGATCTGATATGATGTCTTTATTGTCATACTGCCACCTTAAAAAAAAATAGAAGTGTGCATGGATGCTGTGTTCAAAGCCAACTCAGGTATATCTAATCCCTGTTAAATAACAAAAAAGTGAAGTTAGCACAATACTTAGTAAAAGTTGTCATTCAGAAAATGTTAGGAAAGCACCACGTTGTACTATGCATTATACAGTACTCCACAACAGTGCATGATGTAAAGTAAGAAACACTTACAAATAAGTTATTTCAGAAGTATCTTCAGCTCTGCAGTGAAGGAAATAAGGTCTTCGTATAGCTGCTATTCCATCAGCTGGTTCGAGAATGAATGTTAAACCTACAGATATATATATATATGAAAAAGATATTGCATTCTGTTATTCAGCAGACAGAAATGTAAATGTGATGTGTGTATGTGTGAGCATGAGAGTGTGCATGATAATAATAATAAACTTCTGATATGGAGATCAAGAGCATCTCTCTGATGTGGCCAAAGAGTGTTCACATCGCAGTTGATTGGTTTTATATAAAATAAAAATCAGCTTAAGTACTAAAGTACCAAAAAAAAAATGCTTCCCAGACTGAATGACAACATCCTCTAACTGATTATCTTCTCTCCACTGACCACTTCTTCCCTTTCACAATTAAAATTACCTGTAATGATGTGAAAAGTAGACAGTAAGGTCAGCAGGTGGGTAATACTCTTTGTTTCCATTATTAAAACAAAGCATTTTCGTAAAGAGATGTGTTCTGCATGCTGGAAAACTGCAGGTGTTGTTGCTGTAGCCTCTTCCTGCTACCTGAAAAATGCTAACAATTGACATCTGTACCGTGTTTGCTGATATGAATTTATTAAAAGAGAAATGTTTAATGCTGATATCGATCTATGATTTCAATTGATCAAAGAATTGATCAATCAGTCAACTACTCAATCATGCATAAAATTCATTATTTATTCATTTGATTATTTTTTATCGAATGATTTAACTTAAGAGTATGTATAACATATGTCCCATTGTGAACAAATTTAATTATGATCTAATATTCAATTCAATTCAATTCAATACAACTTTATTCATCCACAAGGGCAATTAGAGGATAATATGTGGATAAACATCGATCACATCATCATCATTATTTGTTGCTGTTGTACTAATCGATACTGATGCTGAGGACTGATAACTGAGCTGGAATATTACATCTCTTGATTCAACATACATGCCCTTTATAACTTTTTTTATTCAAGACAATTGTAGAAAACTGAAGTAATTTTTAAAAAAATTATTATAAAGAGTACTGCTACTTAGAACGGTTCCTTTGAATGTTCTCATATATTGTGTATAATTTATTAATGATATGAAACTGTCAGCTACTGACTGATTTATAAAACATACGTTTATAAAACATACGTATTGTCATGAACTGTTCTGCTGCCTGATGGCGATCTGTTCTCTGTTGGTCACAAAAACTGTAGTGAGAAAACGGAGAATTGTGTCCGTGCTGAGCCTGTACGCATACTTTTCATCTTCGGTTCCTTCGAAAATGAATCCTTCCAAGAAATCTTGTTCTGAGTGACCCGTACTCGTCCTCACAATATCACGATGCATACAGTCTGTATTGAACCAGGCCAGGAAAAGCTTCATCTTGACTGGGCACGCTACTGTATGCTCTGTTAAGAAAACGTTCAATACCTCACAGCTGATATTCTTTCCAGCTGTCACCTGTAAAGCAGAGTACGACAGGGTATTCAACAGCAGGATTGAAGCAGTTAATGAAGCCTATAGTCACTTAACTATTTGTTAATCGATCTACAATCACAATTATACACTGTCACAGCTTAATGCACATTACTTATTATTGAAGTTATGTCTACACAGTAATTAACGTCGCACTCTAACGATGATCATTTAACTGAACAACATATACACAGAGAAAATGTTTACAGTTATTATGGATTTCATGTTTTCCTTATTTTCAACAGCTACAACCGTGGACGTGTAAAGAGCTCGCGCTACAATCGTCTGCTTACGATTTAGAAATAAGAGTTACTTCCCATGAAAAATGGCGACTTCCATACGTCTTATCGATGGAGACGAACAGAAAGAAGCCGAAAAGAAAGAAATTTGTGCCATGTATTCTTATTTAAGTGTTGTCATGACATAACTTGTTTTCAACCTTTCTTTGTTTTATTTCTTGTTTTAATGGTGTATTTTCTATTGATTAGAAACTATTCGCTTAAAGACAGGACTTCAGATTTTTCCTTTTGCGTTTTGATTTGGAACTTCGCTACTTCTTTTTTTTTAAAACATTTATTATCTCTTACAGATACATAAGACATAAAAAGAAATATTTTACAATATAACAACATAAAAACAAAATATGCACATAGATTAACAGTCATTTTAAGAATACATCCAACTGTCAAAGAGGCCATCAATGTCACTACTTAATTTTTTATCACATAAAAATCCTTAAGCAAAATATATATCTGTGATGATGTATTGAGCCCAGATATCATGATGACTTATGCCTGTCATGAACTGTTCTTTTCTGGCCCAGATGTGTGAAATTCGAAGCACAGTATACATGTCCACGCTGCAATGTGCGTTACTGTTCTCTGTCATGCTACAAACATGAAAAACATGAAGGATGTTCAGAATCTTTCTACAGAGACTGTGTGATGGAGGAATTAAATGGACTGTCAGCAAAGTAACTATTTCATATACTAAATGTAGCAAATATGCTTATATGTATAAAACTATATATATATACTAATATAGTACCTTACCCCAGCCCACAATAGCTAAAGACTGAACTGTGTTTGAACTTTGTCATCGTTTAAATAGCAGAAAAAAAAAAGAGATAAAGGTCATTTGAGTTATCTGCCTAAATGAAGTTTTCATGTGCTAAACCCACTTCTTTGAAAACAGTTATAGCAATCAGAGTAACCTTTTCATCAGTATACTTTAATGTATGTAACCAAGCAGAATACAGTACTTAAGTGGTCAAAAGTCCACAGCTAAATGATATTTGTTGACATTACAGAACAGTTGTCACTAGATAGCTAGTGAAAAACACTGGGCCTTATTTCTTTCCTCTCTCTCTCTCTGACACAACTTGTATATGAACATCACATAAAAAGCCAGCCACTGATGTAATGAAGTAAATCTTGTTCTAGGCCTCAAGACCGGCAGAAGATCCTTGAAATGCTGGCAAAGGAACAGCAAGAAAATTTAACAGTCGATTCAGATGATGGTATGCATGGTATTCAAATAAGTGCTATTGCTTGATTTAGGCAAATAGTGTTACAGATAATAGAATTGTTGCACACATGTTTAAGGTAAGTACTATAAAACTATGGGGACCAAACTTTCTGACATCATTTGCAGCTTACATGTTTCTATTTGTTTTTCTTGATTTAATTTTTTTTTTTTGGCATACCAAAGTTATCAAAAACTAATCTTGTGATTGTTTTAAGTATTCATTTATTTATTTAATTTTGCTGCAAAGGTAATTATGACTTTAAAAAACTTAGAACAGTCAAGATTGCAGGTATCAGTTGTTATCCAATTTCTCACTGAGTTGCCATTTTTTTTATTTTTAACATCAAAGAATAAATGTCATATATTCTTATACATTTTGATTAGCCTTTCCCTTCTTTAAAATGATTTTTGTTATTATTTTCTTATTTCAGATGAAGAACCAGAAGATTTATCAGAACGCCTTCAAGGCCTTGACTTTGGTATGACCTCTACAAGATTAGTTGTTTTTTTAAAAATATGTTAAGCACATTTTCAATTGTACTTTATGTTTTACAGCATATAAATGCTTTTCACATAATTGTGTGCATGTGTGAACATTCACATGCACGCTAGCTTACACACACACACAACTCTGATGTCGACAAAATGAAGTCACCTTATGATAAATGTTAAAAAGTTTATTTATTTTAATGATTTGTTACTCAGACAAAGACAGTCAAAAGATTTGGGACAGGCTGACAGAAAAAGAACAAGAGGAATTTGCACGTATGCTGAAAGATGGACGCCTGGCAAACCTTGTGGATACCTGGACGCCATGGTGGACTAATAAGGTATTGCTGAATGCTTTTCTTTTCTTCACATATTTCAGTGCTATATATTTTCTTTTAACTTGCCTATTCTTCTAAATGTTATGGTGTGCAGTTTTTGCCTATGATATTTAGCAAGTCTTCTTTTAACTTAATAATTTTGTGACAAAGGTTATTACATAGATGCATTTTACCATGATTATTACATTCTTTCTCTCTCAGCCGAAGAGAATTGTGATCGAGGATTCCTTAAGGAAATCGTCTCTACCCAGAGAGTATCCTAAACATATGAAGGATATACCTGACATTAGCCAGCTTTTAAAGGTAGGTATAACACAAACCTTATTTATTTTGGCTGATCATTATTGACAACATATGCTGTCAAATCTCTTTTTGAATGTTTCTTGCTGTTTTTCATTTTCTAACAAAAATAAAAAGTTATGTGGAAAATTTTGATTCATTCTCCTTTCAACTACATAGGTTTGGTCTTTATAATTAGTGAGTTGCATTGCAGAATAAATATTGCTTTTGCATGTGTATGAAATTTTTGTGAACTAGTGAAAGAGTATATAGTGTCATCCCCTACTCTTTTTTAAAGAGCTATGAAATCAACCCATAAAAGTCTCAAAAAGAGGTCTCCACAATTCAATATTTAGCATAGTCTTTTGATGAAACTGAAACTGTGTAAAAAGCATTAATTATGGAAACAGTGTATCTGTTGTCTGGAATGAATGAGAAAACGATCAGTAAAATAACTGACATCTAAACCATAATGGGACTGCATTATCACTGGTGTTGATATGTTGTAATCTGCAGTGTATTAAAAACATCTTCCAATCAAACTGTTAATATAATCAGTGACTTAAAGCTGCAGAAAGCATAGAAAGTAATATATTAGGTGAAGCTAAAAGTATGACTACAGTCTCATGGAAGGGTTTTAACTCATGATTGCTTGTGGTGTAGATTTTTTGGGATATTAGGTATGTTGTTGCCCTCCTTATTCAGACACACTATTTACATTGTAGCTTTCATTTGTAGTTCTATATGCTACAATGGTTGCTGTTAGCATGGGACAAATACCATGTGCATTTTTATGTTTCAGGGGTTACAGACTTTCATGTTTTCTGTTTGAGTGTTTTTGAAGTGGAGTGGGGAATGGGGGTGAGGTTGATTTCTTAAAAAAGTACATGAGTTAGAGTGAACCATTAAAAATCTGTTAAACGTTTTCATTAATCTTTCTGTCCATCAGAGGTAATAAAGTATGTGCTCCAATATGTGGGTCACATTAATACTTACATTAGAAAATTTGTTCTGAATTATTTGTATCATGTGCTGTTTTATTTTTCCAGTCCTCAAAACCATCTGCAGATATTAAGTTTAGTGTGATCAACATCCTAAGTGCCTATGTCTTTATCACCCGTCTTCATAATGGGAATCATCATGACTGTCCTGTTGAAAGTGCAGAGGTCAGTTTGCTGAAAAATTTGACAATGGTCTGTAAAGGAAAAAGTTGTTAACATTTCATAGAACAATGGCTTTTTAAAAAATTTCTTGCTAGTGGTTCCTAGATAGTGTTAATGAATCAGAATTACTGGTGACGGAAACTGGATTTTTGTAAAAGTCAGATTTACAGGTGAGAAAGTCAGAAGCTAAGCATTATATATTATACTTTATACAAAAATGTTCCAGCTGAATGTTGTAAATTATGATTTGCTGACAGTGTATACTGAAATAAAGCATGATTGTAAGTATTTGTTCATGGTTTTTGGACTTTTCTGTCGTTTTACCTACATCACAGGTCACACCACCTAAATTATCTAGTTCACTAGCTGCTAAGCCACCTGAAGGCTGTAATTATATATTTTGTATGCCATTTAATTGAAGTGCTGGTTGCAGACAGTGCAGACAGCACGCATCTACAATTTGCTATTAAAAACCTGAAATTAAAGCTTAAGACATGCTTTCTGACAAATTTTCAGGAACTTTTATCAGTTGCTGCTGTTTTCAAAGAAAATCAGTCTTTCCATGGAGCTCAGGAAGCCATTCAGTCCGTTTTGCAAGCCATTGAAAAAGTATTTTTTTTAGTTTATATATGTATTACCATGTGAGTGAATGAATTTGTGTGTGTGCTGATGTGTGGGTGCGTGTATGCATGTGAGAGACAAAGTGAAGGAGGGAAGGAGAGTTTACAGATTAGATAGACATGTTGGTTTGAGAGTGTGTGCATGGATGTCTGTCACGCATGCCTAATTTGTAGCACATTGTCTATTCTGTGTTTAGGCAGGCTCTGCATTTTCTGTGCACCCTGGATATCCTGTAGTCTTGCTGGAAGATGTGCTGCACCTAATTTCTCCACACTTTTTAGAGCCAGTAGCAGCAGTAATATCGGCTCTGTCAGACATATCTGCCTTACTGAAGAAAGCTAATCAAGAGTTGAAAAAAGGTAAGGAGCAGTTATGAAATTTCTTTACTCTGCCCTAAACTGTTTAAGCATTTAAAATGAAATCTTACCTCCCATTTTATCCAGAAATGACTGTAAATTCTACTGACCTGTGAGTTTAAAGAACATTCATGGGTTAAAAAAAATAAAATTTGATGAAAACTGACGTTCATGTCTAGCATCTGTAGGATTTTTCTTAGATGTTGCTTACTTTGAAAATTTACAGCTAATAGCACTGGAGTTGTTTCCATATTCTGAAGCATTGAGTGTAAATCCATGTGAATATACGTACTTATGCATCCATTTTTAATCTCAATTTCTTTCCTTTTCATTTATTTCTATAGCTGCTTTGTATCAGTAAACCTTCCCACCCCCTCCTCACCCCAATGTATAAAATATTTTAATGTTTTAAAACGATTTTTACACAAAGGCAGAATAAGTTCAGACCTTGCAAACAGCACTGACAGTTCAGACAGAGAAATCCAACGCCAGATATTTCATGCCAGGAAGAAAGTGGTTTTCTTCATCAGCTGGGTTCAGCGTTATGGCATGTGCTTGTCTTCCCTGACAACAGAGCTTGCCCTTGAACTAGGTAAAGAGTCAACATTAAAACAGAAATAAATCTGTGTAAGCACATACAGATATTTTGGAAGTTTATTTAATGTGTTTCAATTAGTGTATTTCATTGCTTCTTAATGTTAGTAATTTGATGTCCCTAATATAATGCATGGAAAAGTCAGACAGGAAGCCATTTCCTTTTGCTCTGATTATGAGAGTCTGGGTAGCCTTAAATCTACCTTAACCCTCTTAGTGTGATGAGCCATGATCTTGGCTTTGCTGAGAAGAACGTGGAATGTGATTTTCATTACTTTATTGCAAAGTTCAAATTTTCTCCTTTCCAAAAATGTATGTTTCTTGGTCTAATGTTTACATCAGAGCAGCAACATTAAAAAGACAAACTTCATTCGCTGTCATCTTCACAGTCTTCAGTTATAAGCCAGTCATTGTAATGTTATATTTTTACGTGGTGCTAAGAAGTCGTTGTAAAGTTGTATTTCCCATGAGATCACCCAGAACTGTTAGCAATAGAAAGGAACAAGATATCTATCTAGTTGTCATGATTGCCCAAGCATTTTAATAGTTTTAATCACTCTTACATTCACTGCCTTTGAAACTTAAGTGTCCACAATCTTCTGTGCAGAATGTAAGAGGGCTGAAATGGAGGAACAACGCCTGCTGGAAGTTCAGATAGAACAACAGCGTAAATCAGGAAAACTTAATTCATATTCAGAGAAACCAGATATACAGGAAGTGAGATAACGAGTTGGATTGTTTTATATATTTGATTTTGCTTATTTCCGAAAAGAGGAAAAAATGAACTTGTGCAGTAACCGAAAATTAAATGGGGACCTAGCAGTACACAATGGAAATTTTTTTTTCTATTTATGTGTATATGGAGTGTATGTGTGTAAAAGTGTTGGTGAGCAAGGGGCAGATTATAAATGGTACAAGTATTGTTTTGCCCGTTGTCACTGCAGCAGTCATCTTGTAAAAAATATTTTAAATAAAAGGCCATGAAAAAAGCATTTGAATAAAGATAATTCTCTGATGTTTATTTTTAAATAAAGGATTTTACAGACTGCCATTAAATCCCAGTCACCCATAAAGAAGCAGGAACTAGTGGCTGTTATATTCACCACATTGTTGATCGCATTAAAATAAAATTTGCAAACTTATTGTTCGAGAACACCCCTGTGCCGCTCGTTTATAAACGGTTCACTTTTGGCGAGAGAAGGGGGAGTAGTATTTGTCTTTAGCCAAAGGTGTAGCCCTGATCAGATCAAAAGAATTCAGCGATTATTAACACCATGATCGTGTCCCTGGAAACAGTCGGGAGCTTTTCATCTGTGATCAACATCAGACAGGTAATCCTCCCCTCCCCTCACCATCTCACTTCACGCTGGACCCTAGCTGACTCAGCTTCCTGCTGATCGCGGATGGTTCAAACCAAGAGCTACCCAATGTGCAGGGGATGTCACCGACACGTGGAGCCTGTACATCACAACTTACATTAGAGTCTATGGGTGTCATAACCCTCCTTCTCCCGATGCCGCGCATGCTCGCTTGTTAACTTTTTTACGTAGTCTGGGATCTATGAATATTGTTTTCTTTTGTTTTGTTTTTGTTTTGTTTTGTTTTTTTTTTGTCTGTAAATTTTTTTTTTTTTTTTTTAATTTTTTCTAAAGTCCATGTTTTCTAACGTAGCCTGTGTCGTTGTATATTGAAAACCACATACTGCCTTTATTTACATATCTTGTAAATATATGTATATGTATATACTTTGCAAGCACTGCCGGCCCCCAAGAGCCAAACTTCCCACCCAGTGCCTAATTATGTTCCACTCTTGGGCTATTATTCAAGGGAGGGAAGCATGTATTTTTGTGGTTCTCATCATGCCTGCCTTCCCTTTATCAGCCTTTCTTAATTAGCTGGGCCTCAAACAGCAAGTGTGACGTGGAGTCGTGCCAGGCCAACTTCTGGTACCGTTCTCTCACTGCTAATAAGGCTATTTTCTCCTCCTCAATCTCCCACAAGAAGGGTGAATGATGGACGGATAGGCAAATGTAATAAGCACGCGTGCCGTTCGATCAAGACGAATAAAAACACTGATGACAGCAGCGAAGAAAAAAAGAAGGGAAGATGGTTGGGGAGGAGGAGCTAAGGGTAAATGGTATGACATGAAGGACACCAGTGAACGTATGTCGTGAAGTAAAAGCTTCGATCTTTGTCAACTGTAGGCCGTATGCTTTGTAAGTTTTGATGTGATCCTCCATCAGTATTGCACCTTCATCAGAGGGTGTCTCCACTTCCGCCTCACATCTTTGGTTGGTCTCCGTATGATTTGCGTACATTTTGAGTTTATTGGCGGCATGTTGGTCTGGGATGTTCTTAGCGTGGTCAAAATGGGATTTTCGCAGGTCAGCAAGAATATGTATCACTAAACAGCACTCAGCAACGACAAAATAAATAAAAATTGGTGTCAATTCAGTGCAGCTGTCGCGCCACCATTTATCCCTCCGATGTCTTAGGTTATAACATCCTCGGGTACGCTTTGCATGAGACACCCGTTTCCAGCTTAGGGATTCCTATATATCCTTGGCTGCTGCCTCGGTATAAAACACCATTCCCTACCCCAACCCCACATACACCAACAACTACTATCGTAGACACCCAGCAGTCCCATTCCTAGCATCTGCTCCAGACATCGCAACGTTTGATGAGCACTGGTTGAGCAATAAAAGTCATGGAACATAATCTCAAATCCTGATGTCTGCTCACTCGCTATGCATAAAAGTCACAGAAAATATTACACACACCGTGAAATTATGGTTCTCAGCTCTCCGTAGCACGTCTCGATAAGACAATGATATTCATGAGAAAACGGCCTACGAATAGCATTTGATGGTCGACCTCCACAACATTTTTAACCGCATTTGGCAAAGTCGGCACTACTGCAATGGCAGTTAGGATCTCCTTAAATACAATCAAACAATAACTTTATATACCAAAGCAATCCTCTAAAAGCACACATAATATTATTTATATATATATATCAAGCAGCAATGAAAGAGAATCTTTCCGCTTTTGTTTACATTCTCTCCTCACGATCGCAAGTAATCTCCGGAGACCTCGACCATAAGTAACCACCCATTTCGCATCGCAGGGTACATTGATATCTACACAACAGTTTCTCTTCATCAATCTCTTACACGTAGTAAAAGATAATCGCTCTGTAGAAGCAGTTTGAAAATTAACCCCCTAAATACCAATCCACCTACATTACACTCTCACTTGCCGCCCTGCAAATGTTATTAACGAGAAAGGAGATGACGATCAATAATTTGATTACTTCCATGTCGTAAAAAAGACAAGGAGGCAGCTACTAAACCTGATTTGTTTTTAAAGCTTTTCTGGGGCCGAGCGAAGGGGAGGGGTAGTAGATTTTTTTGTCAGTCAGTCCCTTATTTTCTCTAGACTTTGGGACTTTCATGCCATTTGCACCACCACTTTATTTGATTTTCAGTTCGCCGACACCTGGTTAACGATGCTACCGTCAGTGAATGGGTCACATATTTCAACATGGATGGGCAGTTGAATGTTGTCTTGATTTCAATATAGCGGTGACAGAGGATTGATTGCCTGTGAGAAGGAACTTTGTTAGCGAAGACTCCACGACAGCCGTGCACTCACAAACTTATTGCATGAACGTGTGTAGGTGGACTGCTGTCTGTCTGCCAAGACCAAGGCTTAGCCTCTTGCGAATTTCTTCTGTTAGTCTCGGCGAGCCTAAAACAAAGAATGTGACTAAACCGGAAGCTTCGTAGTATCATGCCTTGTTGTAGTAGTCAATCTGAAATGTGAATACACCGGAAGCTTTGTACACAACTGCCTCGTTTTAGTAGTTAACTTGAAAAAAACATTGTCTGCCAGCAGCCCAGTAATACAAGTTCGTGCTAGCTCGCTTGAATGCCCACCTCACCCTCATCCCCCATCCTTCACGGACACCCAGTTCCCTAGTTACGACAGCCCGACATGCTCATGGTCTGGAGCGTGCAGACGAACACACATGTATTTTTTATTACTGTCTGTATGTCTCTGTATATTCTAGCGTGTCTGGATGTCGATGTACATGCGCGCGCATGTCTATATGTGTAGGTAAATGTGTCAAATGTCTATCTATATATGTGTGAATATAAATGTATACATTTATTTGTATGTGTGTGTGTGCATACAAGGTTGTGAAGTGCTAGCGGGCAAGCTATTTAATTTGGTGTACGTGTGTAAGTGTGGGTGCGTGCATATCTCACGTTCGCGAGCGTGTGTATGTGTGTTTACGCGCGCATGTGCAAGCTCGCGCGAACGATTGTGATGCTGTACATCAGCGCCACCCCGCATTCTCTGCACCCTTAGCACGCTTTGCTTGACTCGCAGACGCCTTCCCATGGTGTCTTTGTCATCTCCTACCCACCCCCAACCATCACCATCACCACTACCATCCACAACCAAAGCCACTACTCCATATTTTCCCCCATCTCACACCTCGCGAGATTACCGGGGGACGGTAATGTAACCATGCCACGCGGAAGGTGAGAAGAGAGAGCAGAAGGGTTGGAGTAGGGGGTGGAGGAGAGAGAGAAAAGTGCGGGCAGGAGGAGGGGTGGGGTGGGGTCTCTCGCGTGGTGAATTACGAGAAGCGAGTCGAAAGGCGAGTCATCGGCATGATGAATGGTTGGCACAATTGGAAGGACGATATCGCACAATCTGGTGGCAACGAAATAAGTGTGAAAGTGCGGCCGTTTACCTGTCTCACGATCAGCCGGAAGATGGCGCCATCGGGGACCGTTCAAATACTTGCTGCACTGCCACCCCACTCTCCATCTTGCAGATTCATGTTGAGCGCGAACACACACGTACAAGCTGTTTGTTTGTTTGTTAAAAACGTCTCTTGCTTCTATCTCTCATATTCGAAAAATCTACATGCCTCCCAGACGACTTCATTGTGACTATAACATGTTGCACATCCCAAGCTACAAAACAGCGACTATGTACTGAGAAACCTTTCGTGAGTACACAAGAACCCCTTCTGATGGCCGTAGCACGTATTTTGGTCACATGACCAGGCACAACACTCTGAGATCATCATTCCTTACTCACTAGGGAGGCCGACACCGAGGTAGACGGAGGGACAATTGGTTGGGAAACAAAAGGGAGTGGACAAAGAGTACCATTCCAGGTGTAATTGCTGAAGCTCAGCAAAGGTCTGTGGAACAAAGTTTGTCAGATTCTTCGTCCGTTCAGCATTCCCGATGAGGTCAACCAGTCCAGGGCAAGTGGTTGAAAAGATCTGAGAGTGTTCCAAGAGGCTTGGCTGGCAGCAGTTGACGGATGCAGACATCGCTTTTAGTTTTAGAGCCTGTTCTCGAACATCTTTCTTTTTTGTACTTATCTTCATGATTAGAAACATTCAGGGGCCCGTAATGCACTTTATTCGTTTTCCCCTTGGCTTTTCATCTTACATCTTTTGCGTTTTATAATTAACTCGTACTTGCTTAGAAATTAACACTTCTCCATGCTCTTTACAATAGAATCTACTTTTTACTTTATCGTTCTAATCATGTAACTTTTTTCAGAACTCGATCAGAGAAGAGATTTGAAAAGAGGGAAGAGTGAAAGGTTTAATCACTAAAAATAAGAACGAATACAAACATAAGTACGATTTGATTCTATCTTTCGTTTCTTAAAACAAATGCACAAAGATGTAATATCCAAGGAAAAAATAGATTTCTAATAAACAATAGTTGAATGTTGTCGCTGTTTGTCAAAGAAAGAACTTACGAACAAGTTTTGTATCACAGTCTCCACCTTAAGACGAGAAATATATTCTTAACAAGCAGTTTGCTTTAAAGAGAAATAGAATGGTGTATGCAGTAAACTTTCTTTGTTTCAGCAAAACTTTATTTAAAAGTCAGTCATCGAACCACTGAAGGGACGCTAGTGTTTAGCTGAAATCTTCAGATCACAAGACCTCCAGAAGACTCGTATTTTTCGGGTTTCCTTTTTTGTGGGGGACGATGATGGTGATCATATCGTCTTATCGTAACAACACATTTTCCCAAGAGTGGGTGACTTGTGCCCAGTTAAAGTTCTGCAAGATCTTGCAACTGTTTTAGTCAATATCTGGGCTCAGAGGAATATAAAATAAATGTGAGTACAAAGTCCTTTGTCATTCTTGAAATACAAACTTACAAATATCGCCATAAACACGTCAGACCAACAACATCTGGAATATTAACAGCTACACCAAACTGACATACGACTTTAGCTTTCCCATTGACTGTATCCTTACTAAACTAAAGCATTTTTATTTTTTCAGTGGGGTTTTTTTTTAACCTTTTTGTGCAAGGGGCTGTAGCCCGGCATCTTTGGGAAAGGAAAGGATTATCTGCCCATAATTATAGAAAAGACTGTCTTGGGCTTAGCAACAGTCGCTGACACAACCCTTTTTAGACCTTTATAGTACAGGAAATTCATTAATCTCAACAAAAACATTAAGGGAAAGGTAACTGATGACGTCAACAGTGCTCATAACATTTAAATAGCTAACCGTTAGACAGTTATTGCTTCAATGGCCTCAGTAACAAAAAGTGCATTAGACCTGAGATTAATGATATACTATGCTGACATCGAGTTTTTCTGTACTCAAAAAAAAAAAAGTAAAGCCCTAAAATGGATTTTTTTTTTTTTGGTCAACCTTTATCAAGACTAGCTGGTAAAGATGACAGACTCCATCTTTGCTCGTAAGCTTGACCCTCTGTTCAGAGAATATTATCTTTCAAAGCCTCTGGAAGCTTGAAGACTGCTAGGGAATAATGCGATGTAATCTGATGTGCTATTTTCAGTAACCACATAAAATAGAGAAAAAAAATGTGATGGTTCTTTACTTCCAAACAGTCTTGCTGCCCATCTTTAAATAACTTTTATTCCCACTTCGTCTGAAGACGTGAGCCATTCGACACAGCAAGCTCTACGATGATGATGATCTGAACGGCAACGACAGATCCCATGTCGAACTCACTTCCTTTGATTCTTGAAGCTGTCGTCTGCTAGTGCTTCGTGTCCGAATCTTTGATACTTCTGTTGCCATTGATCTTCGCACTCTGGCGGCTTGGGAAAGTGACTCTATTTGATTAGGGTCCTCGCGGGGCATGCACATGTAGAAACCCTTGTTTGTCCACTGTCCTTCAGGCCTTCGCTGACTCTAATCCCGTGACCTCGACGTAGTCGGATTATGCGTCTTCTTTACAGACCTTCTGCAACCGGAAGCAGCCTAGACGCCATTTTGATTTATAGCTGACAAGGCAAGAGAGTTTTTGGTCTGAAGAGGATTAAAGAACACTTTCATTTCAGTTGACGTCATATATATATATGAGTTGGACTGGCTGGTGCTCCTTGTTAGAAACCCTTTGACCTTATACCCTCGCCAACTTTGCAATCAGAGGGTGTAGATATTTCATATTCGGAGTCGGAGGAGGCATCGATTTTATATTCAGAGTTATGAATTTATTGCTGACATTTAAAAGGAAGTAAAGACAAACACAAGCATAAACCCAAAATATAGAATGGACGAAAAAAAAGATATAGAGTGATTAAAAAAAAATACGAAGGACAAAGAGACAGAAAGAGGAGGAGGAGGGAGAAAGAATTCAAACACATTTGATGTAAACAGCGTGCAACCAGATTTCCGGTGCTCCAAGTTATTTGCTTGGTCGGCAATATTTGTGTCAATGGCGTTATTGATGCCGAAGCCAGGACAGACGAACTCGGGTGGACCGGAGGCAGGAGATAAGGTTGTGTTTATAGGCCGATCTTATTGTGAAATTTACCAGAATCAAAGCCCGGGATTAAGAACTTCGCCAAGCATCGGAACAACCCTCGCCAGACTGCCACGTTCCAACAACTTTGAATCTCGTGCATGTGGTATGCATATCAAGCCGCTTTAATCTTGTCGTTAGAAAACTATTGACTATACAACTGTCTGTGTGTCAGGTTGCTAGGCAACGAGGGACCAGACGGAGGCCGTGTGCTCTTAGGGTTGGACTCTCCAAACTAGAAGATTGGCCAGGGAGATAAGAATGGCAGATATCTCTCCCTCTACCTCCCTATTCTATTCTCCAACTTTCCTCTGTCTTCATTCTGCGTGCGTGTGTACTTGAAGTGTGTTTGTGTGTGTGCTTGTCCTGTAATTCGTCGGTTTGTATTACTTTCTCTCACTGTGTATTTAATTTTTTTATGTAACTTTTCCTTCATTGCATGTATTTCTCTCTTCGTGGTGTGTTTCGTTGGTTTGTTTATGCATGCATATGTCTTTTTTCATACGTGTGTGCAGGACGCCATCGAGCCACGTATCTGCTCTTAGGTTCTAAAATGTTCAGGTCTGTCCTTTGTCCAGACGAAAGAAATCTCGAGGCTATACAAGAGAGTGGATGGTCGAGGGTTGTATCTGACAGCTGGGCTGTCACTCCTCTGACGTTAGGATTTGAGCGGATTTAACGCCCAGAACCCAGAAGAAAGAATAGCATTTTCTTCCACAACCATTTCTTCCACAAGAAGCTTAGTGCTTTCTCCGACCAAATTCATTTTTAGTTCGTCTAGTCTAACATTAACGAAATCTGCAAAATGCTCCATATCGCATCGATATTCTGAAGAGGCTGGGTTCACTTCTCGTGAAAGCATTTTGATAAGAAGTATGATACTTAAAGCAGGACTAGCTGACTGAACCACACACATAGAGCAGAGGAGAGGTCTGTGGACTGATGATGAAATACAAACAGTTGTTTTGGGTTTCATAATAATTTTAAAGAAAAAAAGATGCGTTTTAAAAAGTTTTTGAATCCTGAATCGGGGGAAAAAGTTCTATTTCTCGTAAGTTTTTTTTTTTTCTTTTTTAAATTTAAGTTTTGCATCTTTCGATTGCCTCGTGATTTGGAGATGCACTTCGCTAACTGGAATGCAGATTTATCTGCAAACCTCACGCAAGCCATTGAAAACGTCTTCCTGTGTCTGTGTGATGTGGTCAGCTAGCAGCATTAAATGATCTTGGGAGCAGCTTCGTCCTGTGCCCTCCCTCGGTATTTTGACACAAGAGTACCCACCTTGTGAGGCAGGTCAGGACATCATCTTAGACATGGAGTTCATGGCTTGGAAATTTTTTGATTTAAATGACACTTGCGTCTGACATCCATGCGACCTGTGATATTCATTTACCCAATGCATATGCACTCTGTCTTTCTTTCCTGCATGCAATCTCTCTCGTTTTGAGAAAGAATGAAAGATGGAGCTGCACTGAATTTAACTGAACTGATTTTATTGACCAAGTCCGAATCAAAGTATCAACACAATCATGGAAAGTACACTTAAATTTAATAAATTAAGGTATGTTTTATGACTGATGCTATGTCTTGCTAGTCTGGCCACTAGACGCCAGTGTTATTGATGCATTCTGTTGCCAATCCTGTTGGCTCCTTCTGAGGTCCGATGGATAAAGTTGCCCTTCCGATGTATTTTACTCTTAACATTTAACCACGTTAACTGGCAAGCAATTGTTTTAATCGAATAATATTTTCTTCAGTTGTCTTCATACAGCATTGTCTTTTACTTCGCTCATTTTTAAAACAATTAAAAAATAGCATTTAGCTTATTGAAATTTTACAGGATGTCGATTGGATTGATGCGGACATCTTTTAAAACGACTTTCTTGGCTGTTAATCGTAAGAATGTTTGCTGGCTAGGTTACAAAACCATTAACAACGAAGGAAAGCGATATGTAACGGATATATTTTATTTGAACCACCTAGAGACGTTTTCAAACGCCCGGTCACGTCCACCCTTAAAAATTTGTGATTGGTCAATTTTGCTAACCAGAGAGCCTCGGCTGGAGCTGTGCGCATTCCGACGGATGTGATCTCTTGAGTGCTGCCTCCTAGCGGAGACAATGGCAAGTGACAAAAACCCGATTAGTCAGCGCTGAATACGTCAGCACCTCAACAAAACAAACCGAACGGGCGAGTCCAAGACTGTTTCGTCCTTCGACAACCCAGCTTTTCCGCCTACGCTGAACGAAACTTCCTTGGCATCGATACTTTCTTTGTCTGTTCTTGACATTTCTCGATGCAAGGTCTTTTTTTCACGAGGAATCACCACCACCCACGCAGAACCTTCAAGAGAGCGGATCCGAAGGATCAGGTAAGATTCAAGCAGCGGCGGCCGTTTGGAGTCAAGTACTTCTTCAAGAGTATAGGGCTGTCTAGCTCTTTGCATCTTTTGCAGTGCAGCAGCGGCCTGCATCTTAGGAGGCAAGCCAAGAAGGTTGGACAACCTGTTAGCATGAAATAAATCTAGTCATCGAGACGGTGACTTTTTTCCCCTCACCCCTCAGGGAAAGACAATCCAGATATATGGGAGTGTCTGTGTTCTCAGCTTCATAGTCTGATTAAGAACTTTCGGAGGCTTGTGATTGGCTAACCCCGGCAACCAAGATGATTAGTACACGATTTATTAGCAAAGATATAAGAGGAAAGATTGAGCTTAAAAATAAACCTCTCCTACCCACTTAGCAAAGGAGTACTTGATTTAATAAGGACTATTTTATGTATCACAGTGAGCCACTCACCTGTCTTTTCTTATACGGTCTAGCGACTACAAGGAGCTTCACTTAATGTACCCTTAATGAAAGCAATTTTTATATTTTGTCATTTATATTTAATTTATTTGTATTTTGTAGTTTGAGGGACTGAGGAAATGAACCAGTGTTACGCAAGATGCCGGTACCGTTATTTCATCCGTTATCTTCACCTACCGTTTCTAGCCATAGTTGTGGATGGTATGGCAACCAGATGGCCTGAAAGTCTATGTCTACTTATATCGAGCGATTTTTCGATTGATTTCCGGTCTCTGATTATCTCCGAGGTAGCTTTACCCTCGGCTCATGCCCACGCCCTCGCGGATATTTCTTAAAGTGTGGTTTGACACGTGAACAACAGGATTGAAAGGGAGCTAATTGACAAGTTCTGAATAAATAGCTCTTTGCCACCGTGTAATTTTAAAAGCTTGCTCGATGCGTTTATCGAAATTTCAGAAACTTCTCGAACAATATTCTTCCGTTTCTGACTCTAGCTTTTGAAGATCCTTTTTGAAGAGCCTTCGTGATCCTCCAAAATCTTTCTTTTGCTTCCTCTCTCTCTCACACCACTCTCCACAACTCTCTCCTGCTTGTCAGTGTCCCTCTTTCCTTCCTTTATGTTTTTCAGACCAAGAAAGAGTTTCAAGCATCATCAGTAATTCTCGTAAGCCTTATGATCCGTTATTTATCTTCTGTTCCATGAATAAGTACAAAGCAGGAAGCCTTCAAACCAAAGACAGAACTGAAGCATCTTTAACCGCGACTATCCACAAACTTGAATAGATTCCCGCTGTCAGAGAAGGATGATAAACAGAAGGGACGAGGCCTTCCCTGTGGGATTCCATGACCCCTGCTAAGGGCCGGATCAGTACCTGGCAGAAACATCGAGGGTCTTGTCACACTTAGGACTGGACATTAATCCCGACAGTTTCGTCCCTAGTGTCCTCCGTCATCCTCACACGCCAGACACCCCGGGCTCACATTGGGACCTGAGCATATTGAAATCCTGTGGCCAAGATGTCTTATGGGACAAAGGTCTTAGTAGTGATGTGTGGGAGTTGCTATTAATCGTGCTGGACGATAAAGGTCAATGTTATTCACACAAACACACACAACGCTGGAGAACGAAAGCGATACAGCTAAACAGAGAAGCAAATTAAACATGTTTATTTAAAATTTTAAAACATTTAAAAGTTTATCAGGATCTTCTCCTTCAGGAAGACGACAAGTCTGGAAAAATCCACGCAGACTGTGCTGAACTTGACATTAACTTTCAGTCCTCATAATAAAACGTCTGCTTGATGTATACATCAAATTATTTTCCTTTTCTGTTGTTTAATTAACAATTTTTTAGCTTAATTATATCTGTCACAATATAACCAACAGCAACATAAAGAAGAATCTTTAATTAGTGAAATGGAAAGTTCTTATAAGTTGTTGAATCGGCTTTTGGATGCACCGGAACTTTGACAGTCTTTAGTTATTGAGCCTGGTATCAAAATGGATCCAAAGCATCCAAGGATCCAACAACCAGATATCTTAAAGTTTAGTTCGACTGGATAATCAGTTGAAAATGAAGCCATCGAACATGTTTCTTCCTAAAATTTGAGTGCAAATCCGATATACAAACCACACACACACAAACAAACAAAGAAGGAGAGAAGGAGGGAGAGAGAGAGAACAGTGGTCAGAAAACAAAGAGTAAGAAAGACATCTCTTTCAAAAGTATTTTTTGAAAGCTTAAAAGTTTTCTCGCCGAAAACATCTTTACCCATCTGCTTCAAGGTTTACACTAAGTTACGGGTCCCCGATCCTAATGCTGTGTTGAAACGAAAGGGACATGTGGACAGTCCAGACAGAGGAAAATTCTGGCTTCTTGTAATTATTTCATTCCTATTGACTTTGGTTTTCAATCAGGAGAAGCCAGCCAAGCTGCCTTCCCGAAGCAGAAACATCAAACATGCCGTCAAAGTAGAAAATATTTGATGTAGTCACAACTGGAAATTGAAGAACGCCTGGTGTTTTTCATCTTCTGACCTCTGATTTAGCCAATAATAAATCCTCGAAACATCAGCTGTTGTGTCCAAAATGTTTAAGAAAAAGACTTGGGCTTGCCGTAATGTTTGAAGAGAGTTATTACCCCCTGTCTTGGACCTGTGTCCATAATGACAGAATTCTCTAGAGAATAACAAGTTTTGAACCTTTGACCTTTGAAAGGCCTACTAGAGAGTAAATTATTTTGAAATGTTCATTTAATATACCACATACATGTAAAAGAATAATTTTGTTCTATTCACGATTATGATTCTTGAAATTTTTACGAAATGACGGCTGGCTACCATACAGCTTTACATTGATGTCAGAAGTTAGAATCCATGGCACAGCTGGTGTGTTTACAAGAAAATGTTAAAATCTCAACCAATCTGTGTCACATCACCACCATATTTAGTTTATCAAAATATCGTCATCACTTCTCCCAATGTCATCTATTATCTCCTCCTGCTCCTCTGCATATTTATCTTCGACGATAAAGCTTTTATCAGATGGCTGCGATAAATAATAATGTAGATACAACCAATCGTAAACTTGTAAAATTCCATTACTTTTTGTTAAGATTTAGTAACTTTTCTGTCGTTCTCGTGATCTCTCGCAATCTGAAGTCTCGCGAGAATTCACAGCGCTATAGCTACTTGTCTGCGTGTCATGGCAGCTAATGGTCTTGGTCTTCAGGAAGGGTCCTCCAGTCTGCGTCAGGTTTAGGAGCGTCCTCGGAGGGTCATGGCAGATGTAATCTTGGTATGTTTATGATCTTTTTAACCGAGCATGGTCATCAGACGTGGAGGACTGTGTCACGTGATCGTGATCACAAGGTGACAAGAAAAGACTGAAAGATTTAGGTTAAAGCTTAGATGTTTGTGTTAACAAACATGAGTATATATTGTGTTTATTAACACATATTTATTTAAATGCTTTATTCTTCCCACAAAAAATTGTTTTGTCCTTTTGTAATTTTGAAGTTTCTCTGCATCCTCTGCGGCATCCCCCTGTCTGATTGCGTGCGTGCATGCGTACGAGCGGTTGCAGGACATTTTTATGTTCGTATATGCGAAGAACAAATCGCATAACTTCCTGTAACTGCTGTCTGGGATATTAAAGACATGAAACCGAGTGAAGATGCTTACATCAAAGGCATAGAAATAGTTAATAATAATAATCAAGTTGATTGATACAGAGCCTTGACCTACCATCAAAGGCTGGTTCCAAGCGTTTTACAAAAAATAAAACAGCAAGGAAGAATAAAAAAACGATGGCAGCAGGTCTCAAAGCATTGAGTTCATTGCGGAGTCGTCCCGTGTAATGAAGTCGAGAAGAAGGTGAACGCTGATGAATGCTATCTGCAGCCATATCATCAAAAAGAGTCTTCGAGAAGTCAATAAAAAATTCATCTTGGAGAAGTAGCTGAAAGTTATCATGGCGTTTGTTTGGAAGCCCAACTCACAGTCTTTGGTGCAGTGGCCCAACTTTCGCAGACACAAATATCATTCCATCAACACAAATCTTGTTAAAGCATCTCGCTAACAGTCATAGTAAGTTCAGTTTCCTAGAAAACACAATGCCAGCCATAGCAGGCCTGCCTTCAGTGAGCACACAAAGCTTCCTGTTACAGTTCAACATCAAAACTTTTGGGATCCGTCTGAACTCGACACTTCTGATGTACAGATATCAAATGTAAGTAATCCCAAGTTGGCGGAGAATTGGCAGCAGAAATAAAATAGTCCAGAAAAAGAAGAAAAGTAAAGCAGACACAGAAACCATGGAAATAGAAGATGCTCAGATCAATACTCGACACAAAACTTGACTCACATCAACGAAATTTGACAGAAACCAATCATCCTTTAAACCAGTAAAACAAAGAACATCATATTTCATTATTTTCAACACTTATCAATTATTTCCGTAAAATATACTTCTCCTGTATACATGTCTGAAGTAACCTTTCTCGAATGTCTTTCACTTCTCCATCCCATGACATCTTAAAAATACTTTAAACCTAAGGATTTGTGGTTTATTTTTGAGAATGGGGGAGGGGCGTGGAGTCAGGTGTCATTTTCAGACCAGCATGTTATCTTTTCTTTCCATTACAAGCTGAGACCATTTGTCTGGCACCAGTGTCAGTCCTCGACGAAGGTTAGCGCTTGATGAAAGGGTCGTATCTAAGCTATCATCGCGACTGCTTCCCCCTTGCAGTGCCTGGCCGTGCCATGGAAACGGCCATTCGATCTTCTGGGCCTATTTCGTCTCCGAGTTCTTCCATTTCCTCGTACGTGGGTATTGCTGATAAGGCGGTCAGCAGGCACCTTGTGCCAGTCTAGGTTCTGACATTAAAACTTTTTTTCCCTCTCTCTCTCAGATTTGAGTGTGGTGGATGGACACCGGAGGTGTGTACAAATGGAGTACATCCGGGTCGCTTTTTGTTAACTGGCAGCACAGCGTTTTGTGATATTTTTCTCTGTCATTCCTTCCTCTCATTAACTTATGTAACCTGACGATGACGACACTTAACGGCTCAGGTGAGGACAGGTGAGAGCTGGACTTGGGTTTTGCACCTGTCTGGTGTCAGTCGTATCAATCGTAATGAATTTTCCTCCGGTATCAGCAGATATTATCATTATGGTCGGTAATGTATTTTATCGCCACATTAAGGATTTGGTTTCCGAAAGAAGAACATTACTCGCTGACGAAAAGAATATTAGTCAAGTATTCGTTCATGAAAGAAAAAGTCAAAGAAATAAGTTTAATAAAAAGATATATATATCACCCACCGAGTGACCTTGCAGGTTTCTATCACTCATACCTATTACCTATTTACATACAAAAACTATACCCTTAAATCTTGTCCTGATACATTTATAAACAAATAATACAACATAAAAATATGAAAATGGACAAGATAACAAACGAACGAACACTGAACTGTCAACCTAGATTCTATCATCCAGTTGGCGTGTCTGCCTATTGGGATTCTCACTTTTTAAACTCACCACGAAATCCATCGTTGTAATTTTGTCCCTATCGTCCACACACGCATGCAGCCATCAATCCTCCCAGCTATCCATTCCACTAATCCACCCATCCACGGACCACCTATTCACGTATGCCCGCGAGTTTGGACATGCACATTCAGGACATTACACATTCCTCTGAAAGGTGAAAGATCTTCCCCTCCCGCAAATGGAATCTTCAATTATTTGCGTCATCGCACGGAGGTAACTTCCGGCGTCTTCTCAGCTTCCGGTAAACGTGTCTCTGTCAAAGAAAATTCTTGCACCCCAGCGAGGCTAGAAGAATGCAAAACTAAAAAAACCTGAAGAAAATTGTCTGTTTCTATAATGGGTTTGTTTGGCGTAGTCTTGGTGAAGCAATGGGAAGTTGGGAAGCTGAGGACTTTTTTTCAAAGAGCTGCAATCCAGAGTCGAATGCCATAAAAAGCGCCATGACGACAGAGTGACAGAGTGCCGAAAGATTGCGGGAGGACAACATAATGCGTATTTATGTCGAGGTTTTTGAGGCTCCTTGCTGTCTGTGCAGGCAGAGTGGGTGTGACGAGTTGAAATCGAGTGTTTGTTTTTGTTTGTTTTGTTTTTTTAATGAGGCAAGTTTTGCATAAAGAAAAATAGTCTCCATTTAGGCCTGATAAAGACTTGTTCGCTACAAATGAGCAAGAAGTTTTCTATTTGTTTTCAATGCTGATTTAGAAACTTCAATGCAAATACTTTCTGAAATAAATGAAAAAATAATTCTCAGGATTCCTTTCCAGCTTGCACGACTGAGAGGTCAAAGCAGATTCCCAGGAGAATGAAAGTGATTTTAATCAGGGTTTGCAGAAACGAAGGTAGTAGATGGGGAAAGGGCGATTGTAAGAAGAAAGCGTTTTCTTTGTCCACCTCTGTTCCATTCCCTCCACCTGTCAAGTAGTCTTGTAATTGTTAATAATTTTTTTTAAATCTTTCATTTTCTTTCTGAAAATTCCTCTATCTGTTAAAGTATTAATTAATGGGGTGACAAATGATCGGTGACCTTTTCACGAGTTCAAGTTCCCATACTAAAAAAGTGGTTTACTAGTAAACAGAATCTCTGAAATAGATTGTTCTTTTGTTTTGCTTAGTCTTTGCGTTGTACTTATTTTTTCTTGGGTTTTTTTTTCTTTGTTTCTGTTTTTTTATAATCTTTTATTCTTTGTTTGTTTTGTTTGTTTCTCTTTATTTGTTTTTCTTCTTTTTTGATTTTTTTTCTTGCTCTTTCGCTTTCTCCTTTTTCTCTCACACATTCTTCATCACTTTCTGTAATGGCTTTTTACTGAGGAGCAAGTAAGCAAGTGCAAAGACATTTTTAAAATCAATTTTGTTTTCGTTTTACTCTACATGCCCAATCGTAAACACCAACACCACCTCAAACTATCTGAAGCCAAAGGTCACACAAGCAAGCAGCCAAATATCTTTCAAGCTTTCGATCTCTGTCATACATCGAATAGTTAGGACCAGTCGTTTCTATATACATAGCACCATTTGTCATCCGGACATCTAGCTTTTCTTCACTAGGAGCTGCTAAATCTGAAGCTATGAAGTTCATCTTTTCGTCGTCTTTTCGTCAACTTTTCTACAAAACTTTCTGAAGAAATGAGAAAAAAAATCCTATTATATAGTATAAAATAGAAGGAAATAGAGACATTTGTTCCTGTCGCAACAATAAGCAATAGGGACAGAAGTTACTCTATCCTCTGTGTGCATTCTATAACTATAATATTTAACTATTTCCTCTATAATATTTTAAATAGGTATTTAAATCCGAATAAGGAATTTCCTTGCTAATTTGCTTATGAAAAGATGAATGCAGCCATACTCAGTACTGTAATTAGGCCCAACTGTCACCATTTAATCATTAAGAATGCAATTATTTCGGTTGTTGTCCAACCCAAAATCTTGAACCGATGCTTTCGTTTACAGAAAAATAACAAAAATACGAAGTGAAATGGCAGGAATTGATTGGTGAAGGCGTTTTTAATATTGGTGTCTCTTGCTGCGTCTTCTCAAACCGCCAAAAGGGAGACAAGCCACCAGCACTGAAGACAGCGGCTTCTTCCGGTCAAACGTTGCTTCAGAAGACAGTGCTAATTTCCATCCAGCGAGAGAAAATTTTAATAGGCGCCTTAATATGATCACTTTTGAAGGCTCGGACTTTTTTGACGGGCTTCGATCGGCTGGCTGGCTGGCTGGCTTCCTCCTCGAGTATCATACTGAGGAGACAACGCTTCTGGTTCATGATGCAACTTTTGAAATTTCTATATGGCCTCGTTAATTTTTGGCAGCATGAATGTCTCTACTTCTGTCTTGCTCAGTCTTATTGCATGTTTTATTCATTTCTCTCTCCATATCTCTAAATTTTATTAGAATGCTACAGTTATTAACAGTCTTAGAGGTTATACATATATCAAAGTAATTAACCCTTGTAATCAAACAAAAGTACACTACCTTTCACATTTAGAAACACAACCATAAGATCAGTACCAAGGTATATGTTCTTTACGCTGTTCAAGTGAGGAAGGAGACATTGGAAGAAATTATTCCTTTGAACTGATGGACATCTGCAACACTTATTCAGTGGAATCTTTGTCCACATACGCGAAACACACACTCCCTCTCACACACACAGCCCTCATTCACACACCCAAACACAAACAGAGAAATGAATATCTCACAAACATTAAGACGAGAAGCACACACACACACTCTTACCCACACACACGCACGCACGCGTCTATATATATATAGCATAATAGCAGGGTGGATTGCTACTCTCATATACATTTGCTTTAAACATGAGATCGCCAATACCTCTCTGTGTATTTAAGATTATGGCACCGAGAGGAGCGAGCTAGGCTATCCCCAGGTTATTTAATATCGACAGTTTTGCTTATACAGTGATGTACGTAGACCTGGCGTCGTCTCAATCAATAGACCGTGGCTGTCACGGGGCCAGATGCATATTTATGCCAAATTTCCTACACGGCAGATCCACCCGATTGCCCGCCATTACCTCGTCTGCCAACAACAAGAAGAAGAATGTATTTTAGGAGGATGTTAACGGCAGGTGACAGCGAAATGACCGGCAGTTTGATAACATAATGCCATTCTAATATGTCTTTTGACATTTGTGAATGCCACGCGGGACTCTCAGCGCGACGGGGGAAAACATCCGGGATAAACTTAAATAAACATGTATAAACCATTCATGTCTACGTCGATAAAGTATAAGGAAGGAGTAGAAATGGATATAACTACGTACCTTAATACCCCTACAATTTTGTATACATACGCGCACATCATCATCATCATCATCATCATCATCATCATCATCATCATCATCATCATCATCATCATCATCATCATCATCGTTAGTCTTGTCTGGGGCTGAGACACAGCAGTTTTCTGTCTTCCGTATGGTCTTGTGATCAGACTCCAGACTCAGACATGGATGAGAAGTTTGTCTGACTTGTTTGCATGACGAAACAGTTCAGACAAGTTAATTGTATGAACGACTTGGAATTAAATCAAGTGAACAAAAGTGTTGTTTTTTTTTCTTCCCTGGTTCCAGACTCTGTCTGCAGAAACCTGTGGCAACCATCGTGTACCAACTAACCTTGCCCCCTCCTCAAAAATCCTCGAGACGGCCATCTGTATCCTCACCTTTATCACAGAACGTGGGAGGATGGGCGGAGGAGCACAACCCACGTGACACAATGCATCTGCAAACTGGGTTTCGCATCTGGGGTCATAAGGCATGCTGGGAGATACTTCGCGGGAAGTTCCTAACTTTTTTCCGGCAAGACTTTATGAATGTGGATAATTTCCTTTAGAGGGGGTCTCAAAGCAGCTTACATGAGGATCAAACGTGACCTAAATTTTCAGTGGCTTAGCCGCGTTGCATGATGGTAGGACTTTTGTGGGTCATCAAAGCAGCGCAGCTTATTTTGTCTCTTCAGGACAGGCTCCGTCACCTGATGGTCCGTTCGTTCGACTTCCTGGCGAAAGGTCACCAGTCTCCAGGAGCACTTGCAAGTGAGTTTGCTAGCCTACCGAGTTGGTCGACTTGAAAATTAGGTTTTGTCACGTTTGCATAATAAGTAAAGTCAGTTCCATTTGTGTTAAACTAACAAATTGATTATATTAGAAGTTCTACTTTTATTTTTTACGCATTGCTAAATTTTGTTTGTTTGTTTGTTTGTTTGGTTGGTTGGTTGGTTGGTTGGTTGGTTGGTTGGTTGGTTGGTTGGTTGGTTGGTTGGTTGGTTGGTTGGTTGGTTGGTTGGTTGGTTGGTTGGTTGGTTGGTTGGTTGGATGGATGGTTTGTTTGGTTGTTTGTTTGGGGTATTGTTTGTGACTAAAAATATTTTTTGAGTTCGTTATCTTGTGAAGTGTTTTAAACCCCTCAAGGGTTTTGCATAAAACAAATTTGGATTTTTAACCTATAGGTTATGGATAGGATAAGATTTAGGTTAAATTTTGAGGCTGGTCACTGTGTCCAAAGACGAAATGAAAGTATTCTAACTCGTCACTCAACCCCGTGAGAAAAGGAAATTTGTCCATCCGGATCTTTGACTAGAAAACTCCCAGGTTGCCAAAGCAAATGGATGACAGACCAGTTAGGAAGTAAGAGGCAGCCTTCCACAAGTCGTCATGTGAAAATTATGAACCACTTACAGCTCACTACTCCTGTGGTTAAGTGACTCTTTACATTTACTGAATCGCAGTAGGATGATATAAGTATTTGAACTTGTTTAAGGTGACAAGATAAATGAATCAAGCAGACCCTCTACTTATTTGCTTTTCCTGATAAATCAGTAAGTCATCGGATGGTTTGTGGAAAGAGGGAACTGTGCAATAGCTCTACCATCGCGAGATTCTTATCAAACCCTCGGGAGTTCTTCTGGCTTCTTTGTGTCGCAAAATTCTCAGCATGCTGCTTCCAGGACACAGCACGAATTCCTAACATGTTAAAAAACTTTAGTCCATGTGATTAAGTTATAAAGTAGAAAAAAACCTGAAACATTACCAACTCGGAAACTTTACATGAAAAATGTCAGTGTTGTTGATCTGTGCATGGTTGTATTTTGTGCACTTATATCTTGAGAACAACAGGGGTAAATAATATCTTTCACCAAACATTACCGAGTCGTAAGATACGACTTTATTTACCTCATAGTGCAATTAGTAAAGTTGAAAAATATCTTAATATTAGAAACGTTTGTTCATCCTATATTCATACTATTATATACCATCAGAATTATTGCATAGATTTTTTAAAAATCTTAAACGAAGAAACAAAGAAAGAAAAAAATTATGAACGAAAAAAACAAAAAAAGGAGAACATAATAAAAGAAAAAGAAAGAAAATATAAAAGGAAAAAAACAAAAGAAATAAAACAAACAAAAATAAAAGCAAGTCACGCATAGAGTGACATTTAATTCTTCTTCAATGAATATTCCACTGAGACTTATATGCACGCAACCAAATTAATCCTTTTCGACATGAACTAAAGAAGAAGAAGACCTAGGTGAAACCGTGAAATGAGATTCCTTTCTGTGATGACATAAAAAGAAGCTAATATCTGGGTCACGACTCTCGGCGACATATTTATCGTCTTAATAATAGTGCAGGCTGTTTGCCCTGTCCCCGGCATTAGCAGGCACCTGCTGTTTTTCCCGAAAATAAAAATACAAACTTTATCACAAATACACAAGCCTCCCCTTCCATCATGGCCGGTCCTGATTTAAGGCAAAACTTCAACTTAGAGCTTTAAAGGATTTGCCTACCGCTTTGGGAGGAAAACATGCCAACTGTGCAAAGGGTGATAAGCCGCGGGAGACAAGCGAGATAATCGTGTCGCTAGGCTGTGGAGGGTCGCGGGGGGTTGGGGAGGACAAGCGTGGCAAGAGTTCCTGCCATCGACGCTAGGGGGAGCGAGTGATTCCACACGCTTGTTTGCCTATTGTTTCTTTTGACGTTGCCATGGAGATTATTCGCGGAGAACGGAATGGCGAGTCGATGCGTTGAGCGTGAAAGTTTTGAAATCCATGGAAGATCCAAGGTTCTCAGTGAATTAGCTTCCTCTTTATATTTGTTGTCGTCTGTTATCGTAATTAGTCGGTGACGAAATACAATAAATAAAGTGGCTCGTTATCATCTATCCAGGATTTTGCAAGTAAACTTGCATAGACAAAATGTTTGTTGAACTGTTATGCTTCCCGAACTGTGATGAATTGTTTTAGATAATTTTCTATAAACAAAATTTCATGCTGACATTTTTCTCGAGGTTGGTCCTGTAGCAACACAGGTCAAGAGTCTATGAGTGTGATATTTTTAATGATTGGGTAAAGTTTAATACAAGATATTCTTTCCCAAAATGTGGATGAACACCCCGCTTCTGCTCAAGAGATACTGGTCTATAAACATGGTATTTCTTAATGTCTTCCTCTTTCTACTCCTCATTATTATTATTATTATAAGGAATAATAAAAGTAGTAGTTATTTTGATAGTTGTCATATATGTTAGTCTTTACATTCAACACTACTAGAGTGTAACCTGAAATCAAGATCATTAAAAGGCTCATTAAAATGTAAAAAATTTGAATACTTTTGAACAACTTCAAATGCCATCTTCACTATATGACAATTTTTTAAAACTTTTTTTCTTAATTTCTTCTGAGTTAATCTAAAGGTTTCTAACAAAACAGTTTTGTCTCAAACCAGGTATAAAAAAAATCGGTTAAGATCGAAATCAAATACGGCTTAAGTAATTTGTTATTTATGTATGTTCTTGCCTTCCATCGCAGACCTACACACCGCAGTCGACATGCCAAGTTCCTGTACAAGACGTCTAGGGGCGGTGCTGTCTCCATGGAAACTGCTATTCGTCTAGACCGCAGGACTGGCCATCGGAATCTCAAATCTCCAAAGTCAAGCATCCTTTCCATTTTTATTAAAAAGTCAGAATGGAATGGAATGAATTTTGTTTTTCTTGCTACTTTGCCTCAGGGTTGACTTTCAATCTAAAGAAAAGGAGACAAAGGTCGATTTTATTCACAATGTCACTTTTGCTTATCAAGTTTCACAGGTAAAGTCCATCTTCTCAAATACAAAAAAAAGGTTTTAAAAGTATTTAAGCCTTTTGTGCTGATTTAAAGTAAATGGAGAATACATTTTTCATATTTCCTGTGTTTTGTAGACAGTCTGACTTTGCAGACGAGTCAGAACTACATCGGAGACATAAATGTAGGTCAATCTGAATCAACAGTTTTGAAAAGGGAAATAAGTCTGTACAGTGATAAATGTTTACAACTTGGTGTCTGTAAAGGAAGAGGATGGGATGGATGGGATGAGGTAGATGGGAGGCCATAAACTGTGGGGAAAAAAGTAGATATGTGGGGTCACAGCTATAAATTAGTCGTATTTTGTCCTTTTTTTTTTTTTTTTGTAGTAGCTTTGAACCGTTCGGGTACCCGTGCGGCGATAATAGAGAGGTCATTACAGGGCAGGGTCAGCCCACCTATGCATAAAGGACTTGTTACGAGGTATTTTAGCAAAGGTCAAGCAAACCACGGGGTACTGATGTATATCTGCGCCATGATTACACATTGAGACCAACAATATTGTTATTTAAAGAACTGTAGTTAACCCGAGTTTTAGAGTAAACGATCCGTATCCTCAGAGGAAGCCGGAAGCTGGTGGTGGGTGGTTAGTTGGTGTTTTATTCCAAGCGCCAACAAAGGCTTCATGAGGACAAAGGACCGCCCTGTAAACAAATACCACATGAAGAGAAAGAACAGCGTGCCGTAGACGAGGTCTGAACCCATGACAACCCATCTTTGTACTGTTGCTAACCTTTGCTACCCTGTGCTCAGAGGACACTAGACTACTGGGAATACTAATGAATTATATATATATTTACGTGCAAAAACTCCATTCTTTCAACCTATTTCAGAAATGTTTTGCCTCACTAGCTCACACTTCCCGACCCCCTGGGCTCATTTTTAAATTAGTCGATGGTCGAGCTTGCCTGCCCTTGTGTATCCTATATGAAATTGTATATCCTATCAATTATTCAAAGCTTAACTCTGTGCTTCGTTGCAGATGAGATTATGAGTTCAGGGGTAGCTTGCCTTCACATGGAGCACTTCATTAATTCTATTGCTATTATTTATATTACTAGTTGCATCTCCCTCCTCCTCCTCCTCCTCCTCCTCCTCCTCCTCCTCCTCCTCCTCCTCCTCAACCTCCTCCTCTTTCTCATCCTCCTCATCATCATCCTCATCATCCTCATCATCAGTATTTGTGTGCACATAGGTTCGTGAATGTGTTTTCGCATTGGTCTCAGTGCGTTTGCTCGTTTGCCAGCTCGCAGTAAGTGAGCCAATAGATGAAACATTCACTTATGGTCTGGCTCTCTTCTGAAAAAAACAAAAACAACAACAGACACGATCAGACACGAACCCCATAAACTGATTCTTAATAGCTGTACTTCTGTTTTCCTTTCTTCACGAAAGGACGTAAAGCCACCGGAGACTAAAAGGCTGAATAAACTACACACGAACCTTCCCCGCCTACCAGTAATTATGATGAAAGCAGCATTGCAATTATGTACCACTTCTACTATTGCAGACTCCTTAAAAAAACCTAGAAAGGCTATTAAGAAACTAACCGTAACTTTATAGTCAGAAATTTTATGGAACGAAATTTTTTCCAGAATATGTAGACCACTGCCATAAGAAATAAATGAGAAATTAATCCTCAAGCTATTATCTTTCCTGCTTTCAGGTATCTGTCCTCCAGACTCAAAGACTTAATTTTTAATTAATTACATAAAAAGCTTTAGAAACCTATCAGTGGAGACTGCCGATGGTGAGGGTCGTGTACATAACGGGGACTGGTGCAAATCACAATATTGACTTCCATAATGAAGATGACGAGGATCCGTGTCGTTTTCAATAATAACTTATATTCTCAAAATGTCTTTTAATATGTCTGTCATCTTTAAATAAAAAATACGAGACAGTACAGCTAGGTGGTACGAAATCGAAAGCTACAGAATCCAAGATTAGGGAAGTTAAAAAAAAAACCTTTTGTTATTACACTATTCCATCCCATAAATAATCACAGCAGGCTGTCTTTTAAACTGAAACACGTGGGCAGCATTATACGCTTCTTTGAGAGGATGGAACCTGCAGAGTTCAGTGGAAATCGATCGTTTTCACAGATTAAATGAATTCTTGGTGCACAAAGGAGACCTGGGGTCGGCTGCAGAAGGCAGTCTTACTTCTTTATTTAAAACGCGAAAAACGCATACTTAAAACGCAGACAATTGTAAATTATTTTAATCAGGTTTGTCTATTTATAGCGGACCAGTCCATCTGTTTTGGACAAGACTGGAAGTATATCACTGTGTATCCTACTCTCCCACAGATTTTCTGTGTATTGTCTTCCATCGTCTGCTTTCCCAGTCTGGAGAGCAAAAAAAAATGTTGGACAAAATATAAATCTGTAGGAGGCATATGAAAAAGAAGATGATAAATCTACTGTGTGATGAAAAAAGCAGAGAAAATAAAAGATCAAAATAATGAAAAAACGAATGAAAACGGTATATATGTCACATAAAAAATCAGACGACGAGAATATTAGAGAAGTAGGAGAGGACGATGAAAGTAACAAGGACTTTTATGGAAATTATTAACAAAATTATTTAGTTTTATTTATAAAAGATCAAATCATTTGACAAAATAGTGAACAAAGAAACAGCATCAGTAAGATGCATAACACAGGTTACTGACAGTTGATCAAAGGTGGTTTTATGGACAGGGACTGACAAACGCTTATGACAAGTGCAGACAGACAAAAACGAAAATAAGAAACAAATAAAAATAGAAGAAAAAAAAACCGAAAGAAAATAAATAAGAACTGAGACTAAACAATCTATCGTTACTATTAACACGAACCAAAAATAAGCCCCTCCTGATGATAAAAACTCTCAAAATTCATATTCCTCAAGGCGTGGCGCAGTCAGGTAAATGAAAAAACAAGTTACGGGTAATCGCTCCACCCTCTGACCTTTACCCTCCCTACTATGTGAAGTACCGACACTGACAGGACAGTGTTTTCCTCTGTCGTTCTCACCTGAACCCAGGTGGAGAGCTCACGCCCCTTGTTTCCGTCTTCACGGACGTCTTCAGCTCCAGGTACAGGCTCTAGAGTGGCAGGTCCAGTTGGCCTCAAGAACTCAGTAGCAGGAAGTGGTAAGGTGGGCAAGGGATACCGGACACATACAAATTTTACTGTTGGTTTAAGATTTTTGTTCATAGTTTAGAACATGTGACGCTGAACTGGTAATTCGCGGAAGATTCGCTGATTATAGCTAATATTTTGTAAAAAAAAATGAAAACTTTTTTAAGGGTAGAAAATTCAGATGTATTTGTTAAACTTTTTTTAAAAAGCTGTCTCTACCTCCATATATCTATCTTTTATTTCTCTCTCTCTCTCTCTCTCTCACACACACACACACACAAACACACGCACGCACGCATACACACGTTCAGCTGAGGAAAGAAACACAAAGTCAATAATCATCTATTCTGCAGTCATTGTTTTACATTTCACGAAAGTAAGAAATCTTTTGTCTCAGTTTCTTCTTCACTAACCTCCTCTTCTTCTCAAAATCCTTTTTTTCCATTGGCAGAATCTTGGCGGGGGCCTATGAGGTCCAAGTTTACGCCATATCTAAGAACCGTACTCCGAACTCCCAAAGTTTTTCACATTAAAAACCCAAACCCTTTGTTCTGCATTGAGTCCCTCCATCACACGTGAAATTTTAAAAACGCAAAAAAAAAAAAAAAAAAAAAAACAATTTTTAACAAAATATCGGTGAGATATTCTTTCCACAACTCATCCTCCCCATTCCCGTTTCTCCCTCCCTGTTCTGGTCTGGACCTTGCTTCTGGGGGGCTGGTAGGTCCGTTCGTGTACAAAGCTCATTCACACTGTGGCAATGTGCCTCCCTCAAGGGGGGGACTACAGCAGACCTTAATTTAGCGCCGGAGTCGGTCGATTGAACCAGTTTTGTCTTTGTCAGCATGTCTGTGGCTCACAAATGGGCACTGGCCTGACAGTTACTGATGACATCCGTCCCTGTCTTCATGGGATTCCCCCGGCCTTGCTGCCAGGAGAGAGACCGACAGATCGCTTCCAGAAGTACAGCAGCAAATGCTTACTGCGGGAGTACTTCACTCAGTCTATCAGCTCTTTTACACATCCATCCATGCTTCTGTTTCGGTTGCATATACGTTCTCTGGAACCAGTCAGAAATAACAACAAGAACAACAAGAACAGCGATAAAAATATTAATAATCATCCTTCTCCTCCTACTCATCATCATCCCCATCCCAATCCTCCTCCTCCTCATCGTCGTCATCTTCCTCCTCCTCCTCTTCATCATCGAAAGAGAAAGAAGAAAAAATTGTATCTATTGCACAGAAAATATTTTTTTCTTTCTTGTACGTTTAATAGAAAGAAAGATCATATAAACAACGGGAATAGTAAGAAATAAATTAGGGATGAAGAAAGAGAAAAAAAGAGAGTAGGTAAATAAATTATGTCACAAAAATTCTTACCGATGGAAAAAGCAGGCTAGAAATAATAAACTAAAGAAGAAACAAAGAAAGAAATATTTGAAGAAGGGAAATAAGATAAAGTAGAGGAGGATGAGGAGAAGAAAGTGAAATAATAAAAAAACCTCGACAGTTGTTCAATCTTGGCTGGCGCCTAAATTCCCTCTTCAAACTTCTTACACGGATTCCGCATCTGGCTCTTCATCCAGAGAAAGGCGTCTGCTGACTGTGGATCCACCAATCATCGACTCATCTGTGTACTGTGTAACAATGGTTTGTCCACAAAGTCTCTGGCCACGGGCGAGGGTCACCGAGTATTCAGACTCCCTTCATCAATGTTGAATTTTTCTTAGCCTGTTCTTAAGTGATTAAACAAACTCAATTAAAATCGATTTCTGCTTATAAGTGTTTAATTTGCATTTTAGATGAATGTGGTTTGCATGTTTACAGGCGTTCTTAACTTTGTGTGCAATAAAAATAAGAAAAAAATGATTTTAAGATGTGGAGTGGCTTATAAATATTTTATTAATTTATTATTAATGTAGTCAAGTACGTTTATTTGGTGAAAACTCAAAATAAGCAAACAAAAAAATTAGTTATGATTAATTGTGCCTTGCATATTGAACACTTGAGTGATGAAACTGCTTGTGGACAAATAAAAAAAATGAAAATGTATCGTGGTTTAGTTTTATAAGTTAGTTTAAAGATAATTAATTCTCCGACCTCACTAACGATCGCTAATTTTCTTTTTTGGAGAAATTTTCAGATTTTTCCTGCTTTGAGGCTCTTTTTACCGAGATAGACATCGATGGACAGACGTTTGATCAAGTCTGGTATTTTTTTTTTTTGGTTGCAAAACCGCCATGTAACTGTTTTGTTGCGGTGGTTCAACGGAGCCAGGGAAATGCATGCCACAGCATCTGTCCACGGACAGGTTAATAATGCAGCGCCGTCTGGACCAAAGATTGCATCACCACCTTCAGTGTGACTTTCTTGTGACGAGCAGACGATCGAGGAGAGAAAACAGGGATCAGCGTCACCTCATCGATGATGTGCGAGATCAGTCTGGGCAGCCAAGATGGCGCAGTGGTAGGGCGTTCAACACCAGTCCAGTGTCACCTTGCTCCCTTGTCTTCGCCACCAGATGTTCCTTTGTGAAAGGAAAGCAATGCCTTCTTACAGAGCTGGAAGAGCTGCTGTCTCGGTTTCAAACATCCAAAAGTCAGTCGCTGAATTACTAATTAGAGACCTCAGCGTTGTCCTGTATATCCGTCCCAAAACCCCCCAAAAAAGAAATATTTGTCAAACAAACTCCGTTGCGTTGCTTCAGGTGATGGCAGGTCCTTCAGGTCAAAGTGGTACCCCCGGATTAAACAAAATACATGGTTAGTTGCTGACTTTGTACAGGTCTTAAGTCAGGATATTGGTTCAAAGTATCTATCTTTATGGTGTAAGTCTTCGACCCACGTCATAAACCAGCTTCGACTTGCAGCAATTAAAAATCTCTGTTTTAAAGTTATTGCTTTTTAATTAGCTCTGCCTTTGGGATCAGCGTCACAACCGTGGGGTTTTGGTCAGATTGTACCGGAAGTTTACTGGACCTGGGTGTGTTTTAGTAGGGAGACTCCCATTAGCTTAAATCCTGACAGTCACGTGCCGTGGAACGTTCTCGACCGTCTTCCTCTATACCTTGAAATTCGATAAGCGCTGCGCGTTTGAGCTTGATGAAGCCATTAGTCTACGGCAGCCAACTTCAAAGCCATGTTTGCAGACGAAGCGGAAGTCGCAATGAGCGTCATGGCCGCCAGAGTCACGTGAGCGCGCCGGCTGGCTACGAAAATGGAAAATTTGGGAGCGGGTGCCGACAGGAAGCCCATGTTTGATAGAAGCCCGAATTGGAAGCGGGTGGAAGAGAAGAGTTGTTTGGAAGTGACATTTGAACTGTTTGCGATGTAATGCTTACCTGTGACCCGGATATCCATGGGGTCAAAATAGTCGTGGACTCTGTCTAGAAGGAAACGTCTGGTAATTGGTATAAATCAGTTTGCAAGCAATGTTTCGGCTATTTTTTTCTCAGAAAATTTGGACAATGTGTGCCGCGACATGAAGCAAGGTTTATTACAAGGGAGAATTTACATTCCGATGTTTATTCTGCTTCCGATTCAAATTATTTAAGTTAGGTAACAGCTGCAAAGGGTGTATAGGTGTCTTTCCGACTGTTTTACTAGCTCCCTCATGATGATGATGATGATGATGATGAGTAGTAGTAATAGTAATAGAAGTAGTAGTAGTATTTTTATTGAGTAGTGTATCAGACAAAATCTGAATTTATTTTTAAAGAATTCTTTTCTGTATCTGTACAAAAAAATCAACTGATAGATGCGTTAATTTGATGTCATCAATAAAAGTAGGCCATTTTGTACTTTCACCATCGTCTTCCTCTAATGTTTTCGTTTCCCGTGATTTCACGCGAGAACATTATTTAAATCATTGGCTCATGAAAGTGGATTAAACCAGCAAAGCTGAAGCCTGAAGCAGTAACCACATCCCTTTCCTTAATTAAAAGTCATTTTTTATGCCTCGGTTTTTATTTTCAAGGACAGATTGCTTAATCTGGCATTTTTGTACACTGCGTTGAATTAATTCACAACAGTGACAGACAGCTATTCACACATCTTTCTTTCCCGTTCTTTTATATCTTTATTTATCTACGACTGCTTGAATACTGCGATTTATTTCTGCTTCGGCACTGGGGATGCTCAGGAAGAAGTCTAGATTCATGGTAGAATCAGTCACCTGTTTGAAAACTGTAAACTACTATAAAAACCTACAAATGTCATGTTTAGTTTAAAATCAACTAACCCTCCATGAGTCCCCTAAACTGAAGTGAGTAAAAAAAAATGAATACTTTTTACAAATATGTGCATAAATAAAACAGATGCATAAATACCGACAAATCATAACTAAATAAATACAAATAAACTTTCTGTAGACGATAATTGAGGGTTTTAATAATAAAAATCCAAAAATCGAGTGCTTAAGATTTATTGTAGTCTGTACAGTAATCATAGCAAGTAGAAGCACCAAAGGGCAATGCGATTTTTGCTTTGGTTCTTGTTTTCATTATTTCTCCAATCGAAGTTTGATGTGAAAACAAGATTGCTGGCTTTTTTTTTGGTGGGTGTTTCCATGAAACTCTGTGTTTTGTGTGAAAGTGTCAAAGGTTAAGGAAAACAAGGGCCAGGCAAGCATTACTTGGGAGTTTGGAGCGAGCTCTGTCTGTGACTTTTCCTGTTTACTGGCCATTAGCTTTGGTAAACATTTTAAAAGCGCTCTCCACGATAAGAGACTGAGCCACACTTCTCAAGTACACAAGAGATGTAAATCCTATTGATTTCAACTTAAAAGAAAAACACAGGTGACGGAGAGAATGAATGGCGATTTCTAACCGTAAAGTTTTCCTTTGTTTAGAGATTCGGTCATGCAAGCGGATCAAATAAGACATTATTTTAAAGCAATTTTTGGCAAGGTTTGGGAATAGAGGAGATATGAAATTTAAGTGCTTGAGTGAGAAAGTCAGAAAGAGAGAGAGGGGGTATTGGAAAACAGAAATGAAAAAGATGACTTGTAAAGAAAGCTGTTGGAAATACTTCTTAAAAGGAAATTTAAAAGATAATATTTATGACATTACTTTAAGCCACGTGCAAACAAATTATGAGGATTTATGATAAACTTTGACATCCCCGCCCCTCGCCACTGTTTTTGGAAAACGTATCTCTCCCAATGATACCCTTAGTCATATATGGTATTCCCTCCTGATGTTGCCCACCTCGCCTCTTGACCAACATTTGACTTAGAATGATGATGGAAAGATGACCAGTCAGAATTGTATTGTGCTCAAACCCACGAATCTTATCTCCGTCCTAACACTATGGTCATTTATGTCTGTACCATAGGGGAAGGTCGCCAGATGTAGAGGAGAACGAGGGTAAAATTTTATCTCATCAACCCGTCATATCCGCCTGCCGCCATTAACATTATGTCCCCTTGTTACCGTCAGATCCTGACAGAGTGGTCCACAGTGGAGCAGAAGAATGTTATTTAAGACCATGATTGGTCCTGTGGCTTGACAGCTTCCCTGCAACATTTTAGAAGAAATCGGTACCTGTCTTATCAGGAACAATAAAGATGGCGGTTTTTAGACACGGTGAACCAGTTGTGGTCACCACGGTCATGAGGACTGCTACTGTAAACACCTGTCCTACCTGAATAAAAGATCAATCTAAAATTAATTTTTAAACAATTGCCATTTGCATTACCTCAATAAAATAATTATTTTAAGTTTTTTCAATGTCATACGGGATAATCTAGGGAAAAGCTGTCAATAAAGTTTCTTAGAAGTCGGTCAGGCAGTCGCTAAACCGGAAGACATAGAAAGGAAGAAATAGCATTCGAGAGATTTACCACCATCTTCGTCCAAGGAGCTGACCCTTTGGAGGCTTCCCCCAGACACTGCCTGTCTCCTATTTTTCTGGGAGGATAACACGTCTTGCGCACCATGGCAGGTCCCCGGCTGGATGGAGGACGCTCTTCCGTGACTCAGTTTTGTCAACTTATCGGCGAAACACGATTTCCAGCGATGGGATTAGAAACCTCGCAAATCAGTGAACACACTCCTCACACTCCAGACGCGAAATCCATTAATGGTAATCGCTGGAGATTGCAGCCACCAGGGCCTGCTGTACCTTACTCATATTAATATGACTCAATATACATCATACAAATAGCAAGCGACAGTCAGTATTGCAATCTCCACAGCAGACGTCAAAGAGAAGGGGATGAGGGAGAGGGAGAGACTGAGAGAGATGTGAAAAAACAATTTCCTGAAATTTTTTTCTTGGCTTCAATGTCGTCAGGAACGAATCTCTGTGTTTTCCGGAGCCAGTCGAATGTTGGCTCTTTAGGCTGATATTATTTGAAAGGAGTCTTTGCTATGAGTCGTGCTTTTCTTGGAGTCTGCACAATGGCGGGTTGCGATGGAGACGGTATAAGCATGAAAGAGATGTTGGTCAATCTGGGAGACAATGCAGCACATGGCACGAGCATGCCTAGACATCTAAGCTGCACTCAGGGAAGCAGGACTTGCCTGGTGGTGGGGATGGTGTGGGGGAAGGTCAAGTTCAAGCGAAGAGGAGACGAATGTATTTGAAAGTGTGAACTTGATGACCTTAGACGCCATATCTTATCTCTCTCCTTTTCTGCGTTGCCAGCTCTCTCCCAACACACACACACCTAAGCATAGAAACACACATTCAAGAGGACACACATAATCATGCAAGCACACAAACACGCATTGACACATTTACACACACTTTGACCCACATGCAAAATGAAAGGATGTTTTATATTTGTTCAAAGATGATAATTCCCTTCACAAAATATTCTTTGTAAAGATAATACTGATATTTGAGTTTGTCCTTTTCCTCCTTTTTTAAAATTCTCTGTGTGTGTATATATATATATATATGTGTGTATCTTATTTCTTGTCTTCTTTCATGTTCAATGACATTTCCAACTTTCGATGTGTCCACCTGTTTTTCTCTCCGATTTCCTGTCTTAGGTTTCAATCCATTTTTGCGTTTTCTTCACTTTCTCCAGAGTTTATTACCTTCGATTTATGATCTCTAGTCCGTTTGATTCTTTCCGTTTTCAGTTATTTTATTCCTTTTTCGTCTTTATTCATTGATCGCAGGATTGGTGTTTAAATGTTTATTATTTGATTTCAACGGCAGTCTATGAAGTTTCCTCCGACCGGTATACCGATTATTCAGACTGGAATTTCTTTATGTGCGTGGATGTGATGAAGATGGGAGCTGGGTATGTGTGTGTGGGGAGGTGTGGAAGGGAAGGGACCGACTCCAGGACAGAATGTGGAGACCAAGGAAAATAGACTATCTATCGCATGGAACATTCTAGAAACAATGCAAAGTTCACAGTGTCCCTACAATCAAACCGGGCTTAAGCGCGTGGAGTGCCTCTGGGCGATAGCCGGATGGTTGACGGGGAGGATTTAAGATGATTGCTTGGAGCTACATTGCACCCGAACTCCCTGGAGGTTTTGTGACCGGTGACAGTGAACCTTTTTTATTTTATTTATTTATTTTTTTGTCAGCTGGGAGTGAGCAAAGGTTGCAGGTGGACTCCAGTGCTAGTAACAATGAACTTTTGAACTGTTGCATAGCACCTTAGCCCCGCCATCTGGAGGATGTACGCATGACGAGTGTGCGTCCAGTACATGGACAACATCATGGACAACATCAGCTGCAACAATGCTCACAACCACTCAATGAAGTCATGACAAAGGATTACAATAAGGCAGTTGTGTGGAAGTGGGTAGCATAGACTGTGGTGGTTGTAATAAACGTACTGATGACCACGGCGATGACCATTGAAGTACAGATGAGACTGATTCTTGAATGTAGGGCCAGTTTGTTTGTGTGTGTGAATTCTTATTGAGCAAGACTGTAAAGTTAGTTTTCAGTTTCATTTTGTTTCTACTTACCTGTCACCCACTCACCCGTTTGCTCTACTGTTTTTGAATGTGGTCCAAAAAAAGAAACTCACATGATAGAAGGAGACAAGAGGCAGATCGTCGATGAGAACTACAACTTTAGTGATAACAGGCCATCACCTCGGCATCGTCTGTCCCTCAACATGCAGGCCCAGCGCTCCTTTGAAGCTGTTTTAGTGAAGTCAAACTCTTTCTCTCTCTCTCTCACTACTCCATCAACTATCAGTTTTCTCTAACATTGACATTTACTGGTACAAGGCACTTGAAAACAGTTGTCATTTTATGAAAGGAATTTTCCCGATGGTACAATCAGCCAAGGTTATAGCAAACTACTTTACGACTCTCAATCGTATCAGAAGAGTAGAAGAGACATTTTTCTCGAATAACCAATCCTGTTAGCTACATAGTAATGTTCTAGTCAACAGAACTGACAGTTAAGTGCAGTATACTTCTACTTGACTGTCAAATCTTGTAAAACAACAAGTAGAATTTAGAGTTATAATCCAGGGACCATAAAGGACATTGAAGTGGTTCACTGGTTCCAGTAAAATGCGGAGCACGAACCTTTCTTTTCTCCATCTTTACCGTCCCTGGCAAATCAGGTATTCATTTCTGGGTGGACAGGAAAGCTATCCAGTCACAGGTCCTACAGAGTCTCGAACCAGCAAAGTTTTGCTGCACAGTCGATCCTCAAATAAAAAGAATTCTTGTTAGTTTTTTTTTTCACTGTCTGTCCACCCACCTCTCTCGCTGACTCATTCCCTTGGCTCTTATTTCTTCGTTTGTGAAATCGTTTTCACATTCTAGACATCAACACTGACAGCGGCATTGCAAAGTTAATGACAGCGAACTTTTGTAGTCCTGGCTTGCATGGCTGTTCGCTTTTGTAGTTTCTGCCTCTGGCATTATGTCTTCCGTTGATTCTTTGTATTCTTCTCTCTCTCCTGCCTGTATTGATGAGTGGAGTCCACATCAATATGTTTATTATACTGTTAGCTCATAAAATGACATTGCTGTTTATTTTTGATTCATCTGCTGACGTAAGCGGCTGGGTTTTCTATTCAGCCAGTTCCAAAATGAACTCACTTTAATGATCCAGCAAAGAGTTCAATCTATTTTTTTCCTAATCTTCAAACGCGGTGCGGTCTGGAAGATGATAATGCTCTCGGTGGAAGGAAAACAATGCAGACCTTCATATTTAGAAGCGTGTTTGAAATCCGAAATAAAAGGCCGCCATTGTCCTTCTGCAGTCAATACCCGTGACTTCCGTGCGCACAGAGGAAAGGTAGCCAATCGAATCTTTTCTGGCACGTGAGAGGACAATGATGTCACCATTGCATGCCGAAGAGTTGATATGAACGGAGAGTGCACTAGGGTGCGTGAGTGTTGTGAACTCTCGTTACAGTGAGAGAAAAAAATGGAACAATATCCCTAAGCTTGACATTTTTAGAGCCAATGAACAGGGGAGTTTCCATTGCTTCTGGACAGCTTCTGGGTGGACAGGGCAAAGCCTTTAAACAAAGAGCAACTGCTCTACAGTTGAGCATTCTAACAACTTACTATTTGACACTTATCCTCGGTCTATCTGACGGCCTGTTGGTTTGTTTGGACATGCACACACACTTGTAATGATGAATAGCGATCTGGTCAGCTATTGTTCTTCTGAGCAAATTTTATTGACTCGTGGGATATACCACTATTCATCTTTTTTTTTTTTTGTCCAGCTGTGCGGCATTTTTGATGTTTCAATCTAATGACAAAAAATACTCTATCGAACAATTTTTTTATTGAGGCTGAACTTTGAAATATTTTTCCACTTTAAAAGTAAAAAAGATTATGTAGGTCTGATTTTCTCTCTTGATTTCAGAATTATAAAGCTAGGTCACTACTTCTTGGTGCCGAATAAGTGATTTAATTAAGAGACTAGAATTGAGTACGAATTACCAAGTAAGAAATCCAGCATTTGCTATTCATGTCAGCAACGCCGCTCAGTTTTAAAGTGCCCCTTTCTTACAAAAGAAATACAAAAAAGTTGGGTTTTTTTTCTCTAAAGTGCATTCCCCCCTCATCTCATTCTGTCTGTTGAGGAGCCGAGGGTCATAAAAAATTAACAAAGTCCCTAAGTTTAAAAAAACTCTTTATGCAAGGTTAATGGTTCACGCCCATGACCCTTGAACAGGGTCTTGAATTTTGAAAAAAAAAATACATTTGCCATCAATAACTTTACGGTTGGGCTTTCAGGACCATGACTTGTCCATAGTCAGGGATTTGTTTGTCTCTTGTGATTATCTTTCTTTGATCTTATTGATACCCTTTTGATCTCACTATATTTTAAAAACATAACATGCAATATCACGCTGACATTAGAAAGAATACACAACGAAGCTATCGCCATTACTCCATTTTTCGGTGAGGGTGGGGGAAGACCCGATAAGAGAACCAAATAGAGGTGAAGATAGGCTGGAAGCTAGGACAATCCTTGCAGAATGAGAGGAAATCAACTGAGCTGGCCCTGTCTCCTCCACAAGATTTGCGTCCCATGATTGGGGCGTCCAGAGCTCTTCAACTGAGTCCTCTCCTGACATCACCTTATCACTGCTACCATCGGGCTTCCAGAGGTATTAACATTGTCAAATCCAAACCGAAGGCGTTAGGCTTGAATCCAATGATGGATTTTTGCAAGGTATTTGATATGTCAACAGAAAAAAACTTGAAAGGGATTTTCTGTTAACACTTTTCTGATCTACAAGAGAGAAGTTCAAATAAAGACGGTAGATGAGAGAACCCCAATATTTCAAATGTGTTTGCACTCTTAGCCAGGGAAGGAAATATTTCATATGTGTTTGTTACTCTTTTAGTCTAGGAGCATTTTCTTCGGGAAGAGAGCTTTATTTGCTTTTTCATCAATTTTTATTTTCATACATTTCTGCTTGACTGAAGCATTCGGATCCATTTGCCGAATTTCTGGAGCAAAATGTAATGAGCATTGGAGATGTGCCATAATCTTACTAGACATCCGGGTACCTCAAGATTTTTCTCAGGTCGCAGGTGGCTAAGCGTTCGATTTGTCACAATACAGACATGAAGAAATGCCATCTTATTGCAGGTCTTGTTTCATGATTGTCTCTTCTAGCACTAAGATATTGTGGATTACTTTTCTGAAATTCTGTTTATTTGGGTGGCAATGCGTTCTCGCCACTTAATCTTTTCCTTCTTTCGCGTTTCCTTTCACTTATTTGTCTTATCAAATTTCTTTGATTAGTTTAACATGCAGCACCAGAACAAAGGCCTTTTAACGGGTATGAAATTAAGTGGTTTAACACCTGTGACATGGTATACTTTGATCACGTGTTAAATGAAATGCTTTGAATATGTTTCCCATGAGGTACTTTGAATATATATATATATGAGTTCTATGGCACACACTAAGGACATTTAATGGAAAAGGAAAATAGGGTTTAATTCACTTCATCAAGAAGCTGATTCAGAACACCAGAAGGCCATTCCTGACAAACAAGCAGGTCTGATACACTTTCCTGACAGCATCTACAACAGCATCTGTCACCTTCAAGACAGATATCTTCCAAAGTTTAATCAAATTCAGAAAAGCCGTGTAGCAGGGCTCAACCTGTCCTGACAAATCAGACTCAACGCTGCGATCACAAGAGAAAGATAGCGGATAGACAAACAACAGGTGAAGGGAGGGAAGGAAAGACAGAATGAGAATTAAGACAGCGCTCTGGAACTCACTCCAAGATAACATGGCTATAGGCTTACAAATCTTTTAGTGAATATAGCATCAGTGAACAGTTCCTAAGTCAAGTTAACAGGATTACCCATTGACCTGCCATCAGAGCGTGCCGCTGTTCCTTTTCGTCTCCAGCCCAGGGGACTGGTTCCTCTCGAACAGCAAAATAAACAGAAAAGATATTGCTCTACGTGGATTTCTCCTTTTTGTATACAATTCCCAGAAGACCCTTTCAGACATGCGCGCCCTTGATTTTTCTTTCATCGACTGCCCATTACCAGCAGAGCCCCTGATCACGTGGTTAGTGGGATTCTTCCTTATATGGTTATGTGGATCCAATTATTGCCCTTCCACTGATGTGGTCAGCTATTCAGTCACTGCACCCTAGGATAGTTGTGGGTGACGATCACACGAAGCCAGAGGTTTGGGGGCAAAATCTCGGGACATCGGAACCCTGATCAACATACTGAGTTGAGTCCAAACTTGTCTGCCAATACAGTTCTCAGTGGATGACTAAGGATCATTTGTCATTATTGTGTCAGCTGAAGACTGTGGACCAGTTATCATACGTTTGTCGGGGAGGAGACTGTGGATCATTCGGAGGTTTGAGGCTTTGTCCCGGTTAAGACAACCACAAACAATATAAGACACATTAAACATTATACGATTAAGTCATCTGCAGAAAAAATATCATCATAAAAATCTGAGTTCTCGAAATTATCAACTTCAAGTCCGAATTAAAGTTCCAAGATTCAACTGATACCCGCCACGACATCAAGTTAATGTGGAATGAACATAAGGGGAAATAAAAGTCATTGTTATCACTCGACACTTATACTATCATCGCCATGAATGGAACTGGAGCAAGAGGACAATTTTAAATATCTCTGATCATCCCTTGGGGATAATCGTGGATGAACAACAGAAGTCAGGATCAGACTCGTTCATCTCAATAAATCAAGGTGTAAATTCATCAGAGTATGGAAAACGTCTACATCACCTTTATTACCAAAAACATTTCATACCACTGTCTGACCCTCCTATCCCGCGCCATCTCTGCTTTTGTGGAAGCTGGACCCCGGAGCTTGGAGCCACAGAGATGAAGTGCTATCGGAGCCTCCAGAGACTAAAAATAACTGTTATGTCCGCAGCAGAAACCTTAGCCGCTCTAGAGAACCACTCATTGCCACAGTCAATGGAGGAAGCTGTCATGGTTTGGCCATGTGATACTCAGCAGCAGTCTCCCCAAAAACTGTCCCGCGATGCTGGAGGGAGACAAAAACAAGAGCAGATTACGGGAAAACCAGCTCGAAAGCAAAACATCAAAGAGTGGTTGTATCTAGAAATTCAAAATCCATAAAATTTTAGTTGTCATCATAGAAATATTCTCTCCAACGCTTCTCCGAGGTACCAAAGAATGCATCAAGATAGAGAACAGTGTCATCTAAGTTGGTCTTTCGTGTGTCTGACCATCTCTATACTACCAGGAACAAATCAAGTGATTAAACAAATAAACTTTATCTTCTATTAAAGGATACAAATCCTGTGTTAATTAATCGTCTTAATCATGAAACTGAAACGCCAATCCGTTTGTTTTGCTACAAACAGCTGAACAGAATTTCTTCTCAAGAACCGTCAGCGAAGTTAGAGAAGTAGTCACTGAATTCAAATGTGGATTAAATTCCACAGAGTAACAAACTTTTAGAAGTATTTATTATATAAAATTTTTATATTTCATTATAAATTATAGTAGTATATGTGGAATATGTTAAGAATCAATTCAAACTGGTAAAGCGGGTAGGAGAGTGACCAGAGCCTTGGCTCCCGACCAATGAAACGCCGATGATTTTCTTATATCTCAGATAAATAACCTTTCCCTCCATCTATCCACCCCCTCAGCTGTCGGAAAGGAGTACCTGGCTGGAGTGTTGGGGAAAAGGTAAAGCAGCAAGAGGGAGAGAAGGGGACACTCCCCCTACTCACTAGAGACCTGGTCCCAAGAAAAGTGTTTCACAGCTCACACCTACCCATCTCTAAAGGACCTAAAGAAAATGTCAGGGGACGCCAGCCTCATCGATGTTTTACAAACTTTTCTGACTTTGTTCTCGATTTTCTATTTCTGTCTTCAGTGGCGACAGTTGTCATCATTAAATCTGACTGTCAAACGCTATTTTGAAGTCGCAGGTATTTATAAATAACTTTTGACAGAAGGACATGTACCCTTCCTTCTCAGGGAAAGTAACTGTACACCTGATTGTCTTTCCTTCAGATGTACAACTTACTTTTTTTGGATTTGATTTTTTTAAAAGAAAAAGGTTTAAAATAAAATAACGACAGTATTGATTCTTCACAGAAGTGGGATTCTTTGCCTTCGACTGCTGAACTGCTTCCCGGTCTCCTCTAACTCACGTAGGTGCTATTATTTAATTTATTCTTCCTCTGTCTTTCACTATATCTCTCACTCACACACATACTATCGTCACTAAATGTGTCTGTCTGAATTTGATTGCGAATCTTTCTTTTGTTTTTTGCTCTCTCACTCTGTCGCCCCTTTACTATTTGTCGCTCTCACTCTTTTCTCTCTCACTCTCGCTAATCTTTTTCGTTTTATTTTTTTTTTATTTTATCACTTTTTATACCCTCTCTTTAACTCTCTATTTCACTTGCCCTCTATTATTGTTTTACTTCGTTTCACTCTTTCACGCGCCCTCTCATTGTCTCCCTTTCACATTTTTGCTTATTTATTCATTCTCTCTCCTCATTCACACTCTCTCACTCTTTCACGTTCTCTTTCAGTCTTACTCCTCTTTCTCTTTTCCATTTGTGCATATTCCTTTCATCGTCTTGACTCTTCTGCCATCGTTTATTCTGTTTCTTCTCCTTTATTCATTTGTACCTCTGCTTCTCCCCCAACAACTCCGTGTCTCTCATTCGCCTCTTCTCTGCCTTTGTAAATTTACATTCACACTCTTTTTTTTTCTTTCACACCTTTCTTCCACACTGATCTCCCTCTCTGTTCATGTTTGTGTGGATATATATACCGTCTTTCCGCCCACACACCCGGTGCCCAGTCACTCTTAATTTTTCTCTTCGCTTCTCTCTTTCTTCCTTCTTTGAACCCCTTCCCGGTGTCTTTCAGCTCATTTGCCTTAAGTAATATTTCTCACTCACTTTCCATGTCTCACCGTCCTCTCTGTCTTCTCTCTCTTTCCCTACGCATTTACTCCCCCTTTCCTCTGTCTGTCTCTCCTCCCACATTGCGCGCGCTACACTAACAGCGCCATGTTCATCAGGCTGTTCATCGTGAGACCGCCTGGAAGCGAATCCATTGAATTTTCCCCCCTGTGCCCGCTCTCCTGTCTGCCCGGCTGCTGCAGCTTCGCAGCTTTTTCCTCTCTCTCTCTCACTTTCTCTCTCTCCCCCTCTATCTCGCTCTTTCTCGCCGTCTCCCGTGTTTGATCATCGCGGGAGGCGCCTCGTGGCCCCGCGACTCTTGCTGTGCCCCGGATCAGTCCTGCAGACCTGGGACTCCCTGCTCCAGCGCCGACCTTCATTTTCTCTTGTTCACCCTACCTGCTGGTGGTTGACATCTCGGCACACCTTCTCCCATCCCTGTACAGTCCATGAGCGATTTCTTGCCTGGTGTTTTATTTTGACAAACTGCTGCTTTTTTAAAAATTTAAGCCGCAGGAACATTTTTTTATAGACTTGGTGTCTTCTGTGGAAACTGTTATCATCAGCGCTGTTCCTTGGTGAAAATGTTTTTGGACACTGGAAACTTAGCCGTGCTTCATGAGGTGGGTACTGAAAGCACATTTGTCATTGAAATTCTCCTCAGTGTTATTTTTTTTCTTGTGTTGCCAATGGTGTTATCACTTTCATCAACAGCAATGACTTTTAGTAAAGGAGCGCTGTGTTTCAATCAACCACTTCTTTGTCATGCGTGTCCTCTGTGATACCTCTCTGATTTTATCAGTTATTTATTTTTTTTCCTCTATTCTCTCTGTCTCTGTCTCACACGCGAAAAGTAATTATGAATTTAAGTGAATTGTACTAATAGCCGTTTAGTTACAAAATTTAGTGATGACAAAAACTTTGAGAGTAATTGAAGGAAAGAGATCTTCAGAGGTTTGATGTTTCATTGCGGCTTTTTTTTCGAATATTAAAGATGTGAGACATGGTGATTAAGTAGAACATACACAGTTGGGATAGTCTAGCAGAAAAGAGAGAAAAAAGGAAAAAGGGAGAGAATTGTAACATGGAGTATGTTCTTTTATAAATTAAGGGGTTTCTAGGATAGTCTGATACTTCAGGTCTCATTGTCTTCTCTCTTCTTCTTATTCTGTAACGAAGATAATTTTATTAAATTGCACTCTTTACATTACCCCACTATCATCATTGAAGAGTTTCTGGTTTAACGAACCTTGGCATTAAACCAAGACATTTTAAATAAATAAGAAAAAGGAAGAAAAAGAAAGATAGACAAGAAACAGAGTTCAATGGCGTTAAGCTGATTTAGCAATAGTCTTCTTACACATTAGAGATAAACAGTTTAATTATATTTTCTACCTTGTATTTCTACTCTGAATGTTAGTGTCGTCTATTTAACCACCACCTTTGAATGATCATTTTTTTAAAATTAAACTGTAAAAGATAATATTAAAGAAATTTACTACGACTTAATTCTGAAACTAATTCTCATGCTTTTCAAACTTCATTTACTTTATACTTATTCAAGTCGCATAGAAACTGTTGATCCTCTTTTAAATACTTTAAGCAAAAAAAGTCTTGTTTTAAAGATGAAGTATATATTTATAGATATGCATTCATTATACTAATTACTACCTGGTCTGTGAAATGCCAACTAGAGTGCTTAGTTTGATGATGGCACTATTCTTTGATGATATTCTCGTCTATTACTGTTTTATGGAGCGATGTCGTCTTTAATACACCTTGAAGTGATCTCCCTTTTAAATTCGATGTCGTATTCGATTGGAACCTTTGACTAGTCAAACTGAACATGTCTGCTAATGTATTCATTAAACGGAATGTCTTTATATGGTTCTTACCTCCAAAGAAAGGCATCTTCAGATCAGTTAATTGCTTCAACTCATGCGAAGTTTTGCAGCTTTTTAATGTTAATCGGCTATGGGATGTCTCATCTGTCGCTTTTTAATGCCATAGTCATACAATAGCCCATTAGTTAAATTACTCATTCTTTTACTTTAAAGAGTGAAAAATAAAACTGTCAAGATAAAGAATAAAATTCAATCAAATACAAACAACACGCAAAAACATTCAAACAAACAAACAGAAACACGAAGACAGACACAAACTTTTACATCGTAAAGTGAGCAGAAACCATTAACTTGTCTAAAATCGACATCAAACACTCGGCAGGACAGTTACAAATATATTTTATTCGTTTCAAACAAATATCCAGGCATCGATGCCTCGCTAGAGATTTCCAGCCCATGCGGTGAATCACTCAGGGGATTCTGGTGACCACAAAAGTCAGCCAAGAGCAATAATTATAGTCATTTTAATTTAGTCCAGACATACACACGACAGAAATGAGTAATTTACTTCCATTTACTCCGGAGATATAACAATAATGTTAATTGACATAATTTTTTTAGATAAAGACTCCTTTTTTCGACTCCTCTTACAAACAGACATCAACTCATGTCATCAGCAAAGGTAATCTAAAGCAAAACTCACCAAATACATCAACCAAAAATGCAGCAGAAGCTGATGATGCGAGAAAAAAGAAGACAGAAAAGGTTCGAGGAAAGTCGCTGTAAAAAACTAATGAGATAACAGTGGAATGGAAGACAAAATCGACAAAGAAAGTAGAGGACCAGGCCATAAACTCATTGACAGCGACCTCACCGCCCAAGAGGCACGCAGAAGCATGCATGAACGAACATTAAATCTTAAGCCATGCCCCTGCTGTCCCCAGCAGCAGAAATCAAATGAAAGCCCACCCCCGACACCACCGCCACCATCACCCCAACCACGATAATGGCTTGTTCGAAGGTCTTTTAGGGATGCATCTATATTTCAGTGCAGGAATTGTTTTCGAGCCCCAGTGTCGCGAGCACTGACCTGAAGCGAACTAACGGTTGTGTGTGTGTGTGAGAGAGACAGACAGACAGATAGAGAGAAAGGTCGAAGTTCTGTTTAAATTATTAACATCATCCGGGATGCATATTTTTAACTGCTTTGTTTATTTATCTTGGTGGTCTTTATGGTTGGTTGCTGAGCAGACGATTGGTAGTTGGTGGATGCTTCTTTCTAATCCATTTTCCCCGACTTACAGCAGATGTCGAAGCAGGTACCTAATTTTTTCAGGGGAAGTAAGCACGCCGGAAGGAGAGGGTTGCCTTCCGCATGACGTACTCTAGGTACGGTGAACCACTCACATTTACTATAAAATACCTTTACTGCTTGTCTGTCTGACTGACTTCATAAATGGATAGGGCGATAAGTAAATGGACAGAAATATCAATGAATGCAAGGTTCATTAGCAAGCACTATAAACAAGGAAGTCGCTGAACCCATTCTTGACCTACCTTGACTTAAAGACCTTGACCTTTGCCCTGTAAGCTCATAATTTGCAACGGTGGTAACGATGGAATAAAACAAGCTCACGGCTCGTTTGCTCCTGCCTTCGTGACACATTCTCTAGCCGACGGCCAAAAGCTGGGCTCCAATCCCGACCTCCCACATGCGTCCCTTCCATTCATCGTCATCGATACTCTCGTGCATGTTATCAGACGACAGACGAGGAGAAATTTGTGATTTTGATTGGCTGGCATTGTGAACAGGCTCTTTAGCGTGATGGATAGAGTTTGATAGAGTTGTTGAGCGCAAACCCAGCTGGGCTGCTTTTTCAGATTTTGAATTTTGAGGGCTAGGGCAGTTGCTGGGTGAATTTATGGGCCCACACGCAAAGACAGCTTAAATCAAAAGTGAGGCGGAAAAAGCGTGGACCGGACTGTGGGATCGGAACTCTCTATGGAATTAAAGAGATTTCGGAAAATGGAAAGAGTGGAGGGTGGAGTGTGCATATTAAGTCAACGTGGTCAGTGCATTGAGATGCGCATGAAGCATGCGGATTAAGTGCGCATGAACGTGCATTCATTAGTTATGCTCACAAAAGCTCACATCCACTTAGTTCAGACACAGGACATATTTGTTAAAAAAAAATTTGACTATGGCAAATTTCTACTTGACAGTTGTATACAACATTCTCGGCAATACGGTTTACTTAAAAGGTTAATGAAGTCACTAAATCTTCGAAAAAAATTATCTATCTTAAAATGTGTTGTGTTTATTTTTTCTTGAAATTATGAGGCAGAGACTATTGTTGGTTATGCTTTGATGTGTGGAAAGGACACTAACTTGTAGCTAGGTGTACATTTTTTGTGACTAATCCACCTGGTCTTATTAAAAATAATTGTGTTAAGTATTCGGAAGCAGAATTTTTTTGGAAATCATAGGATAGAGACTGTTGGGTTGTGTCTTAATGGAGCTAAAGGACATGCGTTTGTTGTTGGCCGCAGCTGCCTGTCTTCATGACAGATAAGGACCAGGAGAGCCTTGAAGTAGTTGCACGGGCAGCACCGCGGACAACATGGCTCCCTTATTTTTTCAAATCTCGTTGCCTGCGAGACTTAGCGAGATGCTTGTGTCTGCTTGTGCCATCGATTTTCACCGTTCCTTTGTTTGATGTGTTTATCAACTGTTGCATTGCATGTTTGCCTTAGAAATATTGGAACACGCCCGCCTTCGGCAGGGAACATTTTGATCTTGTGCGCAGCTTCCGATTAGTTCTTTTATTTTCTCTGTCAACAGTTTTATGCTGCTAACCGACACTCTCTATAACACTATTGAAGACAGATGTCTTTGAACGCATGATCGGATTCACTTGAAAAATTCGTCACAAACCAATGTCCACAAATTAATATTTCTCAAGGTGCGGTGGTAACAGAAAATAAATCTGGAAAATTAAACACTGAAACGAAAATAATTTTATGATCTTGTGCCTATTTGATGGTTGACAAGACGCGCGCACACACACACACACACGCACACACGCATATATTCATACAGCACAAACACTTTGTTTTTATCTATTTTCTTATCCGTCTATTCATATAACTATATAAATTATAAAATATGATTATATAAATTAAAATTATCAAAGATATACACGTGCACACACACAGACGCACATACAGACACAGACAATATACGGATATTAAGGCAATCCTAAGAAATACTTAAAAAATATGTATGTACCTTATAAAAAGTAAAATGAAAATGCCGAAACGGAAGGAAGAGGAACTTTAACATGGGATTGTCTTTTTATCTTTTTGTCATTGAATGGAAAATGTGGAGCTTTAATTTGCTAATGTTATCTTTCATTGCCTTTACACGGGAGCAGATAAGGTTTTCAGGTCAGGAATTGTTGGTATCTCTGCGAGTTTGGTGATGGCTGGAAAAGATAGAACTAGTTTCTCCTCCTCACACATTCCTACATCAGTTTACACCTCACTGCTACATGGTGTACATGAGCATCTGAATGTTAATGTTCGTATGTATGTTAGTTGAAACATATATATATATATGTTTTGAAACCAGCCTCCTGTTTATCTATTGCTTCTAGCACAAGAGAAATAGACCGTAGGATGAGGTCGAGATGAGGTGAGTCGTGACGGAGTTATCTCGCCCAAACATTCCGACTAAATGAAGCGTTCCCTTCGTCGCATGAAGTAAAGTAATTAACCGCTGGTCCGGACCCTACAATCTTCGCTCACCTGTGCAGTTTAGAGAATCGTGATAGCTCCCTCTCCTTAAGCTGTGTTACCTGCCCTTGGACATGTGTAATTTACCAGAAGGTGAAACGAAGGGAGCTTTGCTGATCTGAGAAAAAGATCTTGGCATTCCATCAGACTGTTGGTTATTATGGAACGGCTGTTTCTGCAAAGAATTGCTAACAAGTCAAAATGATACTCCTCTTGTTCTGATCAGAACTGTCTTTGCACCATAAATGATTTATCGAACTGACGAGCAACGCATCAAATAAGTAATCAAGCAACCAACGAGCAAACGAGCTAACAAACGAACGAACAAATGAAGGAATCAATCAACCAACCAACCAACCAACCAACCAGCCAACCAGCCAGCCAGCCAACCAACCAACCAGCCAGCCAGACAGCCAACCAACCAACCAACCAATAAATTATTAACCATTCAAAGAATGAACTAATCAGATAAAGAAGGAAAGACTAAACCAATCAAAGAATAAATAATCCAACAAACTATTGATTATGATTATCACTTAAATTTAATCAAAATAATAATCGTAATTAAGTGTGCAATTACACATGAAAGGTTTCTGGAAAACTAGCCTTCCATCTGATAGAACTGCATTGAGAAAGAAAATCGTTCAGACACATGTATCGTGAGCAAGGTTATTTATGTGTTATGTCATGATGCCATAGCAAAAACTAGAATGAAATTTTCGAAGTCATTGTATACCCACTGTTGCTGTTTCTGTCTGGAGGTAAAATGCTTCCACCAAGACGAGATGTAGTCATGAATCAGGGATAACATTAACTTAGGATTAACCTTTTCTGAAAGAGCTGAAGAGGGTGCAATTGGCAACAAGTACAAAAAGGTCGGCTGATAAACCTGTAAGTCCACATCTTGTTTACAGTTTACAACAGTGCATACAGGTTGCTTGCTAGGGTACTTACTGGAGATAAAGCTAATCTGAGGGTATATATTGGGGTTATAACCTCTGCTTCATGCGCATGTCCCACGTGATGACGCACTTTGGAAGGACGGGTGCGTGGAGGAACTAAGGACTGGAAAGGGAAACAGATCGTTGCCTTGGGGGTGTGGCGGGGGATGCAATTGTTGCTACTGGTGCCCACTTTCCTGGACTTCGATCCTCACCTATTTTTTCCTTGTGATTTTTCTTCCAGGAGGTCGAAGGACCGTCATCCGTTGGAGGCTACGCCCCTGCTGACTGAATAGTACTTCTGCTGCATTTATTCTACTTGTCTTGTAGCTTTTTTCTCCCGAGCTATTTCAAAATACGATTTAAAATACAACACATAATTTAAAGAAATCAAAGCACGAGAACGAATCCGTATTTTAATTTTTTTTTCTCAGTTAATGAGTATGCAGTCTTTTACATCCAGGATCTTGTCGTTCATGACCTGTGAATTAAAGACCTTAAACATCACGCTCAAGAGATTCCTTTCATATCAATTATTGATACCTCGAACACGAAATCGCCAGAAGAAACACGAATTTCAAGAAATTAAGAAAGGACGGTTTCCCTGACTTATTGAAATCTCCACATGGCCACAAAGCCATGTGTCACATTGTGTAGTGTATGTGTCAAATGCGTGTCACGTGTCATATGTCGTATGTGGCTCACGGGTGATCACAGCCTCCCTGTTAATATACATTGCACATAAAATTCCGAACCTCAAATACGCATGTTGATAGTTTCCTGTAAAAATCTGACATCTTGCCGATGAGGACATTCAATCAGTTTCAATGCATTAAAATAGCAAACAGTCTATAAAATAAGTAAATGATTTTCTTTAGAAAGTTTTGAGATAACGGAAATAAGAGTTGAAGATCAGTGAGGGAAGAAGTAGGTCCTTGTATACATCCTTCTTCAAAAAAGCTTGTAGCGGACAAAACTATAACCAATGCAGCAAAACAAAAATCTGCAAAAAAAAAAAACAACTTAAAAATAAATAAGTCAGCTTTGATGGCGCCAGACAATGAGAAAACTTCTGAAATATAAAAGGTGCAAAATTTCAGAATTTGGAATGTAAATGTGTGGGAATGTAAAGGTTTTGTTATTTAATCTAACGCACGCATGCAAATGTTTGAATTTTGTGGCCATGTTTAAAACAGCATGCTAAAAGCGAATGAATAAAAGAACTGAAAACTAATTCTGACATAGAACCAGAAACCACGAGGAAGGACAAGTTGTACCCTTCTGGAGCCGTAGATATGAAACGAGGGTAGGTGGTCTCCGACCACGAGAAACCTCAGGAAAAGCGTCTTGTTAACGAAGTTATAAAGCGGTGTCAAGACCCCGCGGACATTGCTTCATGGTCCTCGACCCGAGGACACCTTTGCCACCATCTAATAATGACTTCTCCAGGGGTGAAACAACATCTGCGGCGTCTGGACACCAATGAAGAACTTGGGAACAAGACTCATGTCCTTGAATTCTTGGATTCTGAACTATGTTTACCCTCACCTTTCGTTATATTACTAGTCATCTGTGAAAAGATGGAGTCATTTACTTCACAATAGTCAGTCTGCCTGTAAATGATGGAGCAATATCTTCAAGTTTTGGTGTTAATTTGCGCACAGTTAATAAATAAATAATTGAGTTTTAAGCACTGTAATTTAATAATCTATTTATATTTTTCTACCTAACAAAATCTTTGTATAGCTCAAACCACTCGAGAATGTCTTTTCTTTGTGATGGAGAGGGGAATAAAAGGTCTCGCAATCGTTTTGACTGTAGAGAACTCTGAAGAGATTACAAGGCTTTATGATAGGTCTAGCATTGTCAGGCATCGGGAAAGCATTGTCCGTCAGTCCGTCCGTCCGTCCGTCGAGATGGTGACCACATTACCTCTGCACTAACTCCATACCACAAATAAATAATTACCAGAAGTCGTTAACGGTGGCCAAGTCATGCGTAGTTCAGCCAAGCCACTAATGTTGGGGGCCGGCTGCATGATGGCCGGCTGTGTTGGAGCTGGGGCCAAGTGCATATCAAACTGTCACAGATTACAGCCGCCTTGTGTCACACCAGCCAAGTCGTCTTAAGTCGAAATGAAAGCTTCTTGCAGCAATCACTAAATGTATGCGCCACCTGTGAAAAATTCTCGCCCTTTCCTTCTGAGCCAAAGAGCGGTTACTATAGCAACTCTCCTATTTATTTCGCTACCATGGAAACGATCTCTCGTTATATTACCATAAGTGCTCATATTGAAAAGAACTTAATACCCTTGGCTGCCCAAAATGCATTTATCTTAGTTTTCTTCTTTGATTTTTTTTTAATTTTACCTTACCGTTAGAGTTGGTTATGGATACATTTCAAGACTTTGGTTTCTATCTATTGTGTTTTTTGTCTTATTTTTGCATCATCTGTTCTTCAGTGAAATCATATATTTCAGTTTTTTTTGCTACACAGGGTAAAACAACAGAAATAGAAAAAGAAAAAGGAATAGAATCAACCAAAGGTACGGTAAAAGAAAGATAGAAAGGAAAAAGGAAGGGAGAAAAACAAGACAGTATTATGTGTTTATCTTCATTCCGTCGTATCTGTTCATACTTGTAGACATATGAGTGTTTAAGGACATGCAGACATTAGCTTTTATTTTTGCTTGTACGAATGAACGCTAATGTACGCATGCCCAGGAAGACACGTGATGAAGGGGACCGAACCGTGGATGTTGTGCTGTTACTTTAGTCTTGCTTCTGTGTTTTCAAAAGACGGAACGACACAAAGAAAGCAGCAACAACAGCAACAACAACAACACCAAAACCTTTAGTAATTCCTGCCCTATCCACAGGCTTACCTATCTCCTCATTTATCAGTTATTTGGCCCCACCCTCTTCCTTCCTTCTTCTCTCGGTCACGCCATTTAGGGTTAGTCAAAGTACAGGACTTGTTCCCTGCGTGGACTCGGAAGACAAAATAGGAGCAATGTCGACCGTGGCCAGCAGCCAGTGGAGGACCAGGCATCAAACGCGGGAGACAATCACCCTCACGGCCTTCATTTACCTAAGAGGCGGCTACTTCAGAGACCTCCAACCCGTGTGTGTGTCATCACTTGATGACCATCTTTAGGCGATGGCCCAGCTCGCGTGATGAGGCCTTGGTGTTTTTCTTTCCAAGTCCGTCTTCATTTTCTGTCTGCGGCCACCTTGTCGGCCCAGAGGGTAGCTACAGACCCACTTTTATCATGCAAAGTAGCCGTTTGCCTACTCCCTTGAGCGGGGTACACAAGATCTGTGGCGTCCACTCCGAAACTGGAGACAATGCTTCCCTGTAATTTAGGAAGTATATTTAGAAACGAGCTTGCCGTTGCTTGAATACCTTGCTTTTTTATTCTATTAACCTGTTCAAGCACCACTTTGGTAAAAAAAAGCTCATCTAAAACTAGTTTCTTTTAAAAGGACATTGATAGTTCAATTAAAGTTACATTACCTGAGAAACAGGTTTTTGTTTCTTTGAAACACCTTACGAAGGTACAATGAGTATAGAAGCTTCTTTGATACATGTGAAATAAAAAAAAATCTGAGAAGGACATAAGCAGTAAAGAATATCAGCTTATACGGACTGTAAAGTCCTCAAATCTTTCACAGTAAATAGTAATACTCTGCACTCTCGTACAATCTCGAGTAATCTCGTACAATCTCGAGTAATCTCATACAATCTCGCGTATACATTCTCGAACTGTAATTCCTTGTAGTAGCAAAGCAAGCACCATTTCAAAAAATTTCTAGCTTATAGAGTAGAATTTTAAAGAAAATAAATATGTGGGGGTGGTGATGAAGACGTTTTATGTCGAGCCTTCTCGGTTGTATAATGTCAAAACAGCGGGCACCGTGAACAGGTACCAAATGTAAAGAAAGACCAGCCAGATGAGATCTGAACTCAGATAAGCTAATCCTCTCTGTATTTGTATTGCTCCAGCGGACCGTGCCTGCCAAGAAAATAAGACAAGACAATAGTTTTGTCTGCGTTTATTATTAATGGAGAGAACTTGTAAAACCCATTTTCCCTCTGGGTAGGGAGCTCAATCTGCTTTACAAATGCGTACAACACGAAAATACAAAATTAGAGAATTAGAATATCTTAATCTTGGGAATGGAAAGGACTCGGAGACATTTGGGCAAACAGGGGAATAAAGGAGGTAAAAAAATGAAACCTACACTAAATAACACAAAAATATGTCAAGAAAGGAACATATTATGGAAGGTAAAATAACATTACATTAATGCCCACTGTTCAAGATTTAGATATTACGGATAAGAAGATGGAACATGAAAAGAAACAGAACAGTTAGAATCCGCAGCAAACACAAGGGAATAACAATGATAACAACAAACTTGATATTAAACCACAAAACAAGATATCCCGGGTGATCATGTGCGGCTTCAGACATCGTATTACCCCGTAAACCACAGGCAAAAGAGTTGAAGGGCTCAGAATGAAGTCACCAGCAAAGAGAGATCTGAATATATTCATTCTAACCATACCCTGGCGACACCGAGTCTCCAGCGTCCTTCCATTTATTTCGAAAATAACGGTTCTGGTCGCGTCACAGGAACGGTAATGTTCCTGCTGCTCCGGAAAAGGAATACAGCCCTTAACGTCAGGGGAAAGTATTTTTCGTGAAAAAGAGAGGCGTTTATCATACAGGGGAAGAAACTCTAATGTCTGAAAGGTAGGAGAGAAAGAAGAAGACCGGAATGGAATAAAAGAGAGATGGAAAGAAAGGAAATGACAAGGAATTTGACAATGACACTGACAGTTAATTCGTAACAAGGATAGGAAAAATCATTTGCTTGTTTACATTTCATCTTCAGAGAGTGAAATTTTATTAAACATTTAGAATTGTTGTGAATGTCAGTCAACGAGTTTTTCAAGCATTGGTTATAAAGCCAACTGGAATCAGAATTGTAGGATATCAAAGGCATTCTAATGATGAATACCTACTTAGAATGTTTTGTAGGTTAGAAATAAGCAACAGATGTAAATGAACAGTTCATATTCACATTTATGAATTTTTATTTCCGTATCACGAAATTTAGTTATGTATTTATAAACATTTTAAGAGTCGTCATATTTCTATATTTAAAGATATGGCATTCTAAATATCTACATAGAAGTCCTTAAAGAGAAAGAGTTTAATCGGTTATATTTATAGGTATATCAATTATATTTTTCTGCATATTGACTTCATTATAAAAGCATTTATAAAAAGTGTGAACACACGGACTCTAGGCTCGAAGTGTTATTCGTGATAAAGGTTACATTTTTTAAATTTTCTTAAAAAAATTGTAAGGGTCTCTTGTCTCTGTCTCCTGCTAATGAGATAACACCCGATACCACCTTGTGCCACTTAGCAACAAAACGACATTCAAAGGACATTATCTCCCTCGTCTGACTGACAGCGCCCTCAAGACACCTACAGGAGAGACAACCCTCACCACACCTACAAAATAACATCGATTGCTACGTCCAAGGTCTTCTTAAATTAGAGGTCTTTACATAATGACCGCATCAATATGGCCACATCATCTCACAATCTCTAATTAAGTTTTATGCTCAGGAAATGTGTTCCGGAAGTAAGTAATGCAGATGATAATGAGCGTTCAGATGACGTGGCTCGTCTTTCTGATTATTAACAAGATATTATTTAATCAAGTGCAGTCACTTGGAGCTGGTTTCTAACTCTCACGCTTCGTTACAGTGCAGATTGCAGTAAAAACTTGGGTGAAGTGTACAGCCATGGGTCAAAGGACTTGAATTGTCACGAGCACACTTCATTAAATATATCTGTCCTCGTTTTATGTCTTTTGCTTAATTTTGTGTGATTTGATAGCGACTGCCAATATATGGCTTTTTATAGGGCTGTAATCAAGCAATTATCATTATTTCAAAGCTTTAGTTTTAGTTTATTCCTTGTTACTCCCCGATGAGCGACAACATCTCGCCAGCGGACTAGGTGGGCAGCCACACTTGGGTCCATGTGGTTCCCACATCCTATGCCTCGATCTCTAATGTTCTTTCCCAAGTCTGTTTTTGTCTCCCAACTCTCCTCTTCCCCTGAAGGTTCCAGTCAAGTGCTTACCTGGCCATTGGGTCAGCTGGTTTAAGCAGGGTGTGTCCTGTCCAGCCCAATTTACGCTTTTTGATGTCTTGACTAGTGGCATTCTGGTTGGTTCTTTTCCACAGGCTGCTGCTGGAGATATTTTCAGTCCATCTTATTCCCAGAATATGGCGTAGGCATCGGTTGGTAAAGGTCTGCAGCTTGTTGTTGATGGTGTTTGTCACTCTCCAGGTTTCAGAACCATACAGTAGGACTGCTTTCACATTGGTGCTGAAGATGCGGGTCTTACTGGGGAAAGATAATGCTCAGGAATTCCAGATGGGGCGGAGGCTGTTGAATCAGCATGCCTGGCCTTGTTGATGCGGCTTTTGATGTCATCATCCGCTCCACCATCCTTGTTGACAATGCTCCACAGATACGTGAAGCGGTCTGTTTCCAGGATGTTCTCTTCTTAAAGTTGGATTGGGAGTTCCTGCTTGTTGTTGATTCTCATTACTTCGGTCTTCTTTCTATTGACCTTTAAACCACTCTTTTCTGCTTCCTCTGCTAGTTTACCTAGTTTGGTTTGTGCATGCTGTTGCCGATGAGATAGGACACTAATGTCATCTGCAAAGTCCAGGTCCTCTAGCTGTTTGGTGAAGGTCCACTGTGTACCGGTGTTGTTGTCTTGGCTTGTCTTGCGCATAATCCCGTCTGCGACCATCAGGAATTTTGTTGATTCAACCCTGTTTTACATCATTCTTTGTTAAAAAACGATTAGTGAAGTTGCCGTTGTAGATAACTTGGCAGGAATTATTTCAAAGTGATAGTTTTTTTTCCTTATTTCCTAATCTCTTGAATTATTTTGGCAGGAGGGTTGAGAAACTATAGTGCGTGACCGTCAATGAGTTTGAACTGGAGCTGCTAGAAGAAAAGATGATGATGATGATGATGATGATGATGATGATGATGATGATGATGATGATGATGATGATGATGATGATGTTTTTTTAATAATTACATTTTCTATGAGGCCCACCCCGTAGAACACATTTTGTTTCGTGCAGGCGAGCTCAACATGTTGCCCCAAACACCCCAATAGTCAGAATACAACAAATAAACTCAAAGGGAGGAGTGAGATGAAAAGTTCGCTGGATTATGAATAATGTTTCACAAAGAAGTGCATGCTGCAGTGATCACGTGCAAGGGCTCACAAGTGCTCAAGGCAACACGTGCGATAGGGTGCATGTGAACTCGCGGCAATCTGAACAGTTTAAAGGCCTACAAGAGTGATAAACTTTAGGGATTTTTTTTCAAATCAATAAGAGATGTTTAGGTTCTCGCTTCCAAAATTCTTTTCCCAGATGCTAAATTAGCATATGCTCCAGATTTCTCATTGACTATATTTTTGGTAGTATAAATGAAGCATTAATTGAAGGCACTAAAATATTTCAAGTCACGTGTCTCTAGTTACGAGTATAAATGTGCTTTCTGATTGTAATACTTGTGTTTGTAAATGGTGATCGTGGAAAGCTTTTCTTACCTTGAAAAAATAAGCGGTTATAGAAGGGATATGTTACACTGAGCTCACCTGGAGACAGAGCACCCTCGTACACCTTTAAATTCCATTCTAACAGCAACACTTTGCTGCCTTCCTGTTCTTCCGAAGCCGTTTACTTGGATTGGACTTTACTGCCTGAAATCAGTTCGAGCCTTTGTAGAGTTTCTTTGAAGGGAAATGTCACTTCAGACATACAATGATTTGTCTCTAAAGCGTCTTTTCATTCTCTACAAGTGTAGAAGGTCTCCTTCAAGTAGTTATATGTGTGAATTGCAAGCACACACACACACACACACACACACACACACACACACACACACACACACGCACACGCACGCACAATGAATGACACGCATACGCATACGCATACGCATACGAACGCACACGAACAATGACACATGCGCACTCACTCAAGCAAAAACGTGGACACAAAAATCTGTCTGATTTCAAGAGGATGGAGAAGCCTGCGACCACATAGCAGATTTCGTCTGGCCATCGAATATAATTTCCTTCCCAGGCGTCAAGAAGCCATTTGTGGAAGGTCGTTTGCAGTTCAAAGCGTAGAGGAGAGAAATTTTTGCGCGACTTTGTACTCTTCAAGAATAGTTGCTGTCCTTAACAGCAAAACAGCTACATTCTTAAATCTTCAAGGCTCAAAAAAGGCTTCTCTAACTTTTAACTCCTCTTCCAGGAGAAAGGAAAAGAGAAAAAATATCAGTGCCTAATGTTTTATTAATCCCAAATAGCTTTCTGGCTGTTCCATCCTATAAAACTTTTTTTAAATGTCTTCTTACCCAATCTTACTTTGGGATTTTTTTTCTTTCATTGTTACTCTGTAAATTTTCGTAATATATGTGTACTTGTTCCCTTGTGAGGTTTTTTTTTTTTTTTATAGTTAGGTTTAGCTTTGCTTTACATTAATGCTCTGGTGTATCCTTAAAAATGTCGCCCACGTTCCTTGTCATGAATGAAATGTTGATTGAAAAGCCTCTGGGTTCAGATCTTGTCACAAGGAACTCTTGGTTTCTTTGATTTATTACTAAGCTGACTACATCACCGACTTCGTCTCATAGTGAGAAAAAACCTCAAGCTGGGTGGGGAATCAGTGTTTCACACCGAGTCAGCAGTTCAGGCTCTATCATGGCAGAGCAGTCAGCCAAGAAAGAAAAAGAACAAGTAGAAGAAATGTGGTGAGGAAATGTAGAGATAAAAGGTGAGAAGCAAAAGGTTAAAGAGCATGCAGGTGTTTGAGGGACGTAGTGACGATCGATGCGTGTGGGGCAAGCCAGGGGGGGAAAGGAGGGAATTTCGCTATAATATTCCATGGAAACTAAGACCAGTGAACCTCTCCCACTCTCTGTTATTATCGTGTTTAACGGAGAGACTAAAAATATCCTTCCGCTGGCTTGCTGAGCCCCTGAATCTCATCTTCACGCTCGGGTGGATCGGTTGCAGGCGGTGCCTGCAGAAAGGCACGCACGTGGCTCGGATATTCGTATTTTTATTTTTTAATTTTATCTTTATTGTCGATGGCAACTTTTGCTTTTCAAACCTAAAGTCAGGATGGCAACATAACAGCATTACTATCCACAAAGTGTAATATTCTTAAAGACTTAAATATTTAAGAAGAGAAAGAGATAAGTTGGGTGAGATAATCGTTTCTATCTTTAATTAACCTGCATTTTTTTTTCTTGACTTAGTGTCTGGTTATCAGGTCATCACGCTCTGTGAGGACGCCATGACACTCGAGTAAGGACTTCGCGTGCTGTTTAAATTTAACAGTTTTCGGATTTTTTTATAAATATAAACAACAAAGATGGACTTTATGATGTTAATAATTGTTAACGTGGGTCACGTTGCCGAAATGTATTGAAGAAAAGTAAGTTGAAAGAGCAAATAGTAGCCGGTTCGATACCTGGGAGAAGCAGGGTATTTTTCTTCAGTTAAATAAGATGTAGAGTAGGTACCTGACTTCGTTAAGGGATGGGGAATTTATGACAACCAGATCGTCAAGATGGGCATCACCCTAACAGTCCAGCTGACATCCGAGGTATTTTGGGGATGTAATCAGCACTTCACACCTCTAGAGACGCTGATGCAGTGGTTATAAGACAGTCACAGAGTTTCCCTGGGATAAATTCACCAAAGTGAATATCTGCAGGTTCTGGACACAGTTTCGTAACATTGAAGACAAGACCGTTGAGCTTGTTTATCCCTGTGTTGCCTGGGGCAACGACCTGCCTCTGCTGTACAGGTACGACCCATGGAGGGATCATGAAAGCTTGGGATCGAAATTGATATTACTTGGATAATGATGTAAACCATCTAAATCTGAACACTACACTCTCATCTCATCCTTTTTCTACTCCACACAACTTTCATCTGCTAATTCTGTCACTGAATCTTTCTTGTGTTGCTCTTTTTTTTGGAAAACGCATTGAGCTTGTAACCCAGAAAGGAAACTGAATGTGAAAGTGCACTTTTAAAATACTCATAATCATAACAATCATCACTAAGTAGAAAATCTGGCTTTCAACACACTCTTTCCTTCTTTACTAGCTTGACTATAAATGTGGAGTCGCCTTGCTGAAGTACTTGACGCTCCATGACACCAATTAGACGGCCATTTTATTATTTATGGCTTGATGGGAGAGAATTGCGGCGAACTTCCTGAAGTTCTCCTTCTTCCTTAAGATTTTTTTTTCTGTCCTCCTGTTTGAGTGCTGTAATACACCCACCACGATGAGCTATTAACCCGTATCTCAGCAATAAGAAATGTTTACAGCATCTGCTGTAATTTTGTAGGACCTTGTGAAAGCTTCTTGGCTTTGTTCGGGTCTTTGCCTTTTCGGTCACTTTTTTTCTTTTTTGGCCACCTCAGGTCATTGGCCTAATATTGTAACTCTTTTCGTGCACTACAAGGCAACCCCAAAACGGGGTTTCGGCTCGAAATAGGTTCACACTACCTCATCTTAACCCTACCCGTTCTTTTTCATCTTTAAACAAGGTTTTTCTTCATTGATTGACATGTGTTTTGAAGGACCTTATTAAAAGGACCAATATTGAAGACCTTTTATAATGGATTTTACATGAATTGAATAAAAGCTTTGTCAAACATTTGACCAAAGCTCCCAATTAAAATAACGGATCCATACTATCCTTAATCTTACAAGAAAGAAGGAAGAGCAAAGAAAAGGCGCTTGTTATAGTTTTTGTTAATTAAAAGCGAACTACAGCATCGACAACAACAACAACAGCACACATATTCACATACAAGCAACATTCTGTTCTATGAGCTTAAGCTAAAAAAAGAAGTCAAGTGTGACAAGAAAGTTTTACACAAAGTTTCAATAACTTTTTCTCCCCTTTTTTTTCCAGGGACACTTCTGGTCTCCATGACCGGAGAGTAACTCGGGAGAAATAAACTACAAGGAAACCTATCCAACTATACCGGTAAACATCCACACTGCCCTACATCTCGAATCTGCAGCGACGCAGAGAACTCGAAAGGGAGACAGAGCCATTTCCTGGAGGGTGCTTCTTCCGGCGGTTCCGTAATTTAGTGTGGCTTGTGCAACCTCATTACATCTGTGCTCGCCGAGACTGTACGCCCGTCCACACATTACCAAAAGAGGCCCCGGCAGTCTCAACTCCTCAAAGGCAGATTTAATCGTCTCCATTTCCCGACACTTTCCTTTACTTTTTCATCGACCAGGACACTTTCTCCGCGAATATTGTTGAAGAGCCTCCGCGAACGTGGTTTTGTTCAAGATGGACTTTCGGAGGTCGTGAGAGGAGGAAAGATCCCATTAGAACGTTTCTTTTCGAGTTAGTGATGTTTTCTCGTGCTCGCTGTGGAATAAGTGTTCTTTCCAAGTTGATTTCATTTCCGAGGAAACATCGAATCCGAGAGGTCCAACGTTGTTTGCATCTTTAGTAACACTGAGTGTCATTGACCTCTCTCGATCCACCCGCCCACGCCTCCAACCTGACAATTTTACTACTGCGTCTTTCAGCCAATGACTGTGAAGCATACCTGACATCAGGTTTGACCTTTTTGCACAGAATCCTCACGAGGACAATCATTACTTATTTCTTTTAATTCTATCCTGCTGAACTGTGGTTTTTTTAATTCCTGTGAGAACCATGAAAGAGCCATGAAACCTATCTTCCGCGAGAGAAAATCGTTGTATTTGTGGAACAGTAGTGTGTTATGTTCCTCAATATACGCCTTTGATAGCTTAATAGTGAACTGAGGCATGAAGCTGCTTCTGCTGGACTAATTAAGTGAAAACAGACGTTTCCTGTAAGTTTCATTGACGAGCTGAAAAGCTCGTTGGGACAGGAGGTGCACAAAAGGAAATCTTTCTGACATCAAAAGATCGACGGAAGAAAGAATTCATGCTCATTGTGATCTGAAATTTATTTTTTCTTTCTTTTCAAATGCATGTCTTGCTCCAGCAAATGCAGGAGAATTTGGAGCGCAAAACCAGGAAACCTGGGAAGATTTTTCACTCTGAAATAGAAAATCTTTACATTTATTCTTCGTTTTAATAGCTTAATCCTGGTGCTACAGTGAGCCATTCCACCGGTAGACATTCAGATGCTAAAGAAGTAAAAAATAATTATCGAAAGTTGTGTTCTTAGTTGTAACAAAGGCGTGGGTGGCTGATGGTGGAATTAGAGAACCCGTGCATCCAAGGTGTGTGTTTATGAATACGAATGACCATCTGCATTGTCTTCCCTTGGCGGAAGTGGACGCTGTTTTATTTTGTTTGCAGCGGAGCAACATAAAAGTGGTGGAGTGACAGGAAATAATGACTCGACCCCGCCCTCTTGTGTCCTGCGCCTCTAGGTCGATGACTTATTTGATAAAAGAGCTATAAACGGCCATGGATTTTTCTGCGACTGATTGATCCCAGCAGCTTAATTCGCTTTTGTCTCAGGGGAGGGGGCTACTGATGACCCCACTTTCCTCTTCCTCTACGCTGAGTGCTCCCTAAAGACCACAGAGGGGCCCTGGAGTCAAGGTTCGTCTATTTTATTATCGTTTGGCATATCAACTGCTGTGGAAGACAGACGGAGAGAGAGAGAAAGGGTGCTTCGTGACGTCAGTGAGGGACAAGCAAGGTTTGTGGACCGTTCTCTTCTGAGGGATCGTCTGAAGGAGCGAAAAAGGTGAGTGAGTGTAGAGATATAAAAGGGGAGTGAGAGATTGGAGATGAAAAAGAAAAGGGGAGTGAGTGAGTGGAGATGTAAAATGTGTCAGTGATCAATACAGAAACTATATTTGTTCAAGTTTCTTGTTGCCTGCATGTGTATACATCTTTACAGACCAATGATGTGGTTTTGTCTTGACAACATGAAGGGTTAAAAGAATTGTGAATCCTTACATGGGATGAACTTCCCTTTCAGACACCATATCAACGTGGGAGTAACTTTCCAAGAAGCACATTTCCTTTCAAAGTGACTGGCACGTGCTCACTCCTAATAATTTCGATAATTTTTGTAGAACTAAATTTGTTTGAAATTTTCTTTTTAATTTGTCTTTTTAAAAAAAAAAAAAAGTCTTTACTCCCTCGCATTTTTTATGTCTAAGAGCAAAGGTAAAAAAAATTCTAGACGCAGTGAACTCCGTTTTTTTTTTTCTTGTTTACTCTATACCACCTTACCCAGTTTTTTGTCTTCATAATTGTAATCGTTGAAATGCGAAAAAAATATTTAAAAAAAATTCATATTATCACACCCACTTCTTTTTCAGTTTTTCTTCTCGCAGTGTAGTTGATTAACGTATAAACAATGAGATAAAATCTCTGTCGTCTGTGCAAGGAAGTTACACACCTTAGAAATATTTTAGTCGTGACTTTCATCCTGAAGTTTTCGATAATGTAAGTTCTTAACAAATTTCCAAAAATTACTGTGATGAGTTAACTCATTTTTCTTCAGCATTCAGACAGTTTGAAAACAAAATTATTAAAAATCGATGGCTTTCATTTTTTGTATTGTTTTGATCATCAATCGTAAACAATCCAAAAATTGTCTCGAGTATACAGTTTTCTTTTCTCTCTCTCTCTTCACTTTTATACATATTTTTCCATAAACATTATATACACACCACACTTATGCCACATTTAAGGCCTGTGAAGAAATTTCCTCCCCAGAACGTGTTTCCGAGAAGACACCCAAAGGTTTTCAAAGGTCTGCGGTAAGCTGATCTTGACCTCTTCAACCCTAATTGTTGTCTGCAAGTAACAGCTGAGACAGCAGTGAATGAAATGAGATCGAAAAGAAAGGCTTTTATGTGGGACGGGAGGGTCTGGCCTCTCAGCTCCAGTTTTCGGGATAATCACATTGATGAAGGGAAGTTCCGACTTCAACGACGGCCAGTGTCCAGTCATCAGAGTAGATTTTGTTACTCTGCCTGGAGCTGATCTTGGCTGAGATCCAATCGCCATTGTCTCGGCGGTTTCTCGGGGTCAGGGTTCACCCCCAAAAGGTTAGGTTCACGGCGATAAATTTGCTGTAGTCTGGGCGGTCAAGAAAGTTTATTCGTAGCCGACACTACATAACCTTTACTGTCACTTCCTGTCAACACACGAGAGTATGAAAATCGCACAACCTTGATGTCAAATAATAATAAAAATATAATGAAACAATTTACTTACCGACCTGGTTGTTTCACGTATAAAGACACTTTCTTTTATCCAAGCAAACATGTACACGACCAAGCATAAGGAGTGTATAAGAAGTACACGAGTAATATGTCAATCTAGTTTGATTGAATGCTTTAGTTGTAAACTTTCTATTCATCCATGTTTATGCTAAGGTTTCGTTATTTCTCACCTTCCTAGCTTTGCTGATCGATATGAAATTGTTTACACATTACACGTCGCTGCTGTGATTCTATACTCAAGAGCAAACAGATTACCACAAATGATTTATTATTGTATGCACTTTTATTTTCTGTTGCCACCTTTTAGCCCTGGGCTTGAGCAGATGCTACATAAAAATGTCACTTTTTGTTTGTTTCTTTCGTTTAATCTCTGTCGCTCTCACACACGAACACTCAGAACAGAGTACTTATGCAAAACAAACCATTTAATAAACATTTACATAACTTCTCCCTCATAGAGAGAGAAAATCGAAAAAAAAGAGAATGAACAGAAGATGTTCGCAAAACGAGTTTTTTTTTATTTTGTTATTTTTTTGTGTAGAGCTAGAGTTCAGAGGATGCACTTACTTTCACAAAGGACCTTACTCAACTTAACAGTACTTTTATAACACTCGAAGTTTTAACGACTTCCTAAAGTCATCCTCGTTTTTTAGTTTACAAAAAGTACTTAAAAAGAAATTTGAAAGTTAGTTTCAGTGCTTTGTAGCTAACCGCTATAAGTGGTTCACTGTGGCTAAGATATGTTGGAATGTATTTTTGCCCTTTTACCGCCATTGTTTATTAAGTTTAGGCAAAAGTCTCCATTTTGTGTAGAAGGCCGGTCATTCTAACCCCACCACATCCTAGCCTAGTGTCTGTTGAACTTTTGTTTGATCAATTTAAAATTTTTTCTAGTTTCTTAACAATTGTTTTGTAATTTTTAAATATCTTCTTCCGTTAAAGACAATGTAGAAGTTTTCGATGATAGAAGGTTAAAGATCAGGTCATGAAGTACAGTTCTTTGGAAAAGAGGCTTTCGTCTTAACCAGATTTGCAGAAGAAAAACCACGAAAGCTCTGTCAAACGCGTGATTACTAGCGTTTCTTTCCTATTTTTTAGTTAAAAATTAATAGTGTTGCAGTCTAGAGGGTCGATGGGAGGGCGCCGCACTCCTGCATAATCAGAAGGCAATTGAAGCCTTGCGACGGCCTTCGATCATCAAGTCCTTGTGAGAGGAAACCAGGCCAGTGGAGAGGGCGCCTAGAGTTCTTGAACCCTGAAGGCGAGATTGTCCTCAATCTCACTTGTGCCTCATACTTTTCTTCTTCATGCTTAAAAGAGTACTTTTTCCTTTTTCTCTCTCTCTCTAGCATGCACACACACACAAACACATGCACATTCATAGACATCGGCTCATACAAACACGCAAACACTTACAAAAACACACACAATCTCTCTCTCTCTCTGACACAAGTGTTCATGGTAAGGGTATAAACACTTAATATTCTAAGCTGCAATTATGTATATGCTTGTCTATTTATTCCTTATACAGTATTTTTATGAGCTTAGGGACTGATAATTCGTGTGCTGCATAGTCTCAAGGAGCAATTTACAGTCCGCTGAAGTGCACCAGGTGCATGCAGGCTCACGACGGAGGATCTGGTAAAGCCATTGGCTGAACCACATTGCTAACCATAAGCCTGTTCTCAATCAAGTTCCGATTGCCTCGATCCCCTCTTTTGCTCTCATGGTTACTCAACTGCTTTCTGTGCTTTCTTCCTTTTTTTCAATGAAATCCGTGAAAGACATGAGCAGAAAAAAATGTATTGTGTTTGGTACTTCCGGTTGGGACACGGCGCGCATGTCTGAGGCTCAAACAATTCACGCCTTTACAGAATGATGCAGTTACAGTAATTTTCTAAATATTTCGTCCGGAGAAGAGAATCCGTCCATTTTCAAAATATTCCCAAATTTAAGAAAGCGCGAATGCGAGCCCTATTACGAGAATTAACGAAAAAGCAATCTTCGCTTGAAAAAAAATTGCACATACACAACAATCGGCAAACCTCAGGCTACAAGAAAGCCAACCAAATTAAATTGAGATAATTTTTTTTAAACATAAAACCCATCTTATGAGTGTGATTTAAAAATTGATACAATTAAGACAGGCAGCGCAAGAGAATACAATAATATTCTTCCTCGTTTTTCACTGTCCTTGTTGACATGTTGTCTTAAAGACGAGCTGGAATAAATCGTTTTTGTGTTGTGACATTTTCTCCCTGAGAAATGTTCTGAAAAAATTATTTCTGTAAAAGTAGGTCACGCTTGTTCACTTGTTTGTTTATTTTCTATAAATCTTTCAAGTGGTGAAAAATGAGGGAGTGGATCATACGAACGAAGGGCGGGGAGTCTTTTTTCACATTCTGTCGGACCTCTGCGGTCCTCGGCTCTCAAGTGTGACAAGAATAGTTTGCGCATGCGTGTTGGAGGCTAGACTCTGAATTCCCGACGCATGAACACAAGAGCTTGATGGATGAGCTGTCTCTTCCTCAAGGGAATAGAGCAGAGAAGTAAAGAACAGACGGGTGTGTGGGTACGACGCTTCAAGACCGGATATTGATAGTAAATGGCTGGAACCTCCGAAAACAAGCTCGAGGACTTGACTAATCCCCACATCTTGATTTGCGTTATCTGCCTTGAAGCAAACTGACTTCATTCACCTTCCACACCTCCCACCCACGCAACTAAATCATTTTTTTTTCATCATTGTACTTTTGTTTACATTCTGATTGTCCATTTCTAGAATTGTGACATATATCTGTTTTTCCAATACACAGAAATGTCTCGAGGATTCATTCCTTCGCTCTGGGGTCAAAGGTGACCCATAATTAACCTGAATTAAGATGAAAGCTGCTTAAACACAGATCTGTCATTAATTTGTTCTTAAAGCGCAATGTGAATTATTTATTAATTTTTAGTAAAATAATAAACGCGTTTAGATTGTTCTAAATTATAGCTTGAGTAACCCTAGAGCTGACCACTGAATGCCCCTGTTGTGACGTCATGGCAAGACTGTCCTAGTCCCGACAGGTCGACGAGTTCTCGTGTGCAAATCTCGCAGAATCACGGCACGACCCCTAAGCACCGCCGTTTCCATGGATACTTGAAGATTGTACCTCTGTGTTGTCTTCACGCACTGGGACGCGTGAACTTTGAATGGTATTTATGAAGAGGAAGCACTCTCGGTGACAGGATGAAATCACGCGAGATGTCAGCGTGAGTTTGCAGCAGCTGTGTTGTTTGTCGCGAGGGATGTAACTCCTGACAGCCAAGTCCTCCGGGTCATGCGGTATAAGGTTAGAAGGTGAACAAGCATGTTCAGACAAACTTTAAGATTCTCGCAAGACATGACACGCGGTAATATGTGTGTGCGTGTTTGGTGGAGGAGGGAAGAGTATCGACATTAAAACAACACACACACACACTTGTCTAGGCACACGTGGTATGCACACTTGTAAAGTTGTCCTTATTTATCTCGATCGTAATCTGCCTCTATCTCAATTTTTTTTTTTTTTTTTTTTTTTTTGTCATAGCTTCAGATCGCGATTTTTCTTTTTGTTTTTTGTTTACGAGACCAGGCCATGAACGATTCTCGGTGGGAGTGTAACGATGGAATGTTATCTCGTTCGTTTGTCACAAATACCAAAATACACTATCATTAATGCAATCTCACACAACACAAAGACAACAGCACACGCGTGCATACTCTCCAAACGAGTTCTTTAAAAGCCTTGTTGGTCAAACACGTGCGTGTAAACACGATGAAACCATTCCCTTTGACGGAGACAGAGGCAAACTTTCCTAATGAAGAACATGCAAATATCAAACTTCAACTTTCATTCAAAGAGTTTCCAAAGCCTGTAACGATCTCATTGCCATGGCTCATGCCAAGAAACTATTGTCATGTCATGCTGCGTTCGCAGGAGTTCGAAGCTAATTTCAGAACACCACCGGTAACATTTAGAGAAGCGGGTCTCGTATATTGTAATCGATGGTAGGGCGTAAACAAACAACGAAACCATCTTAAAGACTTCAAATGCGATTATGTTAAGAGATGTCAACAGGGAGGTATGGAGAATCCAACATCTGTTTAAAGTTCTTAGAACTGAGATTGTCAAAGTAGTAGGCGGTTGGAGGAGGATAGAAAAAGGTCGTGGGGTCACACCCATGCGTCTAGACTTTCCACACCACCGAAAAACATGTACATGCGCACAGATGAGCTACCCGTTCATTCGTTAGTGCCAACACTAAGGGCAAAAGGAGTTGAGGGAGGGGGATACTATTGATCTGCTGGAAGATTTCAAGTATTTTTATTGTTTCCCTTGAAATTAAGGCGCTCGGTGTTTCTTGTGGCTCTGATCTTGTTGTGGCCCTGGTTCTTTGCCTTTTAGAGTCCAAACGCCTTCGGTTCCGTTTAAAAGCTTTCGTCCTTAGCTTCCTTCACGTCTGCACTTTTTTTCCTTCTTTTTGTTAATCTGTGCTTCTTTATGTTTTCACATATTTAAAGTAAGTTTTCATCTTTACTTTCTGGGGAGTTTTTTTTTCGTCTTCTGGTTGTAAGAGGCAATCTGCTGATGTGTTTTGAGAGCTGACGGAGGTATGTGTATGACATTAGTCAGCACAACAGTTTTTAGACAACGGAAAGGAAGAATATTTTAATAAATTCTTGTCTGATTATAATTTTATTCCTGAGGGCTTTTATCTGTTTTTCTTTTCTTCTCTTTCTCTTGTCAAGGTGTTATATTGTCTGACTCCTGTTAACCTGGGCAAGCCGTTGACCTGTTTTATTTTGTGTTTCAGTTTTTTGTTTTCGTTTTTGGATTTATTTTGTCGGACAGACTTGGTCCCTTAGGTCATGTCTCACACTCACAAAACAGTTTCACAAAAGTAGTTGTCAAACTAGGATTTTATTTAATGTCGGCCATATTGTTGAAACCAACATTCATTTGCAACAGAAGATGTTTTAGTATCGAAAACACGAGGGAAACAAACGTGTTTGCGAAACCTGTTATAGTCAGATGGAGAACGAGGCATGTTTCAGAAACAGTTTTAAGCAAAACACGTTTGACAAACTCGTGGGACACAGCCTTCAGCGAGTGCTCTCCCCCGAACGCAGTCTGTCAATGCCGGCAATCGACTGGTCACGCAGACCACCGCCAGCAGCGCTCAGCTCATTATGTTGCCTTCATGGACGAGCAGATGTAAATAATTCACAAGTCACAGCCAACAAATATGTGCTTGTAGCTATAACTACACCGATATTCTTAGTTATCGTTCTGTCTAAATACCTTTATACTTGACTTTAGCTACAATCGCATACAGATGTGCTTAGTTATACTAAATACTACACAACGGTGTATTTATTTATAGCTAAAGCTAAAAAGATATACGCTTGGTAATAGCTGTATCTACAAGCAGGGAGACTAACCATGGTGTAGGTATATACAAGATGATTTATTACAGATACAGATACATTGGGCTTTATTATAGGTGCAGCTGTGAACATGGTTGGTATAGCTATATAAGCTTTTAGTAAATATAGCTAGAGCTGCACAGTGTATGCATGATTACAGAATAGCTACTTTCAAGCTACAGGAAATAAGTTGAAGAAAATTATTACTCCTTAGAACAGTCTTGGATCAGCATTATACTTAAATTACAAGGGGCAGACAAAGCAGCGGTGATTATCTTCTGAGAAAAAACACTGTCTTCTTTTTTGTCTGTTTGGGAAACGAAGAATTGGAGGCTTGCAAGATGGCCTTGTGGTTAATGCTACAGTGTGAGCCACTGTCTGCAAAAAAAAAGTTTTTTTTTTACGCAGTTCCTCAGCCATGCCGAACACAGGAGCACAAACATTGCAATTTACTTAGGTAAATAAATTGCAAGCATTAGGAATACGGTCTAAGTAGAAAGAAACGCTTTAAAAATGTAAAACCCTGTAAGGAATTGCTGGTGTCTGCCCTGCCTGACAGACTGGATGTGTGAATTGCCAATCTCCTTCACAGACACTAAACCACCCGCCCACCATCTTCACCCAACTACCTACATAGTCTCCCTTGTCTCCCACACACGCACCAGAACTACACCAGGGAGACCACATCAAGAAATTTAAACCTTGAAAAAAGTAAAGTAAAAAAAAATAAATAGGCAAACGTGACCCATAACTCGTGATTTTTTTTTTACTATCGCAGAAGGTTGGTAAAGCAATCACGCAAAAAGCTACCTTTGTATGGTAGTGAGTTCTTGCAACCCATAAAATATTCCTCTGATGACGGCCTTTTCTCACGTGACAGTATACACGAGCGCATGTGTGTGTGTGAGTGGGTGTGACATTGTCTCTTTCTTACTATAATATATGTATGTGTTGTTTAAATAGCAATGAGGTGTGGAATGAATAAACTTGTGTATGGAAACAGATTGTCACGGAGATAGAGAAAAACTTGACATAACACATAAAAACCGAATTAATGTATGAATGGATGAATAAATGACCACATTCATGTTTGCACGCAAGCAAAAAGCGAAAAAAGCAATATTAGTTGAATGATTCGGGATTACTGTTGCATGGTGTTTTGCCAAGTGTCTTGCCAGTTCTCCATCCCATGGCTTTTTATCATGTGATGTTGATGTCCTCGGACATATGGTATATTCTTACTGTAGGTTACAGTGACCCTGTTACCCTGCTCTGTCCTGGCAAGAACACCGCCAGCTCCTCCTGATTTGTGCAGAAATAACCGAGTTTACATCTCAGCTGACCTTTTTATCTGGAGGTCAGTTCTGTCAGGTCTCTATCCTCCACCTGGAGACACGCTGGATTGAGTATGGTCCCTCCGACAGCAAACTGGATGTAGCCTACTCCAAGTGTTTAAGTTCCTTCAGGAACTGACTGTAGCCTAGTCCAAGTGTGGATGTTCCTCCAGGAACTTAGACGGAGGTCTGACCTATGCCAGTCCCACTTTTCATCAACCTGTCCAAACCTGTAGATGGTCTGAAGATGATTGTTAGCTTCACCTCGATTGCTGGTCCCCAAGTGTAATTAAGGTGAACAACATCAATAAAAACTATGACAAAAACACTTCATAACGTTTTTATAAACGATATACATTTTAACAACTGCCTTTGCCTTTCCTTCTGGACTTATCTTTTGAACTACAAAAAATATTGAATATCTGGGATATATAAACGAAAAAAAAACAAAACTACAAGAATAGAAATTAAAATAACATATACAGGAGAAGGGGATCCTAATACACCTTGTCGTCACTTTTAGTTTTATCATGATCTGTGACTTTTGACTAAACGGTTGATAAGATGTAAAAACGGATTATTTAAATGCAGCAAACATGCGTAGACCCAAACAGACATACGCATGTGTATTCGTGGATAAAGGCATGCCTTCCATATCATTTACTCAAATTACTTACGATTTACTGTATGTGACTGAGAATCAGACAATAAAACAGAAAAAATAATTTGTGTGGGAAGAACAGGAGGCAGGAATTGATGCTCATTCGCAGTCAATGAAGCACGAAGGTCGTCTTGCCTGACCTGTGCGAACGCGCCATCAATACACATCCGTGCGAACGTCTGATCCCTCAGCCGCGGGGACCCGGATGGAGGTCGTGGCATCCAAGGAAGTTCAGCCTATATCTCTTTTCTTCTTTCTATCTGGCACTCTGTGTATGCGTCTACATCTCTCTCGTTCACTCTCTCACCGCTCGGGATAAATTTGGTTGTATCGATGCGATCCTCCCCGCTCATTCAATATTTACACTGCGTTCCAAGGGCGCGAACAGTCAGAGAGAGAGATGGGAGGGAGAGGCCAGGGGATGCGTGCACTGGTATTTTTATTTGGATTTACATTCACAACAGTGTAGTTGTTGGTGGTAAGGGTTGTAGTGGGTGTGGGTCTTGTTGACTGAATGACTAAAGATTGTGGTTCTTCTTGGGGATGAAAATTTTTTTTTTTCTAAACTATAATGTGAACAGCTCGGATTTGTCCCTCATCTTGTTAGAACATCAGTGATTTCATATAAATTGCTGACATATTTACCCTTAACTTACCATAGTTATCAACAGTACCTATATTTGAAAAAAATAAAATTAAAAAGTAGACGTGGAGGAATTAATAAATAATTATTATGTAGTATCTTTTTTTATTTTCATTTGAATGAAGTAAAAATAAAACAATTATTCTAACGACCATTACAGGCAATTATGCGTTACATCTATTATCCACTTTAAATTATATTATTCACTGGCTACTCCTTAGTATAGTGTATACTATCTATTCTACTTCTGAACAAGAATTAGTGATATTTTGGTAAAATATAACAAAAATACAGAAGACATTATAAACATGTATCATTCCTGAAGTACTGAGTAGAGGATGCAAGCTTGCAACATATAACTTGTAGCTACAACCACTTTGGTGTGAGGGCAGCCATGACAAAACGCATTTCCAGATAATTCCAGATAATTCTATCATTTTTCGTGAGCGGCGACGGAAGGCGTTGAGCTTAAGTGCTTCCGACACAGAGACAAGGGTTTCGATTGGACAAAATCCGCTGCTTCCCTCTGCTTGTGTGAGTCTTTCGTTCCATCTTTCGAGCTCACGAAAAGGGAACCAAATAAAAGTCAGGAATGCAGCTTCGTAAAAAAAGTTTTCAAATGAGTTTTAAAAAGTTTTATTAAAATACCGGCAGGGTTGTGAGAAATGGGTGAGCTGTGTACCGTAGCAAATGTTATTAGCATCAGTTTTCTACTATCAGTAAATGATTTGAATTCAAACGCTGTAAAAAGCGTAAATGCAGCAAATGCACGGTTCTGGATATCAGTCGAAAAACCAGGAAGGTACTATTATGGACCACTCCAATTACACAGTCACATGACCTGACCAGATGATCAGTGGGAAAGTAACTGGTCCATCGGTCGCGTGCATTTTCACAAATGAATACCTGTCCTTTCAATAAGGGTAGAAAGGCTGGGTGACTAATGTGAAGGAGTGGAGGGACTTCCACTGGTAGGAGGAGGGGGAGACCTCACGCATGCGCAAGACCGGCCTCGCTAGAGTGAGCTCACCTCTGCTTCGTCGAATTGTCTCCCCTACAAGTGGCAGCGGAGGTAGAAGTAGGGCGATTACAGTGGTTCTGATGATGGCAAAAATGATGATGACGATGATGATGATGATGATGATGATGATGATTACAATGTAGCTTTTAGTTTAGTCCTTGTTACTCCTCTAGGAGCATAGCGCCTCAATGATTACAATGGGTCTCACATTATTATTATCATTATTATCATTATTGTTGTTGTTATTGTAGTTGTTGTTGTTGACACGAGAATAATAATAGCTTAACAAGTTAACGGATTGTATTTCTTCGTTCTTCAACTTTAATTTTACAAGATTAAGGTGACCAGACGTCCCGCATTAGGCGGGACAGTCCCGCTTTTGACCTCTTGTCCCGCCTGCTCATTGGGCAGGACGCCCAATGTCCCGCTTTCTGGCTTTCTGGCAAGTCCATCAAATGTCCCGGTTGTCTTTAAAAATCACTTTTTTCGGCGTTCTTTGACGGTGACGACACCATCATCGGCACGTGTCCCGCTTTCGCCCCCGAAACGTCTGGTCACCTTATACAAGATTCTATTCGATAAAGAATCGTGCGACGTTTCTCTCAATGTCTTGAATGACTAGACGGGTGCCTGAGAGGGAGATGGGTGACACAGGGTTGCTCGGAGGGGTTATACATCTCAAAACAATCAACACGGCGAAAGACGCAGGAGCCAGTGTCCTAGTGCCCTCGCATTAGTCTCGCGGCTTCTCCCAGAAGTCCTCCCCAAATCTCGCATGACGTCATTCCGAGAGAAACTGTCGCCCGAGCGGCCAAGTCGACCTGGCGCTGTGAGAGGAAACGAAGTTACCGGAAGGGTAGTGAGAGCGTGTGCGCGCGCGCATGTGTTTTTGTGTCTCTAGGGGTAAGGTGAAGAACGAAGACTGAATGGGATGAGGATGGTATAGGAGCGCGTGATTGAAGGGATGGAGAGAGCAAGGGAGATTACGGGCAGGGCGCAAACTCGCCAGGGGAGCTAACCGGCAGTGTTTACGTAAGGACTGGAGTGGTGGCTTCAGTTTTGCTGGGTTCCCTGCCACTGACGTGCAGATGAAGACACTCAAAGACCGATTTTAACCCTTTCGCTGATTTGTTAGCGAACGCGAATCGCGTAATCCTGTTTTCGTCTGAGCTCGCGCTCCAGACAGGTCTGGTCCCAGTGTTTGATCGCAAAATGGAGAAAAGTAGATAAACTAAGAGCCGCCGGCAACGATGGCCTCGTGAAGCGTGCAACGACCCCCAGCAGGCGACAGCATTGAGACTAAATAGCGATATAGAACACAGAGCATTTAGAATGCTGATGTTTGTAAATTCTGAGCGAGAGAATTACTGAGACAAGACAGACAGATGGATAGGATTAAAGGTTCATAGACGGACAGGCAAACCGACATGCTGATATTTTGACAAGGAAACACACAGACACAGATACCATCTAAAAGAGCGGTAAAAAATTTTAAGAGAAAAAGAAGTTACTAAGGCAAAGAAAAAAAAAGAAAAAAGGAAAAAAGTTTAAAAGCAGGTCTGGGAAATTGAAAAGAGACAGAAAAAAATTAAAGAAGGTAGACATGCAGAATAAACAATGTGTACAGCAGAGATAAGACGAAGGCAGAAGTCGGCGGTTGGACAGGTCGATAGCTCAACAGAGACACAGACATTCAGATGTGCTGAAAGGTGGAACAACAGAAACAAAGGAAGAAATGGAGAACGACTGATCGACTAAAGGATGCACGAAAAAAAAATCAAAATAAATAAATCAAAGAAAAAAAAATAACAATAAGAAAGAAACAAAAAAAAAAACCACGAAAAAAGGAAAGCACAATAAAATAAAAAAAAAAACAATAAAAAGAGAAAAAAACAACACAAAAAAATAAACAAAGAAAGAACAAATAAATAAATAAACCAAAGGAAGAAAAGACAAATGCAAGAAAGAAAAAAGAAACAAAAAATCAACAGGAAAAAAGGAAACAAGTAATAATTAAACAAACTAAAAACAAACATAAAAAGGAAAGATAGAAGTAAACAAATAAGTAAAGAACAAATAAAAAACTTTAAAAAAGGAAAGGTAGCTCAGACAATCAGACTGCTCTGGCTCAGCAAAACATGAAGACATCAATGTCATGCATAATAAACACATAAACAGCCGACAAGATGAAAACAAGCGATGGCAGACAGGAAGAGAAACCAGGAAGATAGGAAAGTCGCCTCCCTTGGGAGTCCTGCGTTCATGAGACTGTTCTAGGTTCCCATCCCAACCTTGCACCGCCCTGATGAAATCTGCGGTCACATGACACTAACTTCCTTCTCTAGTGACATCCCCAGAAACGAAGGAACAAGTTGGGATGAAGGAAATGCAAGGATGTCTGCAGTGCTGTTCAGAAGGATGTCTTCAAGGGACTCAGTCATCTGCCTCATGTCAGGAGGTTGTTTGCTTCCTGTGTACAGAAACTTTTTGAGAGGGATTGAAGCAGTAACCAATCTCACTAACCGACCCGTTACATCAAAATCGGAAATTCTCAACTCCCACCATCTTACCTGCCTGCCTGTGAGGTTCATGCAGGTGTGGGAGGAACAATCAACATCTCATCGATTAAGCCGCAACCTTTTTTTCTGCCTCATTCTTAGAAACCATGGCAACAAGTCAATAAGTACACCTTTCTATTTCTAGGACTGTAGAGCCTGTAACAACAAATTCGAAAAATTGCAATATTTCTCACAGAAGTGTAATGAAAAAAAACTTTGCTTAAATGTTGGTTAAAGGTAAAGGACGACTTGTTTTCTTTGCTAGGATGGAGATATAATGTTTACTGAATAAGCGAAAAAAACTCAATCCCCTTTTTTGACCAGACAAACGATGTCTAACTTTGGACAAAGTTTGGAAAAGTTTCTTCATGATGATTATATGAGAAGTTTGTCAAACGTGGCCAAAGGCATGTCAATGTTTATTAAGCTGGTTGAGGACTTTTAAGACTGTGGAAGGAGTTTGGAATCGAATCCCTAACCTTCTACTCTCTCTGGGTGACCGTCACGGGTCGTGTCACCAGGTTTATGGCATGATGGCATGAACAGTAGATGCTTGTAACCTTTTTCTCGAAGTTATTATTATTATTTTAAATAATTACTATATCTTATTCTTGCTTTAAATCCATTTGATTGGCAACAGGAAGAGAAAAAAATCGAGACATATTTGTAGACTGATGTGAGTTTTTCCCCTCTCTTTCCCCCTCTCTTTCCCTCTCTCTCTCTCATTCTTTTCTTTTGTTCACCTAGCTGGCACTTAGAAGTTCATTCCTTTTTATTTTTACTGCGCCTGGTTTTCTTCACTTCACTAAACATCCCATCTATGTCCAACAAACCCACGAAGAACGCCAAGAACGAATTAAAGAAAACATTTCATAGCCAGAGGTGACAAAGTTCAGTGCTGGAAGAAAAAACAAGACTGCTCAAGACATCTTTTAAAAGGAGGTAATCTCGGTCATTAAAAGGGGAATATCCTGAACAGGCATGATCAAATGGATCTGGACACTTTTTAAATCACATCTTGCCGGCAAATAGTCTTGAGGGCTTTGACAAAGAGTGTTATCTTACATATCTCTGAATTTCGGTCATTTCAGAATTCAGAATAAACACGAAGTAAAAAAAAAAAAAAAAAAACTGCGTCTGCAATGCTCACATTTTGTTAGCAGAGATTCTATTTTTAAAAATATTTGTATCATTAGTTTTTTTACCTCTCTTATTTTGTTGTTGACCATGCAGTACATAGAAAACAATAAACAAGCAACAAAAAATGTTTAGAGAACTTTCAAAGATTTTTTTTCCTTGAAATAGACATATAATGTAAGAGGTTATGGAAGATTGGTATGATTGGGAGGGTTTGCAGTCAATCTCTTATGATCTTTCTTTCCATTCACATTTGTTAATTCACTCACTCATTCACTTCCCTGCTTGTATTCGTGCAACATAACATAAACTACAGTGTGCTAGTGGAAGATGTTTCCCCTCCAGAGAATTCTTATTTACTTCTTTTGTTTTCTTATCTTTTGTGTGGTTGTTTTCCTGTTTCCTCCGCCGTACAATGATTATTTCCCCTACGTCTTATATCTTCTTATGTTCTTGCCCCTTTTCTTGTCTTACTTTTCATGCGTTAAACTTTTTAAAAGCAATGCCATATACAGGCCCCTGAGGCATTGTCCGCCATATTAAAGGCTTTGCTTTCTGTCTTTTCACCACGTCTCCCATCTCTTCCTTTACTCATTTTTCTTTCTTTTATTTATTTTTTTTTGTCCTGGCCATATTGGCCTTTATTTGCTGTGGTTCGTGTCATAGTTCTTCCTTTTCTTTCTCTAACATTTTCTGTTCTCGTTTCGGTCTCATTAACATCGTCATTTTCACGTTGGTTTGCTTTTCCTGGCTTCTTGTTCCGTCATCTGTGTATATTCTTTTATTTTATTTTTCACTGTTTTTAAGTTCCTGTCCAATTTCGAAGATTACTGTTAGGATTTCCAAGCTGCGACTTTTGTTCATCTCTCTTTTCACACCTCAGTTCTCCGACCGTCCCACTCCAAAAAAACAAACAAACAAAAAAACAGCAAACAAACAAAAACCAACAGGCTTTGTGCATCTCTTCTTGGATCTTCTCCCTTTGTGCTTTGCTTGTTTTATAAGATACATTTTAACATTTTCAAAGTCTCTTCTGCCTTTAAATGACTTTTGAAAAATAGTTCCGTCTTACAAATGCTGCGTAAAATTATTATAAAAATTGTATCTTACTTTGGCTCTCTTATATTGCCAACCCCATTTTTCGTTTGTTTAGTTGTTTATTTGTGTTTGTTCGTTGTTTATTTTTTTATTCCATTTCTCATGCAATTAAAATAAAATGTGAATCGATTAGTGTAATTCAAAGAGGCTTAAGTCACAATCAATAAATAAACACATTATGACATGTAAAGGGAGCCTGATAGAAAAGAATTAGCATATGATTATCATCTTCATCGTTATCGTTATTATCAGTAATAATATTGCGTTGTTTATAGGCATTTATTTGTTGGGATTAATGACTGCTCCCATGTCCCTCTGTGTGTGAAGTCCAATGACTTCTATTAACGCTTCCTCTTTTCTGATTCTTTCTACCAGTTTTTTCTTGTTTTTTCTTTTTTCTTTTTCTCCGCTTTCCTTGTCTTTCTTCCTTATTTTTCTTTTCTTCTCTTTCCGTTCTTTTTTCTTTGTTGTGCACATTACATTTTTTATCTGAGTTAATGAGACATGCACCAGTAACCCATTTATGCTTGAAATTCTCTGCTTGAAGTGCCTACACAGAACAGATTTTGTTCTTATAAATCGAGGGTGACAATGCAATGCTTAGAAAGGGGGATTTTGTCAACGCATGCCTTGTAATGGGTGGAAAATGGGGAGAGAATTGCAGTAGGGGAGAGGGAGAAAGGGGAAATAATCAATAGCCTCGCACCGTCCTCATCCCAAAGTCTACTTTTCCTTGCATCCAGAAGCGCTTTAGCCCAGTCTCCAGTCAGGCTGAAATTAAATTCTAAACTGAGCAGCACTCACCTGCCATATCGCAAAAGGGAAATAATTTCTTTTGTCCTGATTTTTTTTCATACAGACTTTTATGTCACAGCTCTGTTATTCGTCTAATCCTGACCGTGTTTTGCGTTTGCAGGTCGTTGTGTCAGATATTTTTGTGAGATGTCCTTGCATTGGCTCGTTTCCTTGCTTCTGAAGCTTTACTTCTTTTCATTCAATCTCTTTGTGTTGCCCTATCTTTTATTTCCTCATCCCGTTTTCAGTCATTTTTCCCTTTCTTTCGATTCCGTTGTTTTCTCGCTCTACCTAATTTATTTAGTTAGGGTGTTAATGTTTCTTTCGTTCATTATTTTTTCGTTGGTATTTCTGTATTTCCATTTTCCCATTTGTTCTGTCATTTTTTATTTTTGATTCCTTTGTACAAGATATTAATCTTACATGCTGAAGGTATTAATGTTTATATGTTAAAATAAAAGTCACTAGCTGAACATATTTGACAAAGCTCGCGTGCATGGTAGTCAGACCTGCTGCCTACCCATCCTGGACACAAAGACAGAAAAGTGTCTTCAAGCTAACCATGGATGTGTATGGGTGGATTGCTGTCTGTGTGCCAATACCATCGCTTAGCTTCTTGCCAAGCTCTCCGCTATTAGTCTCGGCGAGCCTAAACACAGAATGTGAATAAACCGGAAGCTTTGTCGTCTAATGCCTCGTTTTATCAGTCAACTGGAAAAAATAGTCAGCCAGCAGTCCAGTAATACAAGTTCGTCATCTAACCCTCTCCGACATCACGAGCTGACCGCTTCATACTCATGTCCCACAGTCTCCATCTTTCCTTTCCCTCGGCACGAAATCCTCGCAAACTCATATTGCTAGCGACTTCAGAAGTTTGAAAGTATTGTTTCTCTTGTGTTGTCTGCAAGATCTCGTTGTGGGACTGACTGCCACTGTGTGTCTTGTCTCTGTGTGGGGGTCTCGTGGTAACGAGAATCTCGCGTGCTTTTGTTCGGGAGATTCCGGCGTCAGCTTTCCCAGTGACGTGCCCCTGCTGGCGCTGTCTGGTGTCCCGTGGAGGATCGCAGGTCATTCCGCACAAAGGATTTTTCTTCCCCGTTGATACAGTGCACATGAAAAGATGCTACTATGTCACGTGAGAACGTGTCCTTTTGAATTCTAGCTTGAAGTGCAATATATGTGGAATTTGAAAACAAAAACAAACGAAAAATATAAATAATAAACAAAAGTGACATAGACCCTCACATTATCCATCTCTGTTGTTATTTCTTTTATCATTGCTTTGATATCGTGTTTATGACCTTACCTCAATCTGTCTGAGCTTCTGTCGCAGTGGTCTCCTGTGGACAAATGAATCATACAAATCCTATGATGATGATGATGATGATGATGATGATGATGAGGGGGAGGAGGAGGAGGAGGAGGAGGATATCCGTGTTACTAACAAATTAAACAGTATCATATATACACATTCAAATATATTAGACAAAATATATATACTTTTATTTTACAGTCTCCACCTATCCGCAATACCTAACGGTGGACAGACAGAGAGATCTTGCAAAACGAAAAATAATGAAGGAAAACACAGACATATGAAATACTTGTGGTCGCAGGAGTCCCCCACACACACAGCTTCAACATTAGTATAACACTCAAAAATAAGTACATCGTATCCTACTATCAAGTGTTTCTGCCGCTGTTAACAAGGGAGGCAATTATTCCTTACTTAATAAAGAGCAGATAAAAACGTGGAGTCACCGATGAACATTTTAAATACATTCTCCAGCCTCTGATCATTCCGCATGTCGGGTGAGAATGTTTTAATATTTAAGGGTAATGTTTATGGAAATTGTCAATAACATTGGCAATGACAGCTATTGGCCTGCAATATGTCTCACGACCACCACCTGACTCTTATCCGTCTGAGAACTTCTCCGCCCACGTCTGCTCTGGTCGTCCTCGACAAGTCTTTGCGAAGGGAGATCACATACGTGCACTCGACTGACTTTCGTATTAACGGCCTTTAGAGAGAATAAAAGAGGTGACAAGAGGGACGGAGTAAGAAAGAAAACAAGAGAGAACAAAAAAAAAAAATTGGGACGAAACCAGACAAAGACAAAATTTAGAATATAACAAACATAGTTAATGGCAATTAGTAATACCATAGACTTATTTGTACTTTCAGTTATGTCTGAGTTTAAAGTATGAAATAAAAGTGCAGATTAATTATATATTCAGTAAAATGGATTGTTATATTTTCAAGTTCGATCAGTGAATTCAGCGGCGGGATCCTTGATTATATTTTATCTCCTGACTGCTTCGATATTGTTCTGTACAACAGCTATAGAGAGCTATCCCAGCACAGAAAAAGATTTTATAACATTTTCCTATAACATCAAGTTTATTGTGAGTTTGTGAGTTTGTGAGCTTGTTTGTGTGTGTGGGCGCTATTGATACCAGATTCTGATATGTCTCTCCAGGTACTTTTTATGATTTCATCAGTCTAAAGACCCAGAGAAGAAAGATTGTTAATAAGATTCTCCATGCACTCTCAGAACTCAAGGAAGGGGTGCAAAGCCATTCTGATATTGCAGGAGAGAGATAAAGAACAAAAAGAAAATCGAACATAGGATTTTTCTTCTCTTGTATTCATCTCTTTCTTTCTTTCTTTCTTTCTTTCTTTCTTTCTTTCTTTTTTTTCTTTCTTTCTTCTTTTTCTTTCTGCTGCTTTGCTGTTTTAACAACGAGATTGAATGACTGTAGAGAATATTGCGGGGCCGTGCGCAAAAACAGAGAATGAAAAAATGTCGGGGTAAGGTTGGATGTGTGTGGCGTTCAAAAGACAGCCCAGCTCTGCCGGTGGAAATTAGATGGGAAGAAGATTACAGTTGCAAGCAGGGTCTGGGTACAAAAAGGCGGAGCCGAAACGCGAGAAGGAGCTCATCCATTTTTTCAGGATTGTGTATTTGGTTAAGGTTTGGAACGACAGGGGTTCGGGTTGGTCCTGGGGACTGGTCTCAGAGGCACCTGAATATATCTAAGTGCCTACAGGTCACAGATAAGTACACGGGTGCCCGGGGGGGTGTGTGTGGTGGGGGTGAGGTGGGGAAACGAGAGGATCATGCAGAACAGCTTGCCAAAAGTAAAACCTAATAAACTGTTTTCCACAAATGAAAGATGGAGGTAATACCCGAATTTTTCATTCAAACACCTCTCAGTAATGTCCGTGTATGTGCATGTAAAGCGCATGTGGCTTGTCTTCAATGATAGCGAATGTGTTCAGTATTTCTTTTTTTCTTTCTCTATCTCACTTTCTGTCTTTCTTCCCGTCTGCATTACTATCTTTTTTTTGCCTATTTGTTGGCTTTCAATGAGGGTCTTCGCTTCTTATTCTCTTTGAAGCAGGAAACAATAGCATCTGGATAAAAAGCAATTTTCTCTTTTTTCAGACGCTGCTAAATTACGAGTTTAATTCAGACCTGTTTTCCCTTTCTCAGAAAAAATACTGTTGACAACATAAAGTCTGCTGATCACCAGATATTGGTTCGAGTCGTCCACGCAGGCATATACCTCTTGCAGGCTGTCCTACGGGTGGCTCACTGACAAACCAAGCCATCATCCAACCCTAGACAATCCACATAAAGTGCTCATGATCAATCCAGAAGCCAACTTTTGAAATAAATTTAAAAGTAACTAAGAAACGCAACCCTGGTGTTTCTAACATTTTCTCACTACACTGTCTTTGTGATGTACTCAGTTACCCTCCCCTTGTGAAAGCGAGTTGCTCTTTATAGAGTCGAATGTTTCTTTTGAGCCTAACATCAGTAAATCACGATGACAGAGCCATTCAAGTCGATGAAGCGGTTCGAATGATTATTTCCGGAGATGATGGGCAGAATTCATTTTTTAAAAATTATTTTTCTCCTTTTTTCTTCTTTGCACGAATAATCTAATGCACTTTTAACACTATGTGCTCAGCAAATCTTCTAGCACTTTTGCAGCAAAATATAACCAGTGTACATTTTCTTCGTATTTGTTTACTTTCTGAATAATTTGAAAGAAGTAATTCATTTCAGAATAACGGTTCAAAGTTTTCTTATAATCATTTCACACCTGTCATCTTTCTGGCAAAATATTTTTGATTGTTTAGCTGCAGGCAATATTTTAAGTATGAGCGGGATTTCGCGAGAAACTGCGTGAGTGTTAGTATCTTTGGTAAAAGTTTGCAGAATGAATAGCTGGAGCCTTTTGGAGACTAATTTTTCTGCTTTAATGGCAGCGAATTAAGATGTGGAGCTTAGGACAAAACAACGGAGTTTGTAGCATCGGCACCAACAAGAACTTTCTACAGGGTCACCAGTAAAGAAGTACGAAAGAAAACTGAGACATAATGAAGAACACATCAGAAGACAAGAACGTGTGTTTACTATCCCGAAGACTGCAGAAGGCTTTGACAAGTTCTCACGAAGAAGGTCCTCAGCAATATTGCGGTGGAGGATGACTGAGCGGCGTTCAGTTGACATCCTGCGAAGACGAAGGAGCCAAAGTTAGTCAGCTTCTCGATGGATGGTCGGGTCAAGGCCACAGACAGCATGATATATGGAGCTCGTGACATCCTTCTGGGGATCATATTGGTCGGGGATTACTTTCATTTTGAAGGGCTTTCTCTTGCGATCGAAGTAGAGAGCTAGGCTTTGCTGGGAAAAGGAAGCTGGTTGGCCGGAGTCTGCATGAGAGAGGAGATTGGGACGTCTTTACGGCAAGAGCTAGTTCCCTGATTTATCGGTCCTGGGTGAACTTGCAATGTCACGTTTCGGGTCAAGGTTACTTTTGAACAAATACACTACTCAAACAGTAATGCTGTAATAATAAGGAATATCAATGTATGTAGTTCTCAAACACAACATTAAGGTATTCCTCAGAACGCCAGGTACACGCAAAAGTAGAAAATATACATCAAAAAAGTTATTTAGAAATTTGTGGCCAGGCTGCCTTCTGATGGTGATGTAGCAGTGAGTTGCAAGAAGCTGATGTTCAATGGGCTTGAATTACCCTATCAGCAGTTGTGTCCTGATTTTGAAGACCGAAAGAGGGCGGGTATCTGCAAGTTTAGGGATTTGCCAGTTGGCGCGTAGTGAGGTCAGAGGTTGGACAAGTAAGACGAAACAGAACGGTGCCATTGTAGTCAGTATTATCGCTTCCAGCCAATAATTTGCATCATGAATTATTCTTTGGAACAATGCTACGTTTATCAGTATGGTCTTCACTTTTGTTTGTCAAAGAAGATTTCGTTATTGGCTACACCATCGATGAGTACATTACAAAGATGGAGATTCAAAGGATCGAAAGTTCAACTTAAATGTTTTTTCTCTTGGTGAAAGGAGATATTCTCTTTAAATGGATTTCAAACGACATTAGTATGGCTATTGACGGTAATATCTAGAATGCGGAGCTGGCATGATACGATGCTAGGATTATATAACCCTGATATGATACAAAGAGGACATTAACATGGTATGAAAATGACCTATCAGAACTCTGACATGACGACAGTAGCATGGTATAAATAAAGCAACATCGGTCTTAAATTCATTCATTTATTCATCAGTCGACTGGTACCAGCTGATGAATGGTTATATTGGTCTGGCAGTCAGGGTAAACACATGGGGCCGTAGTTATGAAGCGTTTCCCCAAGGAAAAGTGGGAAACCAAAGGTAAAGCATCTTGTATTCGAGGTAATAACGCAATTTCAAGACTCCCGAGTACACTACTTCATGTTTTGTTTCCATAATATACCTTTGCCACCGCTTTAGAACTACGGGTCGAGGGATAAAACAACATATGTGGGATCTGAACACCTTTATAAAATAACTTCGGAAACAAGAAGCTTTGGTCTTGAATTCTCCACGTTGCTTCAAAAAAGAGACTTATGCAAGGGATGAGCCGTCACCTCTGCAGGCCAGTTCTTCTCTGATTCTCTCTTTGAAATGCTAGAACACTGACATTATGTTAGCACGCCTCGATTTCAGACATCAATGAAAAGAAGAAAAACACTAACATAAAATTAATAGGATGGGAAAGCGAAGACAGGGCGACTTTTTTCTGAAAGATATCTCGCCTTCATCCTTCAGGCTGTCTCCTGATCCTAGGAAATAAAGTAACTGCTCTTCCCTCCCCGGAGATCTACCGCAAGCAAAGGGGAGACAAAAAAGACCAGGCGCATCGGATGCGCTCCCCTGCCGTCGCGGCAGAGCCGCTAGGCGGAACAAATCTGGAAGTTTCGACAGTTCTTATGACAGCGCCGGCACCAAATCGCCCCTAAAATTCCAAATGAAACTGCAAAGTCACAACCAATCCTTTTCTTTTCCGCACAGTGAAAAAATGAGGGTTCGGTGTTTTCTCACAGCGCCACCTGGGGACCAAAGGGCGAGAATATATTTAAGATGTTGGAATTTTAAATATTTCTCCCTCTCAGGAAAGTGGCTTTTAGCTGATGGAAACTTCACGACTCAGTCGCTTGTAGTTATATATCACTAAGCACCTAGTCTCAAGGGGTTTGTGTATATTAAAGATTAAGTTTTTAATGTGGAGATGAAAAAAATAACAACGAGGGTTTCTTCTGTCCACGGGGAGTTAAGCTTTCTTTTAAAGAGCTCATATTTTTTTGACATAAGAATAATTTTTTTTATGATAAGTCCGCAAAAAATATCCTCTTACAAGAGTGAAATAGTAAACCTCTTTGTTATCTTTGGAATTTGGAATGCTACTGTCTCTCGGGATTTTTGTATGCTTGATTTTTGTGGTCAGCTTAATCCTTTAATTTAGAAATTTGATTGTTCGATTGGTTTTTCATATGTATCATTTCATGTTTAGTAAAATCACTTACAGACTGAAAAAAACCTAATACCCATGACGAGGTTTGAACCCAAGAAACCCACTGTAATGGCGATAAGTTCTACTTGACATGTGTCTTGTACCGAACTCAAATTTGTCATTCAAAATATTCTCTCTACCATGCCTTTAAGTTCTCACTGTAATGAATAAAAACTAGATTCATGTAAATATAATGTTTTACCTTCTTTATATTCTTCCTACGACACTGTGTGCCAGCTTCTTATTCGCCAAGAGAGGGGAAGGATTTTGAATATTTTTCTATAAAGTTTACTTTAAAGTTACATAACCTGTCAGCATGTTGTCCCAGAGTAGAAGCAGCATCTTTTTTTGCATTCTAGGTATCCCTTAACTTACATTCATAATTAAATCTCCAGTGGCTGATTTTTTTACACATCGTTGGAAAAATTTCAGTTTAGTCTGTAGACACCATATTGACATGACTACTTGAAATTATTCGTCAGCTTTTAAAACTCCAAGAAGGACTTAGTAAGGTTTTAAGTCAAACAGGATCGCTGTTTGGACAAGAGACTGTGGGAGGCGGTTGGAGGCAGAAATGTGGATTGTAGATGACAAGAATGGCAAATGTTAGAACGTGTAGGTCATGCTCTGTCTAACCACACGGCTTGTGGTTTCTAATGGTCCAGGCCTCTCTTGCAGGCCACGCAGTTCCTGATCTTGCTCATGGCGGACAGACACGAAAGGCGGGGAGATCACAGCAGGTTGCATGGCCATATTGATTCCCGGGATCGCATTAGGTGTAATGACTTGGAAGAAAGGCTTGTTCTTAAAGGGAGGACTAGTTTCTGGAAACCACCAGCGGTACCACCCGAGAGACACACCCACAAACACAAAGCACACGCACTCAAACTCTATTTATATATTTTTTTAATCTTTTCATTCCTACATTCATTCGTGTTTTCTATTCACTCTCGCGAAAATAATCGTGTGAGCGACCCTTGTCCTGTTTTCAATATTACTTTGGGTTTATCTTTCAGAAAATTAGGAATCTTGGTAACAAATACATTAAAAGCTCACCATACTCTGGCACGAACCCATCTTTATGGCCGCTATTAAATTAGCCCTGGTATTATCCTGGGCTGGTGTATCTTGCAATGAACGAAGTCGAGTCATCTGAAGGTAATTTTGTGCCCCATCACGCCTTTGTCTAATTTAGCTGCAAACATTAAACTAATCCCTCTGCCTTTGTTGCTATCAGTAGTCTTTGTCCGTTGGTCTCCGTTGCCAACATTACCCTTCGTCATTCTGTCTCCGTTGCCAACATTACCCTTTGTCATTCTGTCTCCATCCTCAACACCATGCTTTGTCATTGTGTCACCATGTCCAGAACTACACTGGGTGGTCCCGTCTTCGTTTTCGAAAGGTCTTCTGTCGTCTCTCTTTGAAACTGTAAGATTGGCTAGAAAGTGGGGAATTCCCTGCACTCTACACTTCTATCTACCTGTTTGTTTAACATGCTTCTTATCCAAACAAGGTTTTTGGTATGTCTTTAGGTAGATTTCTGTGGTTCACTGCATCTCCTTTACATTTAGTCTCTATCTTTGGACAACATTGTGTTTTATTACATTTTATTTTATATCACTTTCAAAAATATACATGATACCATTACTTTATTATTTTTACATTTTTGTACACTTGCATTAATTTCTGATTTTATTGTTTTAATTCTTGTAGCTATATTAGTGATGTCTAATTTTTTTATGTATTATTTTCTTATATTATTTTTTTTCTTATTAGTTTTTTTAAATATTGCTACTAGGTTACTGATATTTTATTTCATTATTGACATTTTCTTGGACAATTACTTACTTATAGCCTTGTTGTTCCCAGTAACGTGGATAGAATATGAGACTTACATAAAGATGTTTGTTTATGGGAAGAAAATCAATAATCAGACCAGAAGCTGTTGGGGGCTTTATCTTTGCCTGTCTCTAGAAAACTTCTTTTGATGAATTCCTTTGAGCTTTTTCTTCTTCTTCTTCTTCTTCTTCAAGTCATCCTTACTTTTTTTCTTATAACATCTTTCTTTTCTTTTTAGCTTTTTCTTCCATCTTCTTTCTGTCCTTTATCATCTTCTTCCTCCATTTGCCGGTCTTTCTTTTATTATCTCTCCTTTTCCCTCTCTCCGTTTTTCCTTTTTTCATCCTTGTTTCTATTTCCTTTACTTTTCTTTGCCCTTCCATCTTTCTTAATTGGTTTTCTTCTTTCGTCATTTTACTTTCGATTTTCATCTTCCTTCTTTCTTCTTCCTTCATCCTTCTTAGTTTTTTCATTCATTTTACTTTTTACTCTTCTTTTTTATTTTTTTTTTGTCGTTTTCTTTCCCTTTATTACTTTTCTGTTATGCTTGCTTGCTTCCTCCTTTATGCTTCTTCCTTCTTCTTCGTCTTTAGCTTCCTCCTTTGTTTTTGCTTAATTCCTTTTTTTTTTTACTTTGTACCGTAGTCTTAGTTCTCGTTTCACCCTTCCCTCTCTTTCTTTCTATCTTTCTCTCTCTTTTCTTTCTCACTTTTTTCACATTAGTTATGTTTAGAGGAAGTTTTCTATGCGGGTGTGAAAAAGATTTGTGGACCTCTGTATTTTATCTCGGCGTCATGTAGAGGGTCATGTGACCTAAACTTCAACACGTTATTTATTAGTTTAGGAATATTTTTTCATGACCTTTTTTAACAGTTCCCATTCGGGTGGTGGTGGTGGTGGTGGTGGTGATGATGATGATGATGATGATGATGATGATGATGATGATGATGATGATGATCCTTAACCCCTTATCCAGCATAATTCTTTCACCGTTCCAATAAAATCACCAAAGTTTATTGGAATCGGTTCACACTGTTTTCAAAGCAAGTACACGTCAGCGTTCACACGTTTACTCTTCCCTTCTTTCCGCTAAGGCCCACAACCCTGCAGACCTTTGCCCAGCGAGTTAACGCACTGTCTTTTGGCCTCAAAAGGCTGGGAATGAGGTCGGCGGAAAACGATTGGCTGTCAGCTTTCCGGAACAAGAACCATTTTATCACGTCAAGTGACAGCCTCTTCCGACTACCAGACGTCCGCCGCCCAGCTTACAAGCGAGACAGACGACCTACTTTCTTCACTCCTCCTTACAAATGAAAAGCAAAAACCGAGAGTTAGCGATATATTATCGCGAAGGAGACTCATCCTTTCTTATAAATGATTATTTAAAAAGAAGATTGACTCAACCTACCTTCTTGACTCATCCTTAAAACCTACATAGTAGACACTTCTGTAGAAGGGAGACAAATTCAACTACTCATTGCAATGGAGGGAAAATTTAACGTCCTTCTAGACGCTCATTACAAGTGGACGAACATTACTGGTCGAACTTGTAGACGCGTGCTTACAAGCGAGGTGGACAACCTACCTTCTTTTTTCTTACTGACTGAGTCTACATTCTAGATGTTTCCTTGTTCGAGACAAATTTTGGCCCACTCTTTCTTCCTTATGGATAATAAACAAAGTGATATTTCAGTCCGAAGGGACTAAATAACTCCTCTATGTCGATGAATTTTGTATTTATAAATAAAGGCTGTAGATGATGTAAATTGGATTTGTCTTTGTTTAGATATAACATATCTTTGAAAAATTTATTAACACCATTTTTAGCAGACAAAAGTATACATTAAATGATTTGATGCTAACATATGAGCGACACACTGTAGAAGTAAGAAACAAAGATTTGACAGAAAAGCCAAGATCCCAACAAGGATCGTTTTTTACATTCGTTCCAGGGCTTCTGCTAATGCTAAATTCTTTGGGGTCCCAGGGACCCCTTCCTCAGATTTCTAAGGGGTCCCAGGCTAACTCTAAGGGGTCCCTTTACAATGTAGAAAAAAATCAACAAATCAACATACTTTGTTCAACTGCCTTTCAGGCACACCAAGCACTGTAATGTCTAGTCAGAAACGGCGAGATTTCTGTGCCATGAAGTCTGTGCAAGCATCTGTGATGAGCTTATGCTCACTGTACTTGGGGTGCTCACTTTCTTTCCATTTCAAAGGCAATGAATTTAACCACGCTGTCAACGACATCTTTGAAATAAGTTAAATAAGCTGCACCTGGTGGTGGATGGGAGAGGGTGTATGAAAGTATGAATGCCTCAGATGCCATCATTCAAAAGGAAGTTCTCGACCGTAACCTGGCAATTAATAAGTTAGTGAGAACTAGAGATGTAAGAAACATCAACGAGAGGTGGCACGTTGCTAAAAGTATAAAAGTTGGGATAAAAAAAAACTGGTGCAAGGTAGAAAAGCGAACCTCGGCATGACGTGACGCCCACAGCTCAGTGACATTCAATGGAATCTGAATGTTACGTAAATCATGAGATGAAGGGGGATCGAAGGTGTTTGAAACTGTGCAAATAAATGAAACGAGTTTCAGTTGCAAACTATATTTAGCAATAAAACGCCTTTCTCAGCCGACTAGTACTTGATGTAGGGTCTAAGAAAAGTGAGGTGAAACGGCTTCTATCTGAACATACTGTCTTTCCTTGCATCTTTCTTTACTCATAAGAGGGGATAATAATATTTAATACTTTCAGTTTATTCCTCCTGATGACTGACCTAAAGTACACCTCGGTTTGAATCCAATCTTTGAACTTTTACAAATGGCTAACAATTCACGACTGCAACATAGTGCCCCCACTGTGTCTTTCTTCGCTTATCTAACCCGACCATTATGCGATCAATTCAGTTTTTTATATGTTTGTGTCATTTGCGCTGTTCATTCTTCTCTCCTTTATAAATTCTAGTTTTGTTTGTTTGTGGAGAATACAGTCAGTCATAACCCCGACAGAATGTTCAGATAGAAGTCGTTTCGCATCAGCGCTCAGACCCTACCGCAAGTACTGGGTGAGGGAGACGATTTATTGCCATGCTAGTCGGCAGTGCCTGTGATGTCCACCCCACCTTTTGTCCGGGTAGTAATTGAAGACGACTGGCCGATGGCAGTCTGCACCTCGTGTACTCCTACCTTCCCTCGCACGGACGATACCACTCACTTCCCCCCCGGTGGGAAGATATCGGCCTTTAGTGGAACTCTTCTTGGTAAGGGAAAAAAAACTCAGTGCAAGGGAAGTTACTCTCGCCTTGCAGCAGACGACATGAATAGGTTGGTCTACGACGTCAGACACTACATTTACCCAATTTTGTATCTGTTCTTCGCCCAAATTTGAAGGGGTCCCCTGGGACCCCATTGATGAAAATTGAAGGGGTCCTCCGAACTTTTAATGCGTACTGTACGCAATTTTCTGCGTAATCAGAAGCCCTGCGTTCATTTCTCATGACGTAGGAGTCCAATCATTCCACCTATAAACATTAAATTTTCAACAAAACATATTTTTATTGTGATCTGTGGGCTTTAATCTGGTGACCTTTGACACGCGCCAAGAATCAAAGAGGACGCCAGTCAGACGGTGTTATTTTGATACTGCCAGATGCTAAAACTCAAAAAAAAGTAAATAAAAAATAAAAATAAACACACGAGTTGAAGGAATTTCTAGAAATCCAATCTCAGGAGCGAGTTCTGTGTACGGTGAAAATCGAAAATCGATTGACTCCAGACAGAGACATATCCACAAGACCCACATTTCGATAATTGCTGACTGAGGATACGTTACACAGTAAGTCTTTTGCCTTTTTTAATTTGTTCCTTTGCTCTTTAAACAGTTGAAAATGAACTTTAATCACAGCTAAATTGAAACCTATGGTACGCACTAACTCACGGGTGGTCTAAATGTTTTGTCTAGATAGACACTGTACCTTTTTTTTTAATCAGAAACTACAGCCACCCTTCCCTGTCTACCCAGCTATAGTTGTTCAGAAGAGGTGGCGCTCAAAGAACCTCTCTGATACATGCTGCTCTACTGAAGAGGGCGGAGACTAGAGTTCCAAGGTACATTTACCTCCAAGGTAGCAATTCGTTGTCCTGATGGTCGCAAATTAGGCTCTAGTCCCGGCTAACCCCTTTAACTGTGAATTAAAGGAGCAGCGACCTTGGCAGCAGGGCTAGACACCTGAGTTACACGGCGAGGACGCCAGGTGTCGCGCTAATTACAATGAACCCTGTGGTTAATTACACATTGTTATTCAGACAATTGCACAGCTCCAGTCCCGTCTGGCGGAAATCTGCTAAGCTATAAATGTAAACCAAGAAGAACAGAAACAAAGTACACCTTGATTGGTTTAGTGTGCTTACACTTTAAGCTTCTGCTGCAATATTTTTTTCTGACATTCTCTCTTATCTCTTCCTATCTTTTCTCTCTCGTTCTTTATCTAAATATCCAGCATTCATGCGTATTGAGTAAAAATAACTTTACATTATTTTTATTATTTAAAAAATGTCAATCTAAGTAAAGCAAAAATATTTATACAATATTGAAGATACATTGCAATCTTCAGTTAATATGTTACCTCGAAGAATAAAAATGGAGAGTAGATTATTTTTAAATGTTTACATTCGTTAGCAATATTGTATAAACTAGAAATAGTAAGGTTTTATGTGAGTGCACCCCCTGTGATGTATCTGAGGTCTTTTGTTGTTTTTTTTTCTCCTTTTTAATGGGCTCTATGGTCATTGATTACTGTAATGTGAAACAAGTGCTAGTAGAAATGTTCATGACTGCCCAGAAGTCATTTTATGCCAGGAACCATTGTTCACAAGCTGCTTTGACCATCTGGTTGAAAAGATTGCTCGAATATTCACAAGTTGTGTTCAGTGTTCATCGAAAATGCTGACTCCAGAACAATGTAGCAGAATGCTTTGACTTCAGACTACTTCTTTTTGTCATCGCCAGCTTTGGTAACAAAAAATGCCTTCTCTGGTGATGGTTGAGTGTTGAATGAAGTCTGTCTCATAGGGTTCGATTTCACAGATCAATGGCTTGTTTGGCTTTGAGTGCTCCAACCCTTTGTTTTCTTCTTTCTCATTCTCATCATTACAGTGCTTTCTCTTTTACTCTGGCTCTGGCTTAATTAGTCAGTCTTTCAGGTCTCGGCACATTATAGCCCGTGTGTTTTGGACCATGGTGTCTTTGTGTTTAGATATGTGCTTTGTGGTCCACTCTTTCTCTCCATCTCTCTCTCTATTTGTTTGGGTGTGTGTGCGTGTGTGTTTGTGTGTTAGTCAAAGCTTCAGTGGAAGTGTAAGGTAGTGGTCACAGAAAAAAAAGATGTATTAAAGGCCTATTGGGATGTCTATTTTCCAATGGCTACGGTGGGCTCCAAGTGTGGTCCATATAGCCCTTCTTTTCATTCGTAAGCACCTGCCTACAAACACGATCCACAGAAAAATATAAAAATCGGTTGTACACAGACACCCCTATTTAACCTATGGACCAAGCCTTGTCATCGGTTCAAACCCACTCAACGAACCTTCTCCATTTACGATCCTGATGTCCGTGTGCTTGACCTCTCTTTGAGTAAATATTTATAGTTGTGTATTTACGCCACATTACCGTAAACAAAAAGCGAGATAGGGGAAGGGAAACAATGTTATAGTCTTTATGTTGCCTTCTTATTAAAAAAAAACCAGAAAGATGTGGGATGCTGGCTTGAAGACAAAAAGAAGCTGAAATGCAATGCCGGAGATGGAAAAATAATATTAGACCTGCTCTCTGCAGTGAAGGAAAAGCGTCTACTTGAATGACAATTTTAATTTTTGTGTACTTCCCCAGTTCCGCTCGTGTATGGCTGACATTTTTCTGCCCCCATCTTCATCCTTTTAAGTGTGTAGAATCTGTTTTATTCATGCCAAGTCTTTTTCTGGTTTTGGATTGTTGTGTCTACATTCATCTTTAAAAAAACAACATCAATCCTCTAAAAATGAAAAGCTTCAAACTACAAATTTACTCTCTCTGGGATGTAAATAAATAAATCACTCTTACAATAGGGAGGAGAATTTAGGTCTCCGTTTTTTCAAGTGACTTGTTGTTGTCTTATCAAAGTTGTCAGAAGGTTCTCGGTCCTTATCACTCAAGCATACAGTAATGTGCTCCCTATTTTGTGGAATGAAATCTCACACCTATCTTTGCCTTCTCGTATTTGTTTTTGTTTTTACGTGTGTTTAAATATTTTTTGTTTGCTTTTGCTGTTTCAGCTTTATTGTTTTGTTTCAGTTTTTCCCCAACTCACGGTGCATGAAAGGTCATTTTGTTTCTGACATGTCAACTGTAGCAAATGGTCCGTTTGCTCCCTTCTTCTTCAGTGTGTGAAACCAGAGAGAGAATTCCACTCCATTGCCTTAAAAGAAATTAAGATCGATCTGAGGTCTTAGATAATTCATGTAGAACTGTACCAGACTGCAGAAATGCTTTGAATAGGCAGACACATGACACGCACAGTTACACGGCCAGGACCTCTCTTAAAAAGGGAAACCATCATTTATGGATGCTGGTAGATAGGGACTCACTAAATCTGTCATGAAAAGGCTAACCAGCTTTCCATTTTCGTATACCATGGGTTGGCAATAAAGAGGACGAGCAAACGAGCATCAAGGGAGATTACTGCAGGGTGATGTTAAGACTTGTACTGCAAAAACCTCCCAGGAGTTCATAATCAGATTACTATCGCACTGAACATAAACAGACCGATATATCTGTCCACAGATACAATAGTTCACAGTGGTCTACAAATTTTTCAGTATTGTTTACGTGGCCCACAGGTTTCTCAGTAATGTGTACAGTGGCCCACAGCAATCTCAGTTATCTTCCCAGTGGCCCACACATGGTTCAATAATGCGCACAGTGGTATACGAAACTCAGACTTAATTGCTATAATGACATACTAATTAATATTTATATCTGTAATCTAATCCATCTAAAGGACTTTTTGACCTTACCTAATAGGTATCCATGTACCATAAAGAATTTTATGAAATGTACACAAAGAAATTGCAGAAAATACATAATGACAATAATTATAGTTGCAGAGTCTCCTAATGCAGCCACCAAGTCAAATCACTCGATATATTTTCAGGCATTGTACTTGACTTAGGTATTGTAAGTGTATCTATTTTCCTTCTTAAACCTTTATTAGGTTTGCTGTTTAAGAAATTTTAAAAGTGGTTAGTCACATAATTCATAATCAGAAGATGTTGCAAAAAAATAGACCAGTATTTAGCTAGAAGGTCTTTTGATGGCATACGAGATACATATCTACCACTGGATGTATTTTTCCGTTGCTTGACATTAGAGAAAACAATTTCACGGGGATGCCAGCGCCACAGACATGAAAGTTTGCTCGAGTTACAGAAGCGTCGGGAGAGAAAAGCTGGGCAAACCTTGTGATCAGACCAAAGCTTTTAGCAGAAGATTTATGCAAACAGTTTGCTTCCTTTCATATGCCAGCCAATGACTTTTAACTTTTATCATGAAGTGTACCCTCCATGTTTATGTTAAAATTCATGCATGAAGACACTTACACGCATAGGAGGTGAGGAACAAGTACGTACATACACGAACTCATAGACACACAAACGAAGAAGACACAAAATCCGTATACATGTTTATAAACTTGTAAACATATTTCTGGTAAATTTTTTTCGGATTTAAACTTCCCTCAGAGCGAAAATAATGACGATTCATGTAAATCTTCTCCTTATCCTCCAAGGAAGCAATGCTAAAACCTGTAAATTAGCGAAACCTTTAACTGATTCTTTTTATCTTTTCCTAAAATATATATATAAATCAATGTGTGTGTGAGAGAGAAAGAGGGATCATCGTTGCACTTCACTGTTCGAGGATGGGAAACTAAATGTGGCTGTGGACTGTATTTTTAGGTATATATATACTCAAGTATTTCTATATCATGGCTATATTTATACACACACAGCCATCTAGGTCTATTTTAGGATGATATGTTAATCTATAAATATATAACCGTCTCTTAACTCCATGCATGTGTTAGAAGAAATGCGATGACAAAAGATGATACTGAGAAAATAGCTGCAACAAGACAGAGCTGACAAAGTGCAGGGTTTTCCAAGATTCCAATTTGCAGACGGAGGAAGTAGTTGCACGTCACATCCGGTTTGGGCTGAGGCATTGGTTAAGATTGGTTGCAATAAAATTAGCAGTTATGGCCCCTGGCCTTAGACACGGAAAGAGCACCGACAGCAAACAACAAAATGGGGAACTAAATTGATGGCGGGGGAGGATTGTGGATGCGGTTTAAATCTGGTGAGTTCAAAGAGTGTTTTACGTCAGGCAAAAAAAAAAAACACAAAACAAAAAACAAAAACGAAAAAACGTGAGTATTCATGCTTTTATTTTATCGTGAGGAGGGATCGAGGGGGAGAGTTAGATTCTAAGAGTCCTAGTCACACCTTCAAAGACCTCTTATCTCTGGTGATGTCTAAACTGACTCATTATAATCTTCACTGCCATTTCCACTGTCATCAACTTCGTCTTGTTTAACTTTTTTCCGTGTTCTCACGAGTTTAGTGCTGGTGTAGAGTATGTACAGTATAGTTTTTTTTGTTTTTTCTGTGTACAATTTTATGGGTTTTTATTATTTTTGGTGATTCGTGGTAGACCGGCAATAGTTGGCAGTAGAGCTGCGAAACTTTTGAAACTCAGCTTTGACTATAATTAAATTCTTTGAGAAAAGAACATTATTGAGTCATCTAATTCAAAATTCTATGAGTTCCCTTGACACCCGTTTTAGCAAGGTACCAGTGCACAAATATTAATATTTAACCTATGGGCTACATAATCAAACAAACGTAAGAGCTTAAAAGCGTCTGTTAAATCAAAAAACAAAATGGAGAAATGTATGTAAATATATACGTAACAAAAATATATTGATGGCCTGCGATTGCTTTCTCTACGCTATTTCTCTCTCTACATATATCTGCATATACTCACAATGTACTTTGGAAGATTTTTCTGGCTGCATGGGATGAGGTACACACATAAATAGTCTGCATACTTTCAGCACCAGTTTATCGCCGGAGGCGGTCTGTTGTGCCGGATGTGACGTCAGGATGGGAAGAAACCCATTCAATGGGACCCAATACCTCCCTCAGCTCCAGACAACGGCCCGGCTGTGACAGAAATAAAGTGAAGTCTAGATGCGTACAAGGAGTCTGGGAAATGGTCAGAGGACGTAGTAGCTCATTTCTGACTGAGTGCATGGAAGCCTGCGAAACTTCATGCTGTCCGAAATGGTATAGACAAATGTGAGATTTATTTCCCTACACCAAAATAGCTACCTGGTCTGAGCTTACTACAAAATACTATTTTTCAGTTTCTTGGCGAACAACCAACACGCTGTTCCTCCGTCCTCGCAATTAAACCCAAACAATTTGCCAGAAAAGTGGATTTAAAGATTGTTAAGCATGTCCAGGATTGGCCAAGTTGAATTCTAGTCCCTGGTCTCTTTTTATATTGGTAATATCTTTCCCTGAACCTCTTTTGTACATGATGGTGTTAAGCTCTTTGTATTTCGAGAAAGAAAGCAGATTATCACTCTCATTGCTTAAAGTAGGGTAGGCCTTGAAAGCCAATTAACAGATCGTACCTACGTATGAATTCAAGTCCATGTTAGACAAACAACTTTATATCTTTGTCGAGACAACGGTCTTAACTTCACCTAATGCTCCTTGAAGGATTTTCTTGGTTTTTTGTGATTTTATGGGTATTGACCAGATAATCAAATGTGTTTTACTGCTTCGCGAGTATTGAATGCCAATGGGATCCAACTCAAAGCCGACGCTGTTCCTAAGGGTATAGCTGGGATAGTCGAAGTATGGGTAAGTAAAGCTGGAATTTTATTTGTGTAGACAGAACCACCGGCTATGTATTCTGAATGAGATGTTTATAGAAAAAAGATGGTCACACACCCACACACTCACACATAATCTGACAAAATTGCCTTTTCTTTCATGTGTAATCTATTTCGAAACTAGGATTCTCTCCCAGGAGCCCTACAATTTCCCTCCTACCTGGGCTAGCTTTCCATGAGACCTACCATCTGTCCTTTGCACTTCTTCAACTCTTGTACTCATGAGGATCAAGTTGAGTTGCCGCCCTTTGTTCTTCTTTTTCTTTTCCTTTCTTGTCTTTCTTCTTTGACAGTCCCCAGCTTGTTGCACGTTTTTGTCTGTTCCTTTGAGTCCTAAAGCCCAGCCATTACAATAAAAAGAAGAGTCTTTCAATTATACAGAAGAATTTCCCTAAAGAAAAGCGATATCGATTGTCGGAAAGAAGAAACGTGATTGAATCGACCCAACAACGTCTACTACATTTAAACAGTTTACCAATTTATTTGAAAAATATTTTATCAAAGCTTAAGTACTTTCTGAGTCGTTAATTATATCCACAAGACTCTCCTCGGAATAAAGGCAATATCCATGCTATTATTATAATTACATGTTCCACAAAAATGCAGATACCAAATGGTTAGAATAAAGTTACAAAGACAGTGACTGGTATATGATAGTTGGTTCTGTGTGGGTGTTACGGGGCATACTATTTTAAAGTCAATAATAAAGACATATCGGTGTCTTATATTACTGACAAAGTCAGCTTGTGCACACTTTCTACAAAGATCAACAATTTAGTATCATGTTTTCCATCATTACTTCCCATGGGACGGACAGATTCTCATCCATTCATCCCAGCTTCACTTGCAGGACCATAATGCCCCATCCGAGTCTTAGAGGAAATGGTCAAAGTAGCGGAAGTAGGTCTCAGGGTGACTTCCCCATCGATCCACAACCGTCTGTTTGCTTTTGTTCTATGTCCTGTGGCAGACACAGCCCGATCCTAAATCACTCAGCTATCTAGACCTTCAACTGATGCCAAAGTATATACAAATTTCAGGCTTTTATAAATTATAAATATAGAAATAACAAGAAGACCAAATAAATTGAAAATTATGTTAAAGTAAGTAAAAATAAAATTGAAATATTTCAATCTAACAATCTAAGTGTGGGTATCATACACGATATAGAAAGGAACTTCAATTTCTTATTATGAAAAAGCCATCTTTTCTGTCTTTGTGTGGATAACTAGGTAGGAAAACATTTGGAAGCAAAGAGACAGACAAGGAGGACAAGCAGAAAACCTAAATACACTGTCTTCACTGTATATGTCACAACTCATTCTTAACTAGGCAAAATGTCGAAGCATCAAACTTACAAATCGCTGAAAAGTCGAAACGCATTGACAAACAACAGTAGGTCTAGCTTAACAAACGGATTTAATTTCGTTGTCCTTTATGTTCGCCCAGAAACCTACATGGGTTTCATGTGACTGACAAAAATTTGCCAAACTTGTTCAAATGTTTAAGCATATAGATATACAAACACATACACAGGCGCATGTGTCCGTGAGCATGCACAAATTACATATTTTCATTCCTAAAAACAAATATTTTTTTTCCGATTGTATGATAATAGCGGTGCTAAACGCGTTTAGAACAACATGCTTTTCATAATCTCCCTGATACATAACTAAATGCAAAATATGTAAACATGCAAGCGATAAGTCTCTCTGATTGCAGAGCGTGAGAACTTGCTCCATCTGGAAATAAAAAATATTGTCTACAACATTTCTATATAAAAATCTGCACCTAAATGTCAGACAGTCTTATGTCCCTGCACGCTAAAGACCACGCTATAGAGGAGATTGATTTTAGTGTGTGGGAGTATACACAGTGTGGTTCCAGTTCATCTATTAATCTGCTTTTTTTTTGCGATGACCTTTAGAGGGGGAGGACAAAAGATATTTATCGACAGCACAATCCGATCTCGAGCGTTGCAACCTTTACTCTTATCGTCGGCGTCACCATCGTTTATTGTTCCCACAGGCTGGCATCACCAGCAGACAATATTTTCCACAGGAAGAACATGTCACGCAATTTTTAAGATAAGCTTTAACGTTTTATATATTTTTTTATTTTTATCTGTTATTTTGATTGTATTTGCTAGTTAATTTTAATTTTTTGTTTGTTTGTTTGTTATTTTTCTTTTTTTGTTCTTTGGTTTTTTATTTTTTCTATTTTTTAATGTTTTCGGTTTTTTATTCTTTGGTGGGTTTTTTGGTTTATTATTTTTTTCTATTTTTAATGCTTTTGTTTTTTATTCTTTTTGATTAATATTTTTTATTTTTTATTATTTGATTTACATTTCATCTGAAAGCTTCTTCCTAACGGGTTAAAAATTCTTAGTTAAGTAAAAAGTGGTTTTTTTTCAAATAATTGAGACACACACACACAAACACAAAGAGAGACATACAGTGATTAGCTAAAAGAAGACAAGCAAATATACAAAAAGAAATAAGAAAACCTGACACCAGGAATACATAGATTAGTATAAAAAAAAAAAAGAAGTTATGCTGCTGACAGAAAAAAAAAACGGAGGAAGAACGGAATCAGACAGATAGTAAACCAGGAGGAAGAGAAATAAAGCTCTGAATGCATACAAGAGGAGAGGAAACACGGGTAGTCAATACCTCAAAATATCTCAGGCATCTAGGACACGGTGAAGTCAAATAAAACACAATGAAGCTCTGTGCCACTTCTCGATGCCGGGCCTGAATCTGGGGAAAACCTGCCCATGTTTGCAAACCTTTCGTACCTGGCAAATCACAAAGTGATCCTCATTGTTCCCAGGCTCTGGAAATCATTCATGAAAGGTGAGAATATTTACATGTCAGTTCGTCGCGACTGCAGCCATTGCAGAATCCATTCTATCCCCATTCTTCTTGTCCCACTCGCCATGCACTTGTCTTGTGTTCTTGGACCAGTGAACCAACTTGATGCTGGCAGGGACAAAGGAAGAAGGAGTAATGAACCTTTAAAGATTACGGGTCATAACGATTTCTAGATTGAAGATAGTGAAATATAAAGAGGGATGAAAGATTAGAAGAAGAGATCGTTGAGCAGTTTTATCTCACGAACAAACACTTTCATATGTTCACGCGCACGCACACACAAACACACATGCAATTGATATTCATTTTTCAAATATTTTAATTTCTTTCAACGACTCATGCATCGTTATCATTGGATGTTCCACTACGATACAGCTTTTCTAAATTCTTCCAATATCTTATCATCGTTTACGTCGTCATTGCTATTCTCGTCGTCGTCGCTGTGACGACGACAGCAGCATCATCTCCAGTGACATCATCATCTCTCTTTGATGGTGCCGGCGCATACGATCTTTGCGCCGCTCGACAAACATCAATCTGTCTTTTATATTTGCTGCCGCACAGCACCAAGAGCTAAATGCCAATGAAACTCAAACAGTTTCCACCGGCCACGTCCGGCCAGCGCCATGTCACCAGAGAGGACGCCGCACATCCGGGAACCTCAAGCTTTTGAGTCAATACCATCGGATGGTATATTTGTCTCCAGACTTGCAGGCAGCGATCGCTAGTTAGCAAACTAAACACGAGAGACGGGTGGGAGGGGTAGAAGAAGTAAGAAAGCAAAACATTAGGGTTTCCTCCCTAAAACAATGACATGTAGACAGAGACTGAGATGACTCGGGTCCTGACAAAGTAAGGACGCCACAGCCGTCATCAGTAACAGTCTGGAGAAAATGTTAGCATCTGTAAATAATAAATGAATATTTGCAGAGTGCTTTATCTCACCGACAAAGGCGGACTCGAATTACTTACGTACAGGATCACAGATTTATCAGTGAGTTTTACATTCTTTCACAATCAATGAAATCGTTTCTATTCTCACAGATAAATTACACACTAATACTCTGATGAATGTCAGAGCCGAGAAACGAACTCACAGCACCTAATCCTTTCTTCCGTGATGACCAATCTTTCAGCCACATGAGTCACCAACCAAACCATGTGTATCTGACAATAGAAAACGTGGGAAGTGTTATATAATAGTGAATACAAAGTAAAAAGGGATTGCCTGCTTGTAAAATGGAGTTGTGCATACGTATAATCCGCGTGGTAATGTGACTAGATATTTTACAACAAAGTCTATGGAGCTCTAAAAGGGAAACTCACATTACTCAAGGCCTAATTTTAACAGAACCAATTAAACAAAGGAAAATGGAAATAAAAGACTTATAACAAAACTAAATATTGATCATACAATAAGTTAATTTAAAAGAAATTAAATGATCTCGAAAGTTCTAAGCCACCTAATCATACATTTTAATATAACAAAAATGCAGCTTTTGTTTGGTGGAGTGAGTAGTCTTAATTAATAGTTAATGACTGATTAGTCTAAAATTAGAAAAATAAGGGAAAAAAAGGAATGAATGAAAAAATATAATAGGAAATAACTTTGACTACTATGTCCCGGCTTACCTCCCTTTCACAAGGTACAAAAATTCATCACACTCTAACCCTGCAACCAGCGACAAGAGACGGCTATTTTTGTCTATGTAGCCCTGGGACCGATGAACCTTGCAGAGCCTGGCTGCCCTAGTCTACCAGAGTGATCTGTTGTTGTATTATCATGCTAATCCCAGTCAGCCACTCTACTCCACCAATACTTACTTAATTGACCCCGTGGGTCAACGCCGTTGGGCCGTGTTGGTATTCAGACTGTTACTCGATGTTACCTCTCGCTGTAAATAAATATTTATATTGTCTTTGATGCACAAGTTGACCACTTCTGAAAATGATTGCCTATGGGCTAGATGTCATTGTTTCTCTATTAATTGTCATAAAGCTGTTGTCGTTATCTAATTCTTTTACACACAGCTTACGTGGAATGATTCCCTTAATTATTTTTCGTGTCTAATTACATATTTCACTGGAATATGATCGGTCGTCATTTCGCATTGCAAGATATTCCGATAAATAAAGAAACACATGCGGTCGACACCAGACGACACGTCTGAATCCCGAACGGTGAAATGTGCTTACTCTGATCTTAGCTCAGTCATTCTCCCCCACGAGATTCATTAATTATTAAACCAAACCGCGAGCCTACGAGACACCCACAAGAGCAGTGATACCTCGGTAAATATTTCATTGCTTCCTTAACGTCCAAGATAATTCATGGAACCAGCCAAGAAGGATTCAAGGAGTCCTATTTCCAGACCTCATTTTGATTTAACTTCCTTAGGAATATTGTCAATGTGGCTGAGGAGATTGTACCTTTCGAGAATTTCACCACTATTTGTCACTGTTTACTTTATACACGTCACGTTGTCCCTCCATAAATAATGCTGACATTCTGAAAACGGGAAAAAAGCTCGGCAATTTTTACCGAGAGCAGGTGATTGCCTATTTTCTATTTTCAGAAAGTCTTAGGACCGTAAACCTAACCGTAGGCCTACCAATCATGGAAGCAAAAGATCTCTGGACGCTTAATTTACAGTGTCAACATGGCGGCAGGAAGGAGAACGGTTTCCGGAAGGTCGTGTTACGTTCCCGCCGTGATCAATCGTTTGCCGGTAATAACATCTGGAAGGTCAGCCTCTGAGGATCACAGATAAGACCGCTTAGACCTACACTAAAGGCTGTATGTCAGCACCTTCCTTTCCAACCTTTTTCTCTTTTTATTTCTTCTCAAGAATCAAGAGAGATAAACAAAAAGTATTCCAGGAGTGGAAAGGGCAAACAGTTACGCAATAATGCAAATGAATGGAAAACAGGATTTCACAAAAGGACAAAGCCCACACTTTTGTTTTATTATTGCCGTAGTCTGATTGTATTTTATTCATCCCAAACGTACTTTTTGCAACAAAGCAAACTAAAAATTTTTTCTCCTGCGGATTCTGAGTGTCCTCTGAACAGCAGACCCTAAAAATCACCTTTCTGCAAATGTTTGCCGGGTATCTGTGTTTATCCTCTGATGAGTATACGTCATCGTTTTTCTTTATTTTTCTAGAAGTAGACAATGCATACTCGTTGTCAATGCTGTCAAATCAGAATGTGGGAGTAAAAAAGTTTATTCTCATCTGGTTTTGATAATTTTCATGTAACACATTGCTAAAATGTTTTTAGAACTGTTGGAGAAGAGTTCGATTTTGTTGAGTTTTTACCCTTGTTCTATATATATATTTTTTTTCTTTGGTTTTTCTAAGGTCTGTTTTACTTTGTTTTAAAAACTTATATTGTAAAGAATGTTTTCATTTGTCCTAACATATTTCTTCTCTCTGTCGAGAACAAACGAACATATAAGTTATACCCACACAGGGCGAGACAAACCAACATTACGAAAATGTTCGAGAAAAGATAGAAATAGATATTTAAAAAAACAAACAAACAAAAAACAAACAAAAAAACAAAAAAACAAACAAACAAAAAAACATAAAAAAGTGCACAATTGGTTGAGGTTAAAATTTTTGGATAAATCGTTGCTCCACAAGCACTTAACCGCCCACTTCATCTGCTGCATACGAATGGATACAATGCAGGGTGGCCACCTAGGGTAATGTCTACCACCCAAATGAACAAACATTGATTTTCAGAGGCTGGCCTGACAAAATGAAAGTAAGTGATACGGCGCAGGAGGCAAAGGAAGAAATCTGCTTTGCTTGGCTAATGCTCCCAAATCCTTACAATTCCATTGGACTTCTGCGAATGTCAACGTTACGTCCTTCTTCATCCGTAAATAACCCGCATCCTAAATCCAAAATTAATTTTCGGCAAATTCCAGGCACATTTCTCGTTGGAATAAGCCTGTCACTTCAAACCGCCAGGCTTAGGAACAACTATCTGAGACTTAGCAGCAGCCATGCTTGGTATTTCGAAAGTATTTAGTGGCAGGAAAACGATCAATGGCATGTTTTCTTTTTTTTTTTTCTATGGAACTTTTCCCACGCGCCCCTTTTCTTCCTGTTATTTTTTGTTGCATCAACATGGCAATACCTTCATGTTCCAAAAAAAGTATGCTCTTCATAACCTGCATTGTCTCTACTATTTATTAGCTTTATCTTAACATTCATATTAGATTTTCTTCTATTGTTGTGTCTCTTTATATGTCTTTATATATGTTTGTGTGTTTGAAAGTTCTTTATAAGTAATACACGAGATGCTCAATAAAATTATTGTCAGGGGTTCACAGACGTGAACAAGTGAATTGTTTCATAGCATTAACCTACTTAATTATTAGGAAATTATATTTTACATTTGTCTAACTGTTAGTTTGTAGTTGGCTGTGTAGTTAACTTGGTGGTATAATAATATAATAATTTCAGTGCTAACTTTATTTTTTCTTTCTCTTTTTCTTTTGATCTTGAGAAGGCATCTGATTACACGTGTCACTAATACAGCGATGATGGGTTCTTTCTTTTGCATGTAACACCTGCCTACAAAGCAGGATGTTCGGTCGTGATATATACTTAGTTGCTGACTTGCTGGACAGGTGTCAGACAGAAACTCCCCATTTCCTCAATTTTCTCTCTATTTCTGACTGGCCAAGTTAAGCTTTCTTCAGAACTGTTTGATCTTGCCGCTTCGTCAGGGTTGGTTGCTGAGTGTCTCCGGTGCAGGATGAAAGACGCCCCTCACTCTAGGGTAATCAGTTTTCAGTCTACTAACACCTGGCTACAGTTATTTACCTTAGGTGCAACAGTCATAGAATCTTTGAGTAGACAGTGAGCTTTCTTAACCCAGCGTCCAATCTCATGTGGAGCTAGACGAAAAGCTTGAAACGCTGCTATCACTGTTGCCGGGCAACAAGGGGTCCTGTTTGATTTTGTGATTCTTTCCATTTCGATAACAAAATGTTTTTTGTCAAAAATCTCATTTGTAGATGAAACTCTAAACTGAAAGGAGCCGAAAAAACTTTTACTTCAAGTAAGGTAATGAGGTGTTTTTAACACTGATATTACTAAACCTATTGCTGTTTACCAACATTAAAAATGTTTACTAAGTGAAAGTATCAAGCATAGGTATCACCACCGTTTCAACTATCATGGAATTTTTTTTTCTGCTAAGAGGTAAAATTGTAAAAATTGAGAAGGTTTGTTTTGTTTGAACGAATGGAGCTTAACTATCCATTTATATTTAGAGTGAAATTAGTATTTTCTAAACATCTAAGTCGAATCAGTGCTCAGTAATTGTTTTTTGTTTTTTTGTTTTTGTGGCAAGGAATCGTTAGACTTACAAGCGACCCATTTCTCGTTCTACAGTTTCTCGTTAAGTCTCATCATCACTGCTCAGACCTCAGACATCTCGTCTTTCATTATTTCATTTCCATCGCCTGCGGGCGGCCACAGATGACACAACTTGTAGCACGGCCAGTTGTTTTGTCGTGATGTAGCTTTACTCAAAGGTCTGACTTTAGGCATCTATCCCAGTGCCAGTCCTTTGGCCTCGGCTGGTTGACCTATGACCTCCAGTTTTTTTCCCTGTCTAGGTGTCGACCTCCTTTAAATGCAGCCTTAAGGAATGTCTTTGACAGAGTGCTGTATGGAGTCAAATGGCCAGATCAGTTCAGTTTGCAGTGCCCTTTTTTTTTTTTTTTTTTTTTTGCCAGACGGGGTTCTTTGTGATACACTAAGGAACAGACCGTGCCAAGCACATTTTTCTTGGTTTTCTGTTCAACACAGGAAATTCTGACCAATTTCCTTAGGCATCTGGTCTCAAATATCAGTATTTTTTTCCCTGCAAACCGAGTTCGCGTCTCACTTCCGTAGAGCAGGACTGGGACCATTAGGGACTTGTAAGTCGTTATTTAGTAGCAAACCTGATTGTATCGCTTGGCCAAACACCGGTCAGTCTGGCCGTTGCTACCGTTGCTTTTGCAGCCCTGATGCTGATTTGTGCAGCTGCCGTCTGAGAACAGGGTGTCTGCCAAGTACTTTGTGATGACTGTCTTCGAGCTGTTCTTCCCGTAATATAGTTCCCTGCTGTTGCCATCACCATTACAGAAATGACTTTCCCGTAGTCACTGCTGGTCTCCATCTCATGTGCACCTGCGATGTTTTTAGTCAAGTCTTGCATCTTTCGGGGAGCACCAGAAAAATCACGGAATTTCCACGAGACGAACGCCTTTTCGAAATTATATATAATTGCATGAAAATGCAAGGAATAAAGCAGTTCGTCTGTCTTCTTGTTAGTGAAAATGGGCTTCTGGTCTGAAAGCCACGCGACAAAATACATTGGTCAGTGTTACTGGCGAGTGTTATGATGACAAATATTGCCACGAGATGACCCTGTTTCTTACTTGGAACCTATTCAACTATGTCTTGTCAGTATGATGACTCGTGACCTCAAAGGTCATAAGCGTGTGGCCTGGGAAGTTACTTCCTAAGCTACATTCACTTTTTTCTCAGGTCTTCCATATTCTCTCGTAATGTTTCTTCTGTCTTACAGTCATGAGTCTGTTTGTTTGTTTGTTTGTTTGTTTGTTTGTTTGCTTGTTTGTTTGTTTGTTTGTTTGTTTGTCACTGTTTTTGACGCAGCGTCCACCGCCACAAGACATCAGTTAATCTTTAAATATGTTAACTCTTTTATTTGATTGAAATGTTTTGTATTATCAGATTTATTACTTCTTTAGAAAGGCCTTGTTCATATATTTTGAGGAAGGAAATTTTGAAAAGGTAAAAAAAAGAAGAAATGGCACAAAACAAAAAAGGTAAAAAAGGATGGAAAAACAGAAAAGTATTGAGCTTAAACAATATTTTGAAATAAAGCAATTAATCTTGGTTTGCTAAATACAATTCCAAAACACCGATAAGCGATTTATGTGACCATGCTTTGAAAATTCCAGTGGAAAGATAAGGAAGGGTGATGAAAACACTACTGTCAAGTAGGCAAGCTTAACGAAAACGTTACTGCTGGGAAAAGAACGAAGGAAAACAGATAAGAAAGAAAAAGACAGAAAGAAAGAAAGAAATAAGAGAGCGGACATAGAATAAAAAGTTTAAAAGAAGCAAAACAGAGCACAAAAAACTAGAGGAAGAGAAAAACAAATAAAAACATAAACAAAAAGAATTTATTGACAGGGACACACAATTAAGCCCGGTACTTATCTCACCCATAATGGCTTAACTGGTCTTATTAGATTCTTCCCCTCCAAGTGATACACCAGACCAGTGCCATTGCTCCTAATTCGCCCGCCGTCGGACCCATTGGCCACTCGTGTGCTTCATGAAATGAAGTTTGCCGCGATAGATTCCTGTTCCAGGCGAGAAATATTGCAGTGTGTCTGTACATCTGCTCACGAGTGTGTGAATCCATGTGAATATGACAGTATTACCGGGATAAGAAGACAATTGACATCCTTCGTTCTTATAAATTTCTCTCTACAAGTTACATTTGTAAAATCTTTACTCTTTAACCCTCATTTGTACATGTATTATACATGTTGGAAAAAGAGTTGGAGAATGAAAACATAAATATATTTATTAAGTGGCTGAGCACGAAACTTTAAATTGTAAAGATTAACTCGTTCTTCAAAAGTTTTAAACAAAATTAAAATTCGTATTGAAAAAAAACATTGAAGTAGCCAGATAGGAAGCTTTCTTACAAAAGTGTGATACACCACACAGAAATAATGCAGGGTTAGGCATCCTCTGGGGATGTTTTCCCCATTCACCACATTCAGCAAACACCAAAAATCAAAATATAAAAATACAAGGATTTGCCAGACCACCAACCTTGTGCGCTGAAGGGCAAGTATTGGGTTTTACATAATCAAATAATATTTTTATTATGGAAAAAAAATTAACCGGGAACCTTCATAACATGTTGCTAGTTAAGTTACATTATCAGAATTGATGGCATAGAAATAAAAGACAAAAAAGACATGTTGTCGATACAATTGCGGAAATAGGAAAGGGGTGAAAGGTCAACGGCGGAATTAAAAGAAAAAAACAGAGAGATCCTGAAAAGGAGTCAGCTTGCTTGTGTTATCTTCTAATTGCGGCCCATAACAAAGTAAGCGGTCAGATGCTTTAACCTTGTTTTAGGCCGAGTGGGTTGAGGTTAGCGTGACATCCGGGTTGTGGAAAGAAGATGCCACACTACGTCACTGTTCAAGTCTTTTCACTATCATTTGCTCGAAAATCCAGGTGAAATAAATTCCGTTTGCCAGACACATACCGGGCTCCACGAGGCAGATTTACGTTCCAATCAAACGCGTGTAAATCAGAGCTGTCCCCAGACATCTGTTCTCCTGGTCATGACTACACAGCCGATGGATAGCCTTCATAAAGGGGAAGAAACTCTGGAAGAAACAAACTTCGCCAAGGGTTAAAAGGGGGATTGTTTATCGCAGTAGTTCCAGTCTCACCAACAAATATTTAACTTTTTGTCAAAGAATCTTCGTGACCAATGGTTAATCATAGTTAATGTAATATTGCCATCAGCTTTCAGTAACATTGATGTAAAATTCGATGAAAAAAACAAAACCCGGAAGTAAAGCTTTGTTGATCTCTATCACTCCCTCCTCTTGTTCGACCTCGTTATAGTCATTGACTAAAGGTCAACGGGGAAGGTTTAAAGTACTTCTAGCGTCAAAAGAAGAAAGGGACATTACTCACTTCACCAGAAAAGGCATCACTCTCACACATGTATACCCCATTGAGATTTCTCCAGTCCTGAAAAGAGATTATGTGACGGTTGGAGCAGCGTGAAGAGGTGCGCAGGATAAGGTGGAGTTGGTCACGTCAGACAAGCCATTCATCAACGCCATCAGCCCTTAATTACACGCATCAAGAGGCGGAGACAGTGTGCCAATGTAGGTACCAGGGTTTCTAGCTCAGCGAACAACTATATTAAGCCCGGCCTGGCGGTGAAGAACTTCATCTTAAATGACGAGGGTTCTCGAGGGAGACAACCTGTCCTACCAGGAGACCGCACAACTACGATGCAAGCCAATGTGGCTAGAATTCAAGGAAGTGTTATGAAAACACCATCCTCGTGTAAAGGTAGACACGTGTAATGAAAACGCTGCTCTGGTGGGACAGCCGAGCGTGAGGTTCGTCACACGTTCAAGACATCAGTTTGACATTCCAGACCGTACATAGCACCTCAAGTCCAGGCATGTGTAAAGAAAGGTAAAAGTTGATGAAGTTCACAATGGAGTCGGTAAAGGAAAACGCTATCACGAAGTCTACTGGACGAGAATGGAAAAGTTGTTCTTGGTATCAGAGAAAGGGAAGAACAGGGTAATAAATTTACCCAGGTATAGAGAAGGTAAAGGTCAAAGGGTGAATTTACTGAGGTTCAGAATGAACTAACTTTTCAGTAAGTAAAAAAATTTAATGACTGGATAAATGAGTGTAACAATGACAAAAAAGCCAACGATGCATTGCAAGTTCAAAGTTCACCCAACCTTTCTGTTTTTTCCCACAGTGCTCTCGGGAGAGGCGAAGGCTCTTGTAGCAGAGTAATTTCCCCTTCTAGGAGGGTACGTTTGCCTTTTCCTGTTGCCATAGCGTTGTGCCGTTAGAGAAGATGGCAACACTTCTCTTGCCATTCTTTGCAGCTGTTGGCTTTCACTAGCCCAGTGCATTGATCGTCGAAAGTTTCCCTCATTCACTATTTTTGGGTGTAAGTCAGTAACTTATATTGTTATTTTATTGTTATTACCTAGCACCTATATGAACACAAAGTTGCGCTGTGTCATGGAATCTCCGTCTTTTGGTGTCAATCATTATTGTTTTCCATATTCGGTAAATATTTGCATACTTCATTATCACCATCGTCCTCGTCGTCGAAGACTTTAAGACAAGACCTGAACGTCTCATGAGGCTCGAGTGTAGTTATCAAAGACACTCTGATAAAGCAAAATTTGTTACTTTAAGAAAAACGAAATTCTACCGACTAGAAAGTTCTACCTTATATCGAGAGCAGGAGTGCGGGTGGTGTCTGTACAGAACATCAAGCCGCTAGGAGCCACACGGGATTGTCCCCCTTCCGCTCCAGCCACGTGACTCGGCTCAATAGCTAATTTCCGCTTCTCTAAGAGCCTTTTGGTAACTGGTTACTTTTCATTGCCAGGGATAAAAGATTTCCAGAAGCCAGTTTTTTCTCCCATTCAGAGAAGCTTTTGCGTGTCACAGAAGTTCTGCAGACATTCACGTGATATAGTGAAATCAGTAGAGATGTTTACAGTGTCGCAGCTTGCGGGTAAACATTAATACTAAACAGCTTGGGGCAAGCCATACTTAGCCGAAGTGGCCCCTAGACTGATCATATGTCCATACTTTTCTTTACTTCAAAAATGAAAAAAAAAGGTTTCAAATAATAAACTATTTATGTTCAAAATTTAATGTCTGTTTTGTTGGGGGTTTTTTTTTTTTTTGCCTACGTCGTTGCACGACTGCTGATTGCCTGTCTCTCTCTCTCTCGCCTAGTTCTGTGTCTCTTACTAAACACAACCCACGCAAACCCAGCCACAGACACACCAGTTATGTCCCCATCGATCTCTTATCCTCCCAAACCTACCCATCCATCTAATAACTCAAAGAAAATTAGTCAAACACGTTTTGTACAACCAACTATTCCTTTTCGCAGTGAATGAACAGACTAAGAAACTCATTCAGAAGAATTAGAAGTGGTAATCCATCACCCTAAGCTGGGCCTTGACCCCACCTCCATTCTTGTCCTAGAATAGCAAATGAGTGAGACTGTCAAGGGAGAAGTGTTCGTGGCCCAGATCGTCTTCCATTCAATTGTTGCTAAATCAATCTCGGCGGCTTGTAAAGGAATTAAATTTCGTTAAGAAAGCTGTTTGCGACATCGACGTGGGAGGGTGAGTTACAACAATCATAACGCAGACAGTAATTTTGAACTGTTGTTTTAGGTGAAAGGTGAGAACACATTCCTCTGCACGTGAGCGCACACCTATTTTTTTCTTTTCTTCGTGTTATCTTACCTGGATCATTCTCTCAACACTTTCTTTAACCTTGCTTCCTTTACCTGAAATTTACCTGCTGCTTTTCTTCTCCGTGTCTCTATTTCTCTTCCCTCACCATTTCAAGACTGGAGCCATTGTAATGTGAGAATAAGTCGTTGCCCCTGGGAAAAGTTGGGAAATTAACAAAAATGTCTCGTCTCTGTATTTACAGTGTGCTTCGCATATTCTTTTATATTAGTTTAGCCCCAAAGAATATTTGTCTCCTGTCTGATTTATAATTATAATCATAGAGATAAAACAACATCCGTAGAGTATGTGCTCCACTCTATAACTACGGAGAGAAGACGCATGTCGTAAAGTTAACTTATTTCACGAATACGACCACAGTTTTCCTTTCATCTTGTCTCTTGCCTTTTATGTGTTTTTTTTTTCTAAGCAGGTTCACCTACATTCACATGTACATACACACGTGCAAAAGTAACACCTAGTAAAAAAAGTAACACCTAGATACAAGCATAAATACTATCACATGCACCTCCATCGAAGTAAATAATAACCTATTAATTTTTTTAAGAAAGCATTGAGGTTCGTTGCCTTTTGACCAAGTTATTGCGAGTCTTTCAACAAGTAGCTGACATCCTTCCTACTAACCTAACATACACTCAAATTCATAAAAACTGACTTGGCATACATGCAAACGGGCGGCTGGCCGGTCAGACAGACAAAGTGCTCCCAGCAATCGTCCGGCCTGGATAACCCAAGGACAATGATGGAGGAAAAGTAGAGTGCGGGGGGTCAGTTATTCCAGACAAGCAATAAGGCTATTATTCTTCCTGCATTCCTCATTAGTGGCAGCCCTCCAAAGACAGTCGCCACTCGTCACCAGCCCCGGAGTGCCTTCCCTTTCCGCACGGAGTCATCTCCCTTTTATTACGCCTGCCTTCACACGACAGCGGCCGGTCGGGCTTGTGTTTCGGACGTCGATACGGAAGAACTGTTTCTAGGCCTGGCTCCCGACTGTGTTTCGACAATTAGCGACTAATAGCAGGCTAAAGCAACACCAGTTGAGTTTTTTATATTTTTTTCTTGATATCATGAAGTTTTAACGAAATAAAGAAAAGATAACTTATCTAGCTTATTTCTCTCTCGAGCACACAATGGAGATTAACGGGATTTTATCATGGAACATGTATGCTGACAGTATTTGTCAGTGATGCTTAGATTTTGCTCGATGAATTTGGAAACAGTATTAAGGCAGTGTGAGACATTCTACCTCAAAGTATTATCAAACATGTGTTTTCATTGTATTTCCTTGTACTTATTTTGTATCTTTTCATCCTCGCGCAATGTATCCTATACTTACTTTCCCTAGAGGCAGGTAGGAAAGACAGAAAAAACATATATTGTCTATTCTCTCTAGGCAAGCTGAGGGTGGAAGTGGGGGTGGAGTATAGAAAGTGCGAGATTAGAGTAAATCTGAAAGAATGTCGTTTACTGTTATCTATCTTATTATCAATCTTCTATTATTGTCTTCTTTGTTTTCAAACGTCATGTGGTATATTAAATAGTATAGATACGATTTTCTTACTCCTTTAATCTCATTTTTATCTAACAACCTGTTATTTAAATTATTTTTCTTTTGTTTTGGTAATTAGAGATTTATACATTTCCCCATCCCCATTATTACTTTTATTCTTGATTTTTTTAAAGTTTAGGATGAGTAATTTCCTATTTACGGGTTCTCCTATTCATAAACTCTTCTTTAAAATGTTGCGCTTTCCAGCGGTTAGCACCGGTCCTAAACAAAAATCTTTCTAGTGTCATAAAAATTCTAAGGGTGTGTCTTTTTGAGACTTGAGTTTTTTTGCTTTTGAGCCTCGCTAAATAGTTCAAAAAGTGGTCGCATTGCGGTCTCTGTCAGGGACTCTTCGAATCAAATTTTGTCTACTCTTTGTTTTATTTTCCTATTTCCAACAAATGCAAGGGAGAACTGCAAGGAATTAATGGAAGCTATATTTAGGAGGATTTCCGTTCCGGCACAGTAAAAACGAGATGAATCGGAACAGCAGTCAGGCATGGCAAACGCAGGCGCGTTTTTAATCTCGTTTGAAAGAACGCTCAAGAATAAAATTGAAAAGGTATAATTTTTTAGGTTTGTGTTAATTTAAATGTAATTATTCTGACTGCTTGAAGATTTGCGACGCTTGCTTCGTTACGCGGAAATTCAAAACTCTGTGTGTCAAGGGGAGATAACAGCTTGGCAGCACGATAAGGCTAGCCTCCCTTTCCTCGTAGCCCTTATTTTTTTCTCGGTGCAGGTACACTTAACCTCTATTCAGCCCATCCGATTCATGCGCCAAGCACGAGAGACAACTAAGGAAATTTTTTCTTCTTGTTTTGCGTGTTCAATTAGTGCATTCAAGAATCGTTCTTTAGGACACTGGGGTGCATCTCAGGGGTTGCAATGGCAAATCGCATGTTGTATTACTTAATTTTAATTTTTCCCTCTTCATTTTTTTGTGTTAAAGAAGCATCAAGACAGAGGAAGAGAGAGGAGAGAGAGAGAAGACAGAAAAATTATATGATCTGGCATTACCAACCTACCTGTAGATAAAGCTATGTAGGGAAGGAGAGAGTGAAACAAATTAAGGATAGATAGATAGATGCAAACTTTTGCTATTCTGGTATAAAAGGGTTTCTCTTGTTGAAATGAACCACATGTTGAGATTGAGGTCTTTTTGATGTGAGTTAATCACTGATCTTCTTTTGGTGTTTCCTGTGCAGGGCTTCTTCCTTTCAGCGCTAGCGTAACTGGAAATAGTTTAAAATACGGGTCTTCAAAGATCCAAATTGAGATTTGAATTTTAGGTTCCCTAAGAACTCCAGTCATTTGAAAAATTAAATTTTACTTCTTACAATACCGCCGAGCACCTTGTTCTTTTCACTAGCGCATTGTAATTGGGTTACAACAATTTGCCAATTTTCTGCAAAATTATTTTACCGTAAGGATGTTTATTATACTTGGTTCTGATTAGTAAAACATTTGTGCATTGTGTGTGTGTGTGTGTGAGAGAGAGAGAGAGAATGAGAAAGTGTATGAGGCTCAATGTGAATCTATGGTTGTAAATATTAATTTTGTTTATAGGCACGTAAGTAAGATTTGATAAACTGATGAAAAGACAAATAAAGTTATCTTGAGTTAATTGCTAAAGTCTTTCTCCTACTCTCTGTCTTTCCTTCCCTCTTTTCTCTCTATCTTTCACAAATCGAAAAAGGCACTTGCTTCACGCAGCAGTCCAAACATCCTTTGTAAATTTAGTCTAGCATACTTATGATACAATACAAGACCTACAGACCTTCATCTAACCCAGAGGTGATGCAGATCAAACAAATGAAATCACTGGCCCCTCAGAAGCACATAAAACCAACGAAAATGGATATCTTTGGTCACTGAGCTGACAGCCCCTTCATTAGTCATACCGGGTGGAAATATACCGAAAACTCGTTAACTTCAGGGCTGGGAGGGGAACTGGTGCCCATAACCACAAGGCATGACAAAAATATTTATTAGTCAAGCTAGCACGGCCGTAATCATTAAGGGAGACAAAAACGATCTGACACCTCCGACGATGGTCTCCCCTGATGATATCGCGGGTATTGGGTATTGAAAGAGGTGAGAGGGCAGAAACACTGTAGGACGGACTAGCGAATAACTTGTAATCTTTAGCAAGGAAATTAATGACAATAATGATGAGAGGGAAAACTTGTGCACACGACCGATGATGTCCCTGAAGGCGGCCATGTTACTGTCAATAGCTCTCAGTCTAGTAGTCAGTAAGACAGTAAAATAATAAAGCAATTAATTATTTATGATGCACACAGAGTTTCTTCCCTGCTGAGGGAGGGTGCTCGAGGGAGGACGGTGATCTCATTTCGAGTACAAAGAAAAAGACAATAAAATCTGTCAACACCTTTGACTATCTCCTGGGGATACAATAAAGATTGTAGCGTTTGTAGAGTTGAAACTAATATGAATTTATCAGACACCATTCCCTTGGGACTCATTTAAATGGAACAGTGCTGATATAAAAAAAAGTTAGCGTAGAATATTAAATTTAAAATAAATAAAGGAAAGAATATACAAATACTAAATAAATAAAAACTCTTGTGGATTGCTTAATTAAAGAGGACAATATAAAACAGAAAGAAAATACCTCTTGTTCACAGGCTGTTTGTCATTTTGGTTAGTCAATTATTTGCTTCTTTTTGTTTCATCTTGCTGTCTCTCCCATTCTTTCATTTCGCTCTTTTCTTTCACTCTGTGTCTGCCAATATGTATCGACTTCTATATATATACACTTCATCTGTTATTCTTTGTGACACTGTAACTTTATGTCTCTCTCCCCCTCTCTCTTTTCCTGCTATGTGTTTATTTCTCACTCTATCTTTTATTCTCGCGTTACCTCTGTTTTTACTTCTCTCTTTTTTTGTTTTTTTGTTTTTGTTTTTTTTTTGGTTTCTTTCTCTGTCTAGGTCTCTAAAAGAAAGAACGTTACTTACCGTTCATGTTGACGGAAATTGTCAACTGCTATCTCATTCCATGCATTAGTGTCATCATGTCATCGCTAAGCAAGGTGTCAGCTAGCTTTCCTTTTACAGAAAGAAACCGTCTTCCAGAGATTTCCATACTAATTTTATTTGACATTTAATAGCTGTAATTTGTGCAAATCAATGACATCAACGATAGATGGAGAATTTCCAAAATCGTATCTACCAAATATATTTACATTCCTCATCGACTGCTTCGCATTAATCGAATTTATTTGGAAATTTTACAGCGGAGTAGGAAAGATAAGTAATTTACATCCTATAAAGCACGATTACCAGTCCAACGTGTTTATCTCCGAAGTTTTCCCCTTTGTCTGTTACGCAGTCCTCTTCCGAGAGGCTATACAGGGGACAGCAATCTTATGCATCGTCATTGCGCAGTTTTTTCCCCTTGTGCAGAGTTTTCTTTAAAAGGAAAAAAAAGAAGTCTCGTCCTGCCTTTGCAATCCTTAAAAAATTAAATGTACAAAGATCACCTAAGAAAGTGTGTAACAATTATTCAGCTTTATGGCGCCCTCCATGTCGTTTGACTTTGATGGAAATGACCTCTGAACTAAAGGTTATGACCCCTTAGTTTTCTATCGATCTGACTATGTAACCAGAGCATAATTTTTTTTCTAAAGCGACTCATTGGAAAAAAGATTTGCTGACAGTCATTAGGGCTACCGGTAGTATAGTTGTTAAGACACTCGCATTTCAATACTGCAGTAAGCGGCTCAGGGTTCAAATCTCGTCTCGGGACACTATGTGTAACATCTGTTCACAGGGCTTGGGCTCGGGGGTTTTCTCCGGGTACTCCCTCTCCCCCCATTGTGAGAAATCGTCGCAAGTTGGAAGCACTTTCCTATTAAACAAACAACAACTGACAGTCATTCCAGGCAAAGAGAATATGGCTTTTATTATTGGTGACCTCTAGTGGTGTGCAACTGATCAACTTAGAAAAGGCACCTTTACCGTCACTGTTGTCGAGAATTTTTCTGCCTTTGTCAGGATCTTTGGCCTCAGTCTCCATTGTTGTGAAACATCTTGCATATAATATCCTGCCATCTTACATTTTTCTGTTGCAGTTTTAATGGTCTTTTTCTGCTAAGCTTGCTTCGTTCCAAAAACGATTTTCAATGTACCTATCATTTAAAGGTAGATCATACTATTTGTTTTTACCTTTATCTTGGTGTTGATAAATGTAAACATTATTAGAAACAACCCTGCATAATAATCGCCTGTAATAAAATAAACCACGAAAAAATTTAAAGGGTCAAGGCTAGAAAGTTTTCTATGAAGTAAATAAAGCATCCAAAAAATGTCAACACCGATCCTATTATTGTTCACTTTGGTCCAATCCTCTTTTGCATTACTTCCTGTTGCTGTCCCATGAGTAGAAAATTCTCAAAATGAAAATAACAATGATCTACTGGACGTTGATTCGAACATTTAACTGACACGTGACCTCCCCTTGTCTAATCCAAATCCGACAGTGATTTGTTTTAAGGAATGTATGTGCGTGCCTTGGACAGCTCTTGAGCCAATTTGCCTTAACTGATCTTTCCAGTGTTGTCCATAGGAATGGGAATCCCATGGGAATCCCATGGGAAACGTCCCATGGGATGGGATGGGATGGGACAGCACACATTTGTATTTCCCATGGTAGTCGATACTTGATATTGCAAAATAAATTTACTGTTATTTCATTCATCAAGGATTTAAATCTTTCCTCTGAATCATCTATTGTATGTGAAGTAGCAGGAATTATAGAACAAAAGCCGAAAAGTGGTTTTCAGTGTTGTCCATAGGATTGTTAATACCATGGGAATCCCATGGGAAACATCCCGTGGGATGGGACGGGATGGGACAAGCATAAATTGCCATGGGACGGGATGGGACGGGATAGAAAAATATGTCCCATGGACAACCCTGGATCTTTCTCCCTCTCTCTTTAATTTGAGGGAGGGGCACGAGATGGCCTGCAGACGCCTGGTATTCTCTCCCTTTATTCTGATCAGGAGGATCAGTCGCACTACAAACCTCGTTACCTCCCTTGCTTGATGCTGCTACTATCGGTGGTTCTAAGATCACAGCGAAATCAATTACTCTGCAGTAATTATTGATAACTTTGGTTTCTGAATGTCGTTTCTTTTCTCTTTTTTTCCCCCGGAAGGTCGTTACAAATATCGTATGCATGTATCTATTCTACGAAAACATTTTATTTGACTAGTAACGGTGAGCTGTATATGCGTCGTATTTTGTAAATATGTCAAAAAACCATTACATTCAGTTGTTGGTGTCATGGCGCACTTTTCCTTTCTTTCTCTCTTGCTCTGCATGTCTGTGGTTCCTTCCTTCCTTCCTTCTTATCTGTACAGGTGTAACTGGAAACCTGGCTATGTGTGTTTGTGTCGGTGCGGGTGTGTGCTTGCCTGCGCAAGCTGGTTCGTGGTATTTCCCTTTCACCAGCCTATTTATGTGTCAATATGGCCGGTGCTCGGTTTCCGCCCAGCCCTGGGCCGTGATCTCGACGCCGACCAGGAAACACGGGAGATAACTCCCAGTACCAATGGCGTCTCGAGGGGCTTATCCATCATGCGCAAGGTCCGGACCCCCCGCAACCTGCTGTGTATTTATTTCATCTTTATCAATGGACCATGACATTCATACGGGTTTCTCACAACAGAAATTTTTTATGTGTCTGTCCTCCTTTAGTTGTCTTTATTGCTATTAACTTTCTTTTACATTAATTTTCTCTGTTTTCATTTTTTCAAACTTTTTTATGGTTATTTAGAGCTCATTGCCGCATTTATCACAAAATATTACCTCTATATTTAGCTTTCACGAAATAGACTCGTCTTTGATTACTGGTTTCTTGTCAGCAGAAAGAGTTCATGTTACTGGAGGGAAAATGTTTTCTATCAGGAGATTTTGAGTAACTGCTTACAAAACTTTTGGTCTTTACAAGTTTCTGTTAGTCACTGTATTGAGGGCATGAGATAAAATCTTAATTAACTTTGTACAACTTTGTATTGTACAAATATTAATTCATACTACTTGATACCTAGACCTAATTCTGAAAGCCCCCATGTCCTTTTATACTCACCTATGTTTAAGATATTCTAAATAATATACTGCTCTCTATTTTTATTTAATTTGTTTTATTTTTCTCGATCTTATGTTTTTCTTTCTTTTTATTTTTACATTTGCACAATATTTTTCCTGAGACATAAAATCATACGTAAATAATAATTTTCCTTAATTTACCTTGTTTCATTCCCATTATTGATTTTAAAAGCTCTCTAAATAGCAAGATATAATAATATGCTCTCCCCAAATAGCAAGATATAAAAAAATGCTCAAAAACGGATTTGAAGTTTCTTGTGTCAACATGTGTCTTCCACACATTTTGCTAATTTTTAATGAAGACATAAGAGAAGATAACGGTTCTGTGGAGTCTTCTGTTTTTCCTGACCCTTCTGGCATTGTCTTTATACGATCTCTGCACTGAGTGTACCTCTCAGGGGGGGATGATGTTATGCTTTCACATTGATCATTGTGGTTGAGAGACAGAGAGGCAGACAGAGAGAGAGGGGAAGGGTGTGGCTGGTCAAATCCCGATCGTATTGCATCAGCTTCAAAAACAAGTCATTTATAACACATGTGACCTCTTAGTCCTCTCTTGTTTCCCGAGCCTGACCCCGACCTTTGCTTTGGCGCGAGTGTCAGCAAGATTCATGAGTTACCTCCCCTTTCCCATCCATCCTTCAAGCCACCCGCCCACAACATCACGTACCCACCAAATCTGTTGGTTATCCAACACTGCTTCGGTAGACTAATGTTGCGAGTTACAAATAGCGGTGTTTATATGTTTTCATTCTTATGTTTACTGTGTATTATGCAAGCACAAATTGTTGTTGTTGTTTTTTTATTATTATTATTATTATTTTGTTTTTTTGTTGTTGTTGGTTTTTTTTTGCCATTTTCGTTTGCATGTTATTTTCATTGTATGTTTTTGTGGGTTTTTTCGATTTTGGTTTCCTCCAGTTTCCCGTCCTTTAGTCATTCATTTCCTTCATTCACCCGGTCTTTAGTTTTCTTTTTTTTTTCTTCTTCTTCTTCTCTGATTTTATTTTTAGCGAAGGAGAAATAATAGCAAGACGACTTCGACTTTGGGACTATTCTAGTCTTATCTGGTTTAGACAATTTTATTTTCTCCCCTTCTTCATTCTGTTGTACGTGCACAGAAGTATGTTTGTCTGCATTTTTGATTTGTCGATTTGCTTACTGGGACACCTACAGTTCTAAAAATATCGTCTTGTTGTTTCTCCATTCTTTATTTTAGGACCTGTCGTCTGCTCCATCTCATTTTAATACATTTTTCCTCATGCTTTCTTGTTTTTATCGCTTTATCTTTATATCTTCGTTTCTCCACTTCCAATTTCTCTGTTCTCTTATTTCTTGTCCGTTTATCCGTTTCCCTGCTCTCATTCCTATCCTTTTCCCCTCCCCCCACAAACAACTCTCCCTCCCTTCCCATAATTCATCTGTTTGCCCAAAGCATCATCCCCCGTGCAGCACAACTCCATTCCGTCGGCGACAAAACACAGCTTTGTCTTCATTCCGCCACACTGCAGTCATTATGGCACCCCGCTGAGGCCAGAACTGTCAGTTTGCTTCTAGTCTGGATGGATCTTTATGCTACCATAACCTTAGACGCCTTTTTTTTTTACTTGTCAATGCCTAGAACTAACTTTTGGGGCTTGACTATTTTTTCTCTGTTTTCGAACGTGATTTTGTCCAGAATTTTGTGGACTGCCAATGATTTTGATCAATAGCTGCCGGTTCTTTCTGGGTGTGCAGTAAGCGAGAGTCTGATGTCGGTGTTACTAAGTCAGCTAAGCGGCTTGCGCGCGTCTTCTGACATTTATTTTCTGGTCTGTTCCTCCATCCCTCCCTCTTTCCTGTAGTTCTGATGAGAAAAACAGTCAGCGCCATTTTGGGGGCAAAGAGCTTAATTCAGACGGTGAGGCTCCTGCCGAGGACAGACTGTATTTGGCGATCGAGGTCCTCTCAGACTTCTTGCCTTGGCTTTTGTTTGTAGAAGTTTAGTGTTTCTGTGATAGAGAAGAATGTTTCAAAACAACATTCAAAGGACTCCCTAGAAAAAATACTTCACAGATTTGGTTTAATTTTTTTTTTAGTCTTGTATACCCAAGGTCTCGTTTATCCCCAATCCTTTGCATTCTCTCGATTGGACTGTCTACGATGTTGTTTGCAGAAATTTTGTTCATATTTCAAAAATAACAAAAGACACAATACATGTTTGTGTATAGTCTTCAAATTTTCTCAAACTACATATTTAAATAGAGTTTTGTCTTTTTAGTATTTTTAGTTCTTTTGCTTTCAGCAAGTTCTCTGCATTGTAGTCTTGTTTTTAGGGAGCCACGTTTTCCTATTCATATCTTTTGATGTATGCCTAAATTATTGCCCATTCAGCCCTTGCCCATCAAGCAGTTGGAGTATCTAATCCATCAGGGAAAGCTAAAGAGGTGCGAAACAGAGACTTGGTTTATGCTTCTCATGACCTGAGTTAAGCATGGTGAACCTCTAGGGATGATGAACTACTTATTGTTCATAGTTCTTGCGGCCACACTGAATTTTACCTCTCTACCACTTCGGATGCTATCACTATTTCTGTGTGCCGGGTGGCACATTATTCTTCCCTTCAGTAACTTCCAGTAGCGGCCAGGCAAATACAGATCTTAAAAAGGCCAAAAGTCAGCCATTTTTTTCACCCTGTTTCATTTACCTGATCCCAGACGTCTTTCTGCAAAGACCTTAAGTGATCCCTCTGATTACGCATTTGAATTTCAAACCGAAAATAGCACCAGCCACAAAAAATCTTTCACTACCGAACTGCAATTGATTTTTTCCCCTTTTCTTCCTTTCTTGTGAATAAAATAAACCAAATATTTGCGATGCCTCGAGCCCCGGGGAACAGTTCAATCTCTTTTAAAGAGGAGAACTCATTTACCAGAAGAAGGCCGTAACTATGTCACCGACCTGCTATTTCCCTCTTGGAAAGTTAAAAAAAAATAGAAAATATTAAAGGTTGCAGATATTTTTGATTATCAAAATGCTCACCTGGGTCATAAATGATTTTTGTGCATAATTCTGGACAAGTTCCAGACATAATTCTTTCACAAACACAATGTAATAAGATATGTCACACTAAACACATTTTCCAGCAGATGTTAAACTTTCAGAAATGATTAGCCAATGGCATTGATGCCATTAATCTTTAGGACATTTGTGTGATAATCATTTGCTAGTTTTTAAAAAAATAATCAGAAAAGTAAGTCAGAACTATTTTTCTTTAAAGCACTCAAACTTTTTTTTGTCTGTCTGTTTGTTCGTCCCTGTTTCCTGCTGCCTTCTTTCTTCATTTAATCCTCTTCTTTGTATTTCCCTTTCTACATGTCGTCTAGCTGCAAAGATTTAGTCTGAATAAAAAAAAAACTACAAAAAAAAATTTTTACCAGACATATTTCTGAACTTAATATCACAGCGTTTTCAATAAGATTTTTCCCTCTTTTATTTCCTCGTCCTTTATCCTGATTTATGTTGAACATTTTACCGTGGAACGGGAGCCCATGGAACAACTAATCACTCCCTGACAGACAAAAATCCCCGGATGAAGCGGGCTACAGATTGGCCGAACTGAGGAATATTGTCGCCTGCACTCTAGGCACCGAATGTCACCAGAATTCAGAGGTTGGCGTCTTCCGTGACTGTCATCCGGCGTCATGCTTCGGTGCTCACCGCAGTTTTGCTAAATTGTGGAATTCAGTAATTATCTGTAACAAGGATGCAAAGCACTTGTCGTTATTTGGAAGCTTCCAGACTGAGTCTTCCGATCTCTACCGGAAGAAGGAAACGCTGTCTGCACCATGGACATGCGCAACACGCCATTGCTGAATTATTATGCATGCTGTTGTTACCTGAGTGCAAAATATTGTTGGAGATGCTTATTCTTTTATTTGTTTGTGTGTTCGTTCCTACGTTTGTTTGTTAGCTGCTTGAATGGTTTGTAAGCATTTTTTAACAGATGATATTTTCAGGATCGTGGGTGTTTCTGGAAAAGGATGTTTTGATTGTCACCGATAAAATATGAGAGCCTTTCCAAAATTGCGGAGTGGTGTTCTGTCAACAAAAGTGGCCTCAATCGCATTAATAAATGACACGGGCAGGATATCTACAACATTATTTTATTGTTCTATATTTCATTGGTCCAGACCTTCATCCGAAATTTTCAGTTGCGAAAAGGGAGTGGATTGTTTGGCAAACTGTTCTGCTTTACTCAAGTTGTATGAGACTGATTATTTTCAATAAGCAATGTCCACCTGTTGGCCTTTTTCTATTGTAATTAATTAAAACAAAAGTAACGTTGACATTGACAATATGCAATCTACACCACAAAAACTCATCTGTCATCTTGAAGGCACAAATTTGATTTTATTCAAAAATATGCAAGTTTAGCAAGAACCTTTTTTCTGCCTTATATATATTAAGCGATTAAAATAATTTCCGCATAAGAAAGATTCCTGAGGATACCTTTGCTAGCAAACCTTAATAATATGATTCTTGAAACATTAATCATTGGTATGTAAATGTATTGTATCTTCTGGAACCTCTGGAAACTGAGTTTTTTTTTTTCTTCCACTGTCTTGGTCGTCGGCAAAATTAAGTAACATGGCTCCTCCTCTTGGTATACATCATCAGTTCCTCGGAATCTGTATTGACACAAGCACTCTCGGTAGCTACTAGAGGTTTGTGAACTCGATTGTAGACAAACAAATACTTCTCTTGTCAGTACCACGAACAACAAATTGCTTTCTTGCCAATTTGTTGATTGCTTCTGGGTTTTCCTTTTTCGTCAGAGGGAATATAGACTATGCGCATGTTCCGTTAAGAGATTACTGGAAAAACTCTTTCAGACAGGCATTGACCTTAAATCAGGATAGTGTACACACCTACAAACGCGCACACACACACACACAAACACACAAACACACACATACACATGAAAACATTCACACCCCTAAGAGCCGCTTCAACTTTCATGTTATCTTGGAAGAAATGGTTTCCTCAGGTTTTCTCTGCCAGAGAACCGCGAACTTTTTTGGCAGTTTGTGATCTCTAGAGCCGATGTGTCACAAAGATGTCACTAGCAGTGACATAGCAGCGATTATGTCAACTCTTGCGTGCGTTTCTCCATTGGTTTTGTTTTTTGTTTTTTTTTTCTCCTTTGAGGATTTCGCCTTCACGTCAGTCCGGCACCAAAAAATAAAGGACAAAGGACGCACAGAACGATAAGCAAGCAAAAGGGAGGAAGTGACACGTAAGCAGAATTTGTGGCACAAAGAGCTGAAATCCAGAGAGAGATGAGAACTTTCTCCTTAAATTGGTTCCTGAATTTTCAATGCCATGAGACGGTGAATTGCGGGGAGACAGGTCGTGAAGATAAGACAGATGGAGAGAGACGTTGAGGCGAAGAGGAATAAAAAGATGGAACAAACGACCGACTGAGACCTTATATATGTGATTAATTAAAAAGGAAATGTTGATGCAGCTATTCGTGCTTATAACGGTATTTGTATTCTTTATTTTGTGTTTTTGTGCTGTTTTTTAAAACTGTTCATTAAATTATTTCTTTCTTTATTGTTTCAGCTGATTAATGGACCTTGAACATTCCTTAATATATCTTCATTATTTGTTTAGTCTAACGATCCCAGTTGGGTTTCTTCAACTGAATTTATGTTGGATCAAGTATTGATTTGGTTCTTTTGAGGTTTCTTAAAAAGTCGGTGGCTGTTTATAACGACACTCTGTTGAAAGGTCAGAGGAAACAGTATACACAGAAGCGCTGGAAAAAAAGACAGAAACAAAGAAGCAAAAGCGTCAAAAAATAAATAAGGAAAAGTTTATGTTTTTCCTTCAGCTAAGTTTGCAAAAGTTTTGCCCAAAGATCAATAGGATTTCATGAAAACATGCAGCGAACCTTTATTTTTGACAGTGGCAAAGGCATCGTCTTTGACATCATTACATATGTACTGTATTATTTTTTTTTCTTTTATCATGCCGTCTATATTTCTTTGATCTTCTTTCATCTTTTTCTTAATCCTCGACTCTTATTCTCTATTTTCGTTTTCTTTTCCATCACCCAACTTTCCAACATTGTGTCACTGCTTTCCTATTGCAATCTTCTGAATTAGTCTTGACAGGTTGTGATAAGGTGAGTAGAATGTTCCCTGCCGACACGGGCACCGAGCACTATCCCAGTCCAGGGAGGTACGATCGGCTTTCTTGACTACTGGTTGTTTATCTGACTACACTGCTATACAGGACACAGTGATAGGCAGTGGAATAAACAATTTCACATACAGCAGCCAAACGAACACCACCGAGATGAGAGGAAACATTCAACTCGGGTGGTTTAGAAAGATGGCGAAAACACACTGATACACACAGAGCAGACGTTCTCTTTTCCCTCGAGAAGGACGTCTTCTGTCGACCTTCTCCCTCTCACAAGTAGCTCAGGTTCTGGTCGGTTAGTCCTTTGATAGTCTGATGCGAAAAAACCATCAGTGGTTACTTTTAGTTTAGTAGGCAGAAATAACCATTCAGACAGTTTAGATATCATGAACATCTCCGCTGGTCAGCTGGCTGTGGTTGGCTTGCTCTGGCCTCTTAAGGTCACCTACTCCACAAAGACCTCTCTAGTCCATGTCCACGCCTTATACAATTACGAAAGTGGTTTTTGGCTTGTCTGTGTGTGTCGATATTTTCAGACTAGACCTTTAATGTGGGCGATTTTATGACCCACGTGACACTCACTATGTCAGTCCTCGACTCTGTCTGTTGCTCTCTGTTCGAATCTCCCAAACACTATCCATAACACTTTGAAATAGCATGGCACTCACTATGTCAATCACTCTCTCTCTCTCTTTACATTTTTTATTCTGTCTTCCTTTCCACTCTTTTTTTTCCTTTTTACCCTGTTTCTTCTTTTACTACTTTCTTGTCTTTTCTATGTCTTGTTTTCCTTTATTTTTTTATACTTTTATTTGCTTTCTTTCATTTCTATTTTTATTTGTTTTTTAGTTGTTTTGTTTTTTGATCGTTTGCATTATTGAAACGATTTCTTCTCCTCAAATCAACATCCTGTCTTTGCAAAAAATGTCAACTCCAGGAAGCGATTAGGCTATTTATTTCTTGACAGTTCTGTCTAAAGGGACGATAGAGGACAAACAAAATGGTAAAAACAGAAGTGAGATTCCTTTATCCATTACTCTGTATTAATAGACGAGTCGGACGAGTCATGGAGAATGTCTGTTAGCATCTGTAAACTGAAATAAAATATATACTAGCATACCCGCCTTTTGCAATTGTCATCTATTTATTTCGTTTCCTTTCGATAATGGCTATGCAACAGAAGAGAAAATTGGTAATAACAGTGCAAAGACAACCCGCTCGAGACTGTATATTATATTTTGCTTTAATAAAGAAATGAATCATTTTCACTCTCGTTTGTTTAATTTTTTTGGTAGATGTTTCCTATTTATTCCATAGCCAGACTATATTGATCAGCATAATTTAACACAACTCCAGGACATTTAATATAATTAGCTGTTTTCCTCCTTTTCATTTTGTGTCTCTACCCAATTTCTTTTCAGTCAGAATTATTTACATGTAACCTTTCTCCTAACCGTTTTTATTATTTTATATCAAGTAAATTTTGTATTATCTGTGATTCACGATAATTAACATTTACTGTTAGTTTCTTGAGGTAAAACAAACAGCTCACTAGGCTGCCATGTGTGAACAGTTTGTTTTTTGTACTCATGCAAATTAAAAGGCATTCAAACAGAGATTTATTCAGTAGTGTGATAAATTATGGTGCCATCCTAACTAAATAACTTTATATAAAAAAATACATGTAAGTGTAGAAATTCAACCCTTAAAAACCTATTTAGTATGTAAGACAAAACTTCTACATGGATGTACAACATCAAATGTAGGAAAAAAATTAAGTGGTCTGCAAACATTTTTCATACTTGCAATAAGTAGTCTCAATGTCGCAAACAAGAAAGCTAAATAAATACTGTGGGGATTGTTGCAAATTTGTTGTGTTCATTTTTAGCATCTATTATTTACACTCTCGAGTGTCAGACAAATTTCTTTTTCGGTTTTTTGTTGGTTTCTTGTTGGTTTTTTCTCATGTGTGATGTTTAAATATTTCGGGGAAAATCCCTGATTATAATTCCGCAAGGATATCCTCGTCTTGAAGTCTTCAATCTACCTTTTGTAAGAAGCTTCTCAGCAAGTTTGGAGTTCTCTCCCTTTGTATTGCGTCTTGGCGGAAGAGGGAGGTGAAGGAAGTTGGATGGGGAGGGGGAAAAAGAATGTGCGAGACTTGTCATTATGGCTCCCGCATTCTATCCGTACCACCTCAACCAGTGCGTAAATTTGTCCTCGACAAATCGAGTCTCGCAAGGCAGGAGACCGGTCTCACCAAATCCCCGACAATCCATTGGCATGCGCACTGAGCCGTCCCCTTATGGCTCAGACAGATGCGCGATCGAAAGGGGAGTAACTCATTTTCCACGAGTGACGTTTGCCGTTGGCCGAGGGAGACTCCGAGCCCCGGTCAACGACGGTGGTTTTATTTTAGTCTAGTACAGCGCACTTTTCCTGAACTTACTTTACCATCGCATCTTTAAGTTGTTTCTTAACGTGGCCTGTGGTAGACAATAATGATTGCTTCATTTTGTGTCTAAATATTAAGCAAATGAGTCAGTGAGTGCAGGATTACCTGCGGATTCATTACCTGTCCCTTAATTTACATTGAAACGCCTTCATGCCAAAATCTCCCAGACCCCTAAGCTACCCCTTCTACCCGATTGCATGATAGCACCTGATGACCTTCCCGCGACTCCAGACGATGATGTATTTCTTGCATCATAGACTAAGATGCAACTGTTGCCTTTGTAAACAAAAGGCAGTGTGCACAGAGAAAATAGAAAGTAATGAAGGGAAAATAAAGAAAAGAAATATATTTTATCTGCAGATATAATGGACAGGCTTGATCTGGTCATGAACTCATGAGGTCAAAGAGCTTAGGAAAAAGTATATTGTATAATTAATCTCTAAATTATTTTTTGTCTCTCAATGTCTCTGTCGCTGTCGCAGCAGTCTGTCTGTCTGTCTCTTTCTCTTACTCAGTCTCTAACTTCCTCCTTCCTTAGCATCAAATGTGAATTAGTGAGTAAAAAGCTCGCCATGAGAAGAACGATTAGCGACATACCATCATCGCCAATGTTAAAGAACGATGCCCCACCGGTGCGACTTGCACTTGCCGAGCATTAACCTGTTATCCTTCTTCCGTGCCTTTGCCCATCACATTTATTCTCTCCACGGCAGTAGATCAAGGGATGTGAGAGAAGAATGGTGAAGACAGATTCGAACCCCCAGCAGTGTAATGGCCGCCACACAGCACGCTTATTCCTCTTCCCAGCATCTCAATACTCCGGCTCGTTAAATCGCCGAGCTGCATTTTATTGCCGCTTTGTTCGCGGCTGATGACCACCAAGGTGGCGCTGCTGATCATCTACCAGAACGTCGTTAGCGTCGTCCAAACGTGCTTTTGTCATCTCCACGGATGAGCGGTCGCTGGGTCTACTTCGATTTAAGCGCTCATACTCTCGGACGAGGGAAGTGATTTTCCGACGAAAACGACTTTGGTTCGCTTTCATCAGCAGAGATCGATGTTTATTGTTTGCTGGTTCCTGCTTGTTCGAAAAAACATCCTTGACCTTTAGCTACTCATCACATTTTTTCTTCTTATTTTGGATATCCAGAACAATAGACTCCATATTGTGACCTTAATAAAGCTTAACAAATAAGTATTTTTTCCGTTTTGTTTTTCTCTCGTTTTTTAAAGTATTTTTATTTTTGCTGCGGACTCTTGCCAGAAATAGACCTCTATAACGCATTAAAGTTCATAAAAACGCATTTAGAAACTAATTTCAAGTCACCTTTTCTTATAGAGCTTTTCATTTTACTTATAGCTGGAGCTTATACTCTCTGTAAATTATGTTCAGTCTTAATACTGTCAAGCAAATAAGTTGCTGAGAACAGTTAATCAGCCAGAAACCTGCTAACAGACAAAGGATGGTCAGTCATGATGTACGTAAAAATCAATGGAAGAAAATACCAAGTTTAATTTAAATTTAAAAATTGAAACATACTAAGACAAACCCCAAAGAGTATCACAATTTAAAAAAAGCTGACAAATAAGTTATTTATTTTTGCAACCCGTTGTCAGTTTAGCGACTTCACTGTCTCCCCTTCACTTCAACCCTTCCCTCCTTTTTACAAATATTTAAAGGTTTTCCATCATTGCTTCATAAACAATCTTTCGTAACAGAATCATTTTCAGTGCAGACTGGTTCTATTTTTAAACAATCTGACATTTTCTTATTTTAATATGATTTTAATTGAGGTCTTTTTTGTTAAAAGATTTATCGTTCCTGACGTTCAGTCTGCAATGATTACCTAGTCCTTTTTTCTATCTTCTCTTGTTCTAGCATGTGGGCGGTAAGAAGAGAGAAAAAATGGGTAAAATTTATAGATTAGGCTGTCTTGTCTGTGTGTTTGCTTTTGTGTGTCTTTATCTCAGTCTGGGTCTCCATCTGTGTGAGTGAGCGCGCGCGTGTGTGTATGAGTTTAAGCCATGCATGAGTTTACCTTTCACATCTCCGGGATTTGTACTGACATGGTTGGTTTAAAATATAAATGTGTAACATGGAATAACTGTCGGCAAACCAAACAGAAGCTGACATACCGTGTAAATCAAAAGGTGTGAAAGAGATGGTACAGGAGGACTAAATACCAAGCATCTCTCTCTCTCCTTTGTCTCATCCTCCTACCCGCCACGACCTCTGGATGTCCAGTAAACGCGGTGACCAAGAAAAGGGCGAGAAGTGGCGAGGAAATCTCTAAAGCTGACAGCCATGACAAGACGTACTGAAAATTCATGAGCCACTTTTATCTCTCCTTCCGCAGTGCACCGCACCGCACTGCTTTTTTCCCGCCCGCGGCCTAATCTTCGCATCGGGTGTTCTCGTCACTTTCCGTCACTTTTCGCCTCTTCTCGTCCATGACGAAGCGCGGCGCGGAATGCCAAAAGCGCATGCGCACTGGCGATTATCGGGAGGGCAATTTCCGGCGCGCAGCGCCGCCCGGCGGCATTGGTCCTGCAAGGGGAGGCGACTTGTGACAGAGTGGCCCAAAGCTTAATTGAATGAATTGGTCAGTTGTGTGATTAGCCTGCCCCTTTATTTCTTGTGGTTACTCTCTAAGTTATCTTCGCCTGTTGACAGGAGTGGTGCGGGGTTAAATGCCGACGACATGATTGTTTAGATTGTTTACATCCAAACTATTACCCATCGAGCTACATGAAGAAACGGAAAATCTTTGACTACCCAACTATATATTGAAAAGAAAAAAAAAAACCGGCAGGCTGATGTAGAATCGTAATGTCTAACCAAAGACACACTGTGACACAGACGAGGATAGAAAAAAAAATGAAGAATACAAAAAAAAGACAGTTTATATAAAGCACATAACCTAACAACAACATTTTGAATAATACTATGAAGAAATTAAAAACTCAACAAATCAAGAAATAATCAATCAACCAGGAAACAAAATGTATATGTATCTATTTATAAATAAATGGGATATAAAGATAAATATTTCTAAGTATACTTATGCAGTACTGATTACCATCACTTATTGCCTCCAAGTAATTTTTTTCTCTTGACGACTCATTCGGAACAAGACCTCTCTAATCGAACCTCCCTCTGTGGATGTTGATGTTTGAAAGCGTACATCTACATAATGGACAGTGTTAAATATTTAAATTTCAGGAGTTAAGAGATATGTAAGGCGCACTCATCCAGTTTCACTTCAATCTGTCGTTAAAAACCTGTTACCAACATTTTCCTAATGGGCGGAAGGAAGTGATGCTGGAAAATGTCCTCGGCTTTCAAGCAATAATGACAGGGTGAGAAAAATGTGCATTGTGCGTGTGAACGCAAGCTTGTCACAATCTTGTCGGGGGCTGTGAACAGCTCTTGCCTCATGTATGACTTGGGGGAGGCACTTGGGTGGGGGAAGAGATGGGTGAGGCCGTTCACAGATAACACCAAGATTTTTTTATGGTGAAAGCTAAACCCAGAATTCATTCGCTTCCACTTCTTGTGATCACCCAAGAGTACCAGACCAAAGTGCATGCAATGGCGAAACGAGTGGACTTCGGGCTTCAGGACAAGGATGTCTAATAGACTAGAGATCGCACTTCCTTAAATCGCCATCCGCTCCATTAACTCCTCATTGAAGTCGCCTGTTAACGATGATGTTTCATATGTATATTAGTCACGTGATGGATACGATAGAAGTCGTGTGCATCCAAGCCATCGTCTTGTCAACTCGCCTTCTGCTCATGGACATAAAGGTTACTCAGTGCCAGCTCTCGGGATTCCTGCCCCTAAGGCGTTTACGACTAGATTTACCGCCGTTGATGGCGGAAAAGGAGAGCTTAGGAAACCATTAGTCATTTAAGAAAGATGAGTTAAGAAAAAAAGGTGCTGGTTGAGATATGATAGTTAACCGGTAATTTTGAAGATACGACGGATTGGGTGTTAGAAGGAGAGTAAGGATCAATGTCTTTCTGTCTGCCAGGTAGGGCATTGTACACGTGAAGTATATTGAAAAATTTAATTTTATCTTGCCAGATGCTTAAATACAAAAGAAAAATTCAGTTTCTTTGTTTGCACTTAACTATGGGAGCATCTTTGAGTAAAAGGTCTTTGTTTGGATTGTTTTTAAATGGTCGTCAAAAAACCATAACGTTCTCATTATTATACATCTACGACTGTTTCTGTTTGTTAGAAGTAAGTTAGTACATGTGTGTGGGTGTGTAAATATATATGTGGTTGTGCGTATATGGATGCTCATGTACGATTGCTGTATATCTGAATGTAGGTGCATGCGCCGGTGCATTAATTTTCATGACCCACCCGAACTCATCACCACAACCTCCGAGTGGCGGTGGTTTGGTGCGTGACATAACTGTTTATATTTATTTGCTGTTTGCGTGTGGTCCTGAATTTCTCAGGACAAAACAATGGACTGTCTTGTCAGAACACGTTTATAAGCAGTAAGACCTTATATGAGCGCAATGAAAAATGTGTCCAGAACCCCAAAACCTCCATGACTCCCTTCATGCACTTCACTGCCATGTTGTTCGACTATCAATGTTTGTGTTGTTCCGTGGTCTGTATTATCTCGCCTTGGAGGGACACTTAAAATGGTTACACCTCCTAGTAAATGTCACATCCAAACCAACATTTTCTGCGCTTGAAAGAAAAAGTCCGAGGAATTCCTGTATATATAAAAGAGAAATAAAACTATCACAGAGTGAATCATTTCTCCTTTAAGAACACCGAAGGGTGAGTTTATGGTTGCAGACTGCGGGTACAACATCCCTCGTGCACCAGGAGTAGATGGTTAACTGTCGGCGGACTCATTGATGTCGTTGATGAAATGTTCTCATGGAGAGAAACTTGAGGCTGAAGTGAAAAGCAAAACTTTTTGATGTGTGTTCAGAAGTGGCTCAACTATCTAGATGTTAGGTAACAGACCATCAGTGCCAGACTCTAAGGAAAGAAAACACAGAAGGGCAACTGGAGCGTGGGATAAAAGGGCGAATATTATCTCCCTTGCTAGCCTCGTGTTGAGGGCCTTTAAAGTAGATAAACAGGTTTCTCCTCTCCACTGGTCTACATGCTGTTTAAAAGTAAATAACGTCGACGTCTACAGGTGGGCGCTTCACAACCAGGTCCTGTACTATAATGATAAGCAGTGCAGAAAAAAAAAGTAAAACAGAAAACTGATGTTAAATTTAATGTCTGTGGGCGAACTTCTCTGAGAATGGCGCTGTCAGCTTGGAAATTGGTGTTCATTGCTTGAAAAAATGGTTTATCTGTCTGATGTCTCCACTAGCGAGAATACATACCAATCTACTTTGACATTTTATTGCAGGTTGAAAGGTGGGGATGTGGAGGTTAGGAAGGAGACATGAACAGGAAGAATGTAAACGAGACAAAGAATAACAATGGCAGTAACTGACAATACAATGAATATTCTTTATTTACGACAACACACTCAAAATAAATCAATTTCAAGTAGAAGATACTACAAAGGAGATAATAATGACAAAATCTGTACAAAACTGAATGAAAAATACAAGCATCGAAACGAGAATAGGATGCGAGAAACGCTTAGTACCTTTGTAAACAAAGAAGTGTGGAAGTTCCATGGCCGAGTGGTTATATGGATAGAGAAAGTGGTTCACTGTGCCTAAACCACAATCCAAGACTTTTCTTTCTCTGCCCTACCTCCTCTCATAAATTAGAAATCGATTTCTGCAGGACAGCTGCTGGGAGGTAAACGGTGTTTTCCAGACGCATGTCTAAAGGACGAAAAATAGCGGAATTCGTTTCACAATTGGCCTCAGTGACCACCAAGATACACAGTCTACCCCCAAATACAAAACAGGGCTTAACATTGCTGAATTTACATTATTGACAAAATGTCCAAAAAATCCGTGTCCCCTCGAAGAAAAAAGAAAAAAAAACTCTGGTCGTCTTTGATAGCAACCCGGAATATTTCTACTCTGATGGTGAAATTAGAGAAGTTATACTTACATCTTTTACAGGGACATTCAGAGCACCAGTGCACATGACATGGGAGAAATCTCAAAATGGTGGATGGTCACATTAGTGACGTGAGTAAAATATATTAATTTTCACAATGCATGTTTGGCTACTACACCAGAGACTAAAGACACAGTTCTCGCCAGGCCTGTTGTCATCACGAACATTAAAAAGTCGTGAGAAGAGTTATGAGAAGAAAAAAAAATTGCGAGAAAAAGTTGGATGAAATTTCTTCATCTATCATTTTGGTTTGGCGCAAATTGACAGACCTATATTTGGACACAAGTAACAGGCAACATTATTTCTGGGGCACAGAGAACATTTTGTGAGATGATATTTCAGTTTGTTCGTCAGAGGAAACAATTAACTTCTTTACCATACTAACCTTTGACTGGTTTTAGCAAACGACCAGATCTGCCAGACAGCTGTTGATGGTCAGTGGTGTGTGTGTTGGGGAGGTGGGAGGGAGGACTGAGTAGAGATAGAGGTTGACAAGACTCGACATTTAGCCCTGTCGTGGTCGTTGCTGTCTTGTGAAGTATCCGTTGTCCGCTAGTCAGTCATTTTTTCATCCTTCCATTGCGCCGCCAACCTTTCAAGTTACACAAGGGTTACACAAGGGTTACACAAGTTTTATTGTCGCCATGTGAGGTTCTATGAAGGCCGGAATGTAGGCGACCATTCTTTTGACACATTTGTTAATCTCACGTTACATGTGTCTCATCGTGTCCCTCCAACATCTTGTCCCAGTTAAGAGACAAGGGAAAATATAAAAAGAAAGAGAAGGAGAAACCTCATTGCTGTATTCAATAACTGAAATGTTAACTTACCTTCTTTGGATCTTTATTCTCTGGTAGGTCGTCTTGCTGTCATCTCATGCCAGTCTCTCTTCTATATTAAGGCATTATGATGGATCCAGTTCTCCTTAGCTCTCTACTCTGTTTTGTTCTTGAAAACTGTCATTTCCTCTTCCTTTTGGTTACAAAGATCTAGACTATCATCATCCAGGTAGGCTTTTCTCTGGCTACTCATCACCTTTTGAAAGCGACACCTCATTATTGTTTTCAGCTTGGTGTCTGTATCATAGTTTATTGTTTTTAGAGAGAAAAGTTATCTCTCACTTGAAGATTTCTGATATATCCTTGTATTTCAATTTAAAGTCAAGGGTTGTTGAAGAGCGTCTATTTTGTTGGAACCTAAGAGGATGTAACAAGGATTATAGTTCAAGGAGCTGGTCTTTTTTTCAAGAGAGTATGCATGATGTTCTTGCAGGTCAAGAGGTCTTAGGAATGCTGGCGCTTGCGGGAAAGAAATGAAAAAAAGACGAAGAAGACATGCTGAGGAAGAAAATTACCCAGAAATTAAACGACCGATCGACCAAGAGCTGAAGTGGGAGAGAATGACCGCAAAAACCGAAGGGTAGAAAATTGGCGACACCTCAGCCCTGGCGATGTCGCCATTCACGCTGACAGCGACGATAACTCGGAACGTGCAGTGACTTCCCTTGCCGTGTGTTGTGGACACGTGACCAAATTTATTGAATTATGCCCTCCGCTGCTCCACGCGAGATCCAGTTGGGAAAGAGTCAAAGAGGTCATCGTCCCTCAGGAGTTGTGCACTTCTCTGGGAATCAGGACGAATTAACAGCCTGTAGTCTCCAGATAATACAGTTAACACCTCCTGACAATCACGGCCAGCCCTCAGCTGTGAAGCTGGACTTATCTCGGGCACAAAAGCCATTTTATTTGGTGTTAATAATTCATTGAGGTCAAAACGGAGCGGTTAGCCGAGAGCAGTATATGGGAAAAGGTTAACAGAGATCAGTGTATGGATCAGTTAACCGAGGACAAACTAACTACTCTGAATTTAGAAACCTTATTGTCTCAGGGTCAAGACTGGTTCTACCTGAATGGGTGGTGCACATGCAAGCTTTTTAACAATATTACATGTTGTATTGTATTAGATGCTATTGTAATCTTCAGCTAAAGGGTTAGTCCCATCACTCGACAGAGACATATTGTGTCTCGCAATTTTTATTCAGCTGCAGATGGCTGCTCTGAGCTGTTTCAGGCATTTCACGAGACGCTGTTCGTGTGGCTTTTGTGATTTATTAATCCTCTCTAGAAAGTTAGTGGACTCTCTGTAAACAGTCAATAACAGCCAATAACAGCTTTCAGCTATGATCACGAGACAACCTTTGTCCCCAATCATCTGCATTGCAGATGTGATGGGTTGCAAACAGTTTGGCCTACAAGTGCATCCATATTGCTTTTCATTTCATATTTTTCTATTTTTATTTTTTATTAACTTTTCTGCTGTAAACACCAACTTTTCCTTCTCCTGGTTGCCATCAACATCTACACTTTGATCCTTGACATTAAAATTAAATTGAGTTTTTGACAATAAGAAGAGAAGGAATCCCGCTTACCAGAGGGAAACGAAACTGTCAGGGGAAGATAACTTGGCTAACCTACCTCAAGACGCATTGAAGCTAGAGTTATCACTTTTAAATGAGTGCGAGTCTGCGAGGGAAGCGTGGACAGAGAGAGAGGAAATGAAAGCGCCAGAGGGATTACATTAACAAGACACGTAGATGCAAGGTTCGTCTATTACATCTCGTTCTTTCTCGAGACACGCTTCCTCTTCTTTTGTTATACACAGGTCTTACAAAACTTGTGTCTACCTCCTCATGTTAGCTTTCGGTGAATTTAGTGCATCATCATCACGTCTTCATCGTCGCCGTAGTCGTCTTAATTATTCTTCTTTATTTCTTTTCTTTTTTCTTTTCTCTTCACTCATTCCCTTCTTTGCACGTGCAGGAGGTCGAGAACCCACAATTTAGTGCTCGCAGGTCCAAACGTCTTAGCTTCCATCAGAGGTCGTAAAGTCTGGGTCTGTCTGCACAGGCCGACATGTTTCTGGAACCTTCCCTTCATCATAACTATTTGGCTGACCAAATCACAGCATGGCTTGTGTTCTTCCGTCCAGTCTCTGCCTGGAAACAGGATTCCCCTGACAGCGAGGAAAAACGACACGTGACGGCAGTCACGTAAAACTGCCATTATCTTCGACGTCATCGTTATTCACCAGTATTGTTTGCGACATCCGGGTCTTAAAGCAATTTTGACAACAAATACGAGCCACTGCGCATGTCCCTTGTGACGCCAAGCATTTCACGCAACTCCTTTTGCATTTTGTCACCGACAGGGGCGGCTACTCTAACTCGATAAGCAGTCACATGTCTGCGTGGGCACTTTTTCTTTGTCTTCGCCTGCCGTGCAGCGGAATATTAATTATTTTTTCCAGCAGAAGCTGAACATTTTATCAGGCGGTCAGTGAATTAAGACTACGCGTGCATATCCTTGGGCGACTCAGTGTTCTGCATTTCTTAATGTAAAAACAAAAAGTTTCTATTTCCACCCAATTCTGTAACCAAAACGGCAGGACAGTCATTTGCATCGGTGGAACATCAATCACACGTTGTTGAAGGTACTGTTTAAAAATGGCGATGGTAAACTGAAAGTCCGAATCGTTCTATTCGCAGATGTTTATCTGTGTTGACAAGACAAAACAGAGTTCTCTGTGTCAATATGTGTGAGCTGGCGAATTTTTGTGTCAAGTGGATGTTGGTGGTCTGAAAGAAAATCTCACAGAGCAAAAATATCGTAACCATCAAAGAGCTCCATACAAAACAATACAAACAACAAGAGAACACATGTGTTTTTCATTATTAGATAAAACCACATGACAGATTGAGTGTCTTGTGGAACACGGTCTTCCGATGGAAGTGCTCAGCTTATAAACACCATTACATCTCATCTTACCCAGCATCCAATTTCTAACAAACCTTTACAATATCACCATCAGCCTCCCATAAGAGCTTTCATATCCTTCACGTTTTCCTCCAGTGCCCCCTACAAAAAAATTAAATCTTCAGCATTTCTTTGGAAGAGGAGGAGCATTTGTTCAGAGGTCGAGGTGAATCCTCTAGGGTCGTCTATCAATATCTTTCTCTGCTAAGAATTTCTTGATCAACGTAGTTTCCAGAACTTTAGAAAGAAGCCCCTTTTGTTTGTTCTTTTGTTCGTAATTCTGTCCATGCATCCATGCACGTAAAAGGATTTTCAGGGTTGAGTTGTTTCTTGGTTTTTAGTTTGAAACCTTATGATCAGACCCAGTAGTTCTGGATGAAAAGTGAAGAAAAGTCTGTTGCAGGAACTAGAAAATATTCATCATAATTGTATGCAAATTTTATCATCTGCTCGTGGTTTTCATAATAAAAACTTTTAAATTGGATTTAATCTTCTTTCAGACGGACCGTGAAGTGTGTTCGGTTACAATGGATAATTTCATCTACTTTTTTCTTTCTTTTTTAACTTTCTTTCCTTCTTTTCATTCTTCATTGCTTTCTTGTTTTTTTAATTCTTTTTGTCATATCTTCATTCTCTCCTCTATTTCCTTCAGTCTTTTTCTGTTTTTTGTGTCTTTTTCTTTCTTTTCATTTTTTCTTACTTCTGCATGTCTTACTTTTAGCATTCATTTTTTCTTGTTTTGTTTACTCGTTTATTTTTTTCTTTCTCGTATCATTTTTAGGCCGTGTAAATACCTCTTCCTGTGATGTCTATCCTTGTGTGTTAGGCTTTGACTGAAGGAACATCATGTCAATAGAAGTCGCCCAGAAAATTGAAAGGTGTGGAGTTTTCTTTTCCATATTCATATTATTCATCCCTTCTTTTCAGTTGTCAAACAAGCTGCTTCTCCATTCATTTGCATCGGCAAATTCTTTTATCTTTGCAACCTGCAGCCTCGTATTTTTTTTTTTTAAGTTATTCCAATCCCTCCTCTACAATTACTTATATTTTATCTGTTGATGTATATTTCTGCCACACACACGGACTAATAGAGATGTTTTGTGGAAGTCATAAATACAAACCGTCGAGTCATGGACATATATATACATGGTGCCCGCTGCTCCCCGTAACTCTGTCAAATTTATTTTATGGTATTGAGTTATCACTCTTGGCCAAACTATGAAACGTCAACAGCACACTGCCGGGACAGATTCGCATTCAAGTAATATTGAGTTACTGTACACAGTAGGGAATAGAATATTCCGTCCAACACTTTGGTGTTCCTGAAGGAAATCTGTGTGAGCTTCAGGACTTCACCTTTGTGATCCGCGTATGTGAGACAGAGATGAACAGAATGAAGGTATAGATGGGTCTCAGACACATATTTTTACCAATGGAAATTTACTTTTCTTCTCCTTCTTCTTCTTCCTCCTCCTCCGCCTCCTCCTCTTCTAATCCTCTTTTCGAGCAAACAAACAAACTTACATATTTCTCGATAAAATTCTGTGGTAAACATCTAGAGGATCCGGTTATACTGTAAAATTTTATACTGTAAATTTCAAAAAATCCAGACCTGTGTGAGTGTATGTTAAAAAAAAGAGGAATTCTGATATTGCTTTCTCTTTAGTGCAGAGGGAGACAAAGAGAGATGTCGGTTAATGATTTATAATATAATGTTGCTTCAAAGCGATGACTGTTCTTGAGCTACAAAAGGGCGATAAATTACACGAGGGCGATCAAACAAGTAGTAAAGAATTAATCGAGCAATCATCAGTCAGGTAATCATAGATTGCTTCTTCCGCAATAATCATCATCATCATCATCATCATCATCATCATCATCATCATCATCAGCATCATCATCATCATCATCATCATCATCAGCTCAAGAGTGTTTCAGAAACTGCATGCACGAGAAAATCAGCTCATATGACTGCACGTGCATAATGAAAGGATCAGTGTCGGGGTAGGGTGGGAGCGTCGGGTAGGGGGTTGTGGAAGGACACCCGACTAAGCGCGAGGTGCAGCACCCTGGGGATACAACAGTCCCCAGCCTGCCATTCTGCGGCCTTTCACACCCAACAAACTCCATTGCGTGGCCTTTCATGCAAATACTAGTCGCGACGTATCTACGCATGCGTGTCACTCACCACTCCTCCCTGCCCCCACTAACCCACCAACCCATCCCCCTACCCCACTCCTAACAACCCCTCCACACACGCAGACACTCGCAGATTTACTTTTACCCTTTATTCTTTTTGCGCTCCCTCCCTTACTCTTTCCCTCTTTCTCTACTATTTTCTTACTCTTTCACTCTCTCCCTCTTCTGTCTTCTGCTTTTTTCTCTACCTTATTATTCCATTTCTCTCATTTTTCAGCCATCCGTTTTTCTTTCTAGTTCTATCTTCAGTGCTCAGTCTCTCTCTCTCTCCCTTCATCTTTTTAAGATTGCAAAATGCCACCACCACCATGTCGCACACCAGTTCAGGGCGCAAGGGAGACAACCGAGAGTCGGTTAATAGCCTCGTGCACTTTGCCCCTGACCTCGCATCATCTCCCAGTCAGGCCAAAGGGGAGGCAATTTCTATGTAACACTGCTGCCAGGATTTGAAACATCACTTCTGCCACTCGTCGCTCACCAATCAGCGTCAAAACCTACAAAAAAGGGGACATAACACAATCGCGCCGCTCGACTCTAACTGTGTGCGCTGACAGAGTTACTCTCCCTCAAGTGTCTCAGTAAGAAGCGGTTGGTCATAAAAGAACTTCCGAAACCTGTCAGCTATCCCCAGCCTGAAGGCCAGGTCCCATTCTGTTGCCTGGAGGCATGCTACACTTGCTGGCGACTTGCCGGAACTACGTCACAGGTTTGAGGAAGAACTCCAGCCTCCAATCTTTTCATTCCGTGGTTATAACAGGAGAAACACGACTGGAACTGCCTGTCTACCACTTAGCCACTCATTCTGTGATGCCGCCAGGCCTGTTACTGCTTGTAGACCATTATTTTTATTCGTTGTTCCATGCATTCAGTTCTTTTATTCTCTTCTCTCTGCACTGTTTCACCAACCTGCCGTGCAAGGGACATTTTGCTGAGACTAGTCCTGCTGAGGCTGGAGGTCTCAACATCCGCTGCTTTGCAATACATGTATCATGACATAATCAATATGTCAGTCATGTCCCTGTCTTCATTCTTCTGCTCTAGCCGTCCATTCGAGTGTATATAGGTATTTCAATCCAGTTTTAGAAAAGTACCCACCAATGACACGTGGATGACCACACATATTAATCAATCTCAAATTCCTTGAAATGTGCAACAAGAAAACTGTAGATAGCTGAATACTTCATCCAAATGACCTTTTTGTCTCAGAATTCTCCTACCTGATACTTTTAATGACGACACTTCCGGTCCTAACCGAAGAGATTTGCTAAGATCGCAAAAATATCGCACCTAGTTCAGGTAAAATGTCCGCCTGCGACACAAAGTTAAGGAGTTCGGATGGAAGTGGAAGAGGAAAGGGAGATGGGTTAGAGAAATGTCTGCATCACTTTCACAGCTAATGGAATGCAAGGGAAGGGGAAAGCCACTCAGTGACAGAGCAACTATGAGAAGTCTCGCGAGAAGTCTCGCCTCGTTACAATCAGTCGCGACCAGAACTGCGTCGGCGGGCAAGTATTTTCGGCAACAAGAGAGCAGAGGCCATTCAAGCCTGTTGTCTCTCGGTTATTACGCCTGTCACTCTCGGTACGTCGAGACAACGGCGCTGCTCTAATTATCCAATCAAGGAACTGGGAAGAAATGGAAAAAGAACGGCTCAAATTACATTGCCGCGAATATTGAAGGTGCTAATCCCCGTGTAAGACGGATTGAATTTTGTTTTGCACTCCCACCTACGTCCCTTAAAAAAGGGAAGAACGAGAAAAAATAGACTTGTTTTTGTCCTTCACGAATTTCAGTCTGAATTGTCTATGAACAGCGCTGTCTTCAATCCGAATTGTCTATGAACAGCGCTGTCTTCAGTCTGAATTGTCTATGAACAGCGCTGTCTTCAGTCTGAATCGTCTATGTACATTACTGATTTTTTAACTGTCTACGGACAAAAGCATTTTTGAATCTCAAGTGTCTGTACACGGCGATTTTTACATTAGTGTCTGTATACAGTACTGTTTATTTTTTTTTAATTGTTGATTGTTTACCACAAGAGTGACTTCCTTCGAGACGTTGCAGCTTGCAATCCAAAGTATTATGTGTCCGTACTCCATAGCATGGATAAATCAGAAGTGCGCAGTTGACAATAAATTTTTTCCGGTTTTTTGTGATGAATGTAGAGAAATCGTCATGGCTTTCTGTGCTTTCATTTCAAACGACAAAAATGGTTTGGTATTGATTGTTTACGACTTGCTTTCTCATTATTTTTAGATTATCTTTTGTTTTGTGTGTATGTATAAATTGCATGTACATCAATTCTCTTGTTTCTGCGCACCTGTGTGTAGGTAGTGGTTTTGTTTGGTTTTTTTTCTGTGTGTATGCTTTTTTTTTTTTGTTTTGTTCTTTCAATGGATAAATAAGAGAAACAGCATTGCCATACCTGGATGTTCTGAAAAGATTCTTTTACATATCATTTGTGATAACAGAAACTTGAGTATGAAAACTTTCCACTTTGTCGGAATTGTGCGATAAATCACTTAACCACCAGTTTGACATCAAAAGAATATCAAAATAATATCGGCTATATTTGCTTCTAAATCGTAACCATAATAACTGTCATCCTGTGAACTGGTCCATGCGTCTTCATTCAGTCAAGTTCTATAACCGTCCAACCAACCAGTCTCACCTTTGCTTATCTGTGACCGGAGTCTATCTCCCAGGTGAATAACACTTAGAATTCCTGAACTGGGGTATTTAAGAGATTATTCTGAAAACTAATGATGAAGTTTGCATCTGCTTCTTGCAGCCCATGTGACGACAACGGACTTAAAGGATCCGTTTCGAATTATGGCATAGCCACCGGTAGGCGCGAGGCTACCTAATGTTAGAAATTACTTCTGTCTGCAACGGGCAGGATGCGGAATGGGTTTCCAGAAAACTGTCGCTGAACACTATACGGTTTGCATTTAACTTTGATTGGGAGAAAATTACTCGGAACTGGAAATCGTGCGACTGAATCCGATTCGCTCTCGTCGAAGTTCGTTCGGCAACGAGATTGGGGGCAAAACCCGAGATTTTCCGACCTAATCCCGGCTGAATGGTTACGTCATGTTGCTAATCCCCCGAGAGGCTTGGGTCTGCGCAGGACAGGAAACGGTTATTGGACAGATGCGACAACGAATACGGAACGAAGGATAATAGCAATAACAGGCCAAGTGACACCCCCGACCTAATGAGATAGTTTGGTGGAGAATGAGTTATGCCTTTGCAAATCGAAATAGCAAGTGAGCAGCTTTTGCCCCTCGGCGGAAAAGTGCGTGTATTCATGCGCAGGATGTTGGATATTGCTGGAAGAGCATGGATGTGTCTTAATGTGCATTTGGTGTACTTAAATAGTGTATAGCTTGTCCTGGAAAATTATTTTCCTTCCTTTACATCATTTTTTAAAGTTTATTTTACCTTCTGCCAATCTGAAATTTTTTTTTCTCTCTCTCTCCCACACATGAACCTGTAATAGAGACATTTCTATGGTCCTGGCACTCTACGTTCCACGCAGCTCCACATTAATGGTCAGATGAATACGCGCCTGACGACCGCCGCTTGACGCAGGCTTAAAAAGACTCCTCCATCAAAGAGTTCCGTCTGTCGTCTAAGCAACGCTCGCGCCGGGCGAACGCAGTCACAACATGCGTAATGGCCTTTGATTAGCCGGCGCCGTGGGGTGGCCGCTGGAAACACATGCTCCTGAAAGACCGGCGATGCCAAATTGGTCCAGCTTTGGTCCTGCTTAAGTCCTAGTTTTTTGGCGATTATTTTTCGTGTGACCAGACAATGGCGGGTTCTGCTCAGGCAAATGCTTGGTTGAGCGGCTCCTCTCGTGCCAAAACTAACTAGCAAAAGAAAGGGAGAGAGAGAGAGAACTAAGTCTGGCAAAGAAAAAAGACGATGAAAATAACGAGGGGAAGGTCAAGCTGGAAGTAGATAACCTTTGTCGACAAAGTTGGCGAAGATTGAAGTTCCAAATGGGAGAACTCTATCTAACTCGTGCGCACGTGCATGATTCATCGAAGGCTTTTCTTCAGGATGAATAATGTAAAGAAAACTTAAGCCAATAAAAATACATTTAACATGCAAGAAAACAAACAATTTAGAATTCATGTGTTTGACTGACTTTCGTAAAGTTTCGACGGAGTTGCTCAAGTGCAACATAAAAATGGAGAGGGTGTAGGTTGGATTCTGGATCAGGATTTTTTTTTAAATAAAATTGTTCATAGATTTCTTTCTTGTTTTTGTTTATTTATTCTTGAAATCTGTTGTGTCTGTTAGTAATTTAATACTTCAGTTAGTATTGTAATTTGAATTTAGCTTAGTATTAGGTCCTATGTTTACAGAAATAGCGGAAGTTTATATTATATACTTAAAAGCATTTATTTAAACAGATATATATAAATATGGACATACATATCGATTTGGTTGGTAAAACGATAACATACACATTATTATCCGTTTTGATTAGCTTAGAATCTCTCTTCCTATTCATTCTGGGAAAAATAATTACTCTTCTTGGGTGTTTAATGTAAACAATTAAGCGAAGGAACGAGGCGGTGATGAATGGTGTGAGGACCATTGTTCCCCCTGACACTGTAGTCTGCAATGTTGTTAGTTCTGGCAAAGGGTGAAAGCAACTCCGAGTTTATAGATGGAGAAGGTTACAGAATGTGTCATTATTTTCTTCCTTGAATACCGCTTTTTAGTCGCTGCTCTCGAAGCTTCCAGGAACTCTTGGCACCACTGAATGGTATTTTTTTTACTATTGAGTGCAATGTCAAGTTCATGTTTCTTGAGAAATCGCCACACCACAAATAGTTCTTAATTCCAATTCCTACGCGGTGGTCGATCCTTTAAATAAGGAGATACAAAGTAATTTACTAATGTCACTGAATTAATGAAAGAATTTTTTTAAATTAAGAATACATGATGTCATGGGTCCTGAAGTCCATTTGCCTAAAATAGTTATTTTACACACAAACCCCATCAAATTGAAAAATATGACCTTAAAAGATTTCATTCAAATCAAAAAGATGTGTAACAATTTTTTGTTACTAAATTTAGAAAATGTAATCACTTTTTTTTCATTTTTATTTCCACCGCTGTGAGTTTTATTTTAAATAAAGACAATGAGTGTTTTACACCGCCAAGAATTACATAAAACAGGCAAGAATTTTTTCAGAAGGTTTAGAAGAAAAGAATATATAAAAGGGAAGATATAAAAAAGCATCTTTGAGGGCTGAAGATTTAAAAGTAATAGTGGAAAACGAGCTGTCAGAGAAAAAAGAAGAAGTTCAGTTTAAGACAAGGTAGAAACCTGCATCCACCCAGCAGCTGGGAGAGGTCTGGCAAGCTGCAGTAATTACCCGCCATTGTAAAGGAAGCAGATCTCGGAGACAAGATGTTAAAATGACGAAGACCAAGCCTTACATATGCCGCTCTCTGACCAAGAAGCTGTCAAGGGAGGTATAATTGCCTCTGTCAAAGAGACAAAAGCAGCTTCATGAGGAGAAATGTGTCGAAAACTGCCTGCGAAGGAGAAGGAGAAAAAAGGATAATTGTTTCAAAATCGCATTTCTTGTCATGGGTGGGAGGTTGGAGGGTGTGAGGTGGGTTCCCTTGTCCTTGTGCGTGGACATGAACTGAGAAAATGTTTGGTGATTATCACAACCTCCAGACGGTGGTAGTCCCTAGAGTGGATGCTGTAAAGAGTCAGATTTGTCTTACAGAGGACATCTTTGGCTGACATCTTATTTCATCTGACTAAATAACGCTTCCTAGAGACGTGATTCCTTTTCATAAGAAGCAGAGAGAAGCAAGAAATAAAACAAGTCAACATGCCTTCTTGTTTATTTACTACAGACACGAAGCGGCAAAATTGTGGCGCGTTGCCATAGCAACTTGAGTTTCTTGGTTAAGACAGGAGAGGCGTGTGATTTGGTGAACTTTGCCCTCCTCATCTTGTGCAATCAAACACTGAGACAACGATATGACAGCTGAAGAACGGGATTTTTAGACTGGGAATGTTTGCAAAAAAGCTTTAAAAACTTGGTAGTTGCTCAATTTATCAGAAAAAAAAAGATTACAGAGCTTTTGAGACAGAATTAAGGTCTGGTTTGTATAAACGATTCCCTTTTCCTACATTTTTCCTACACTTTTCGTACACTTTTCCTATCACTAAAAAGTAACCTGTCTTGAGACAGAATTATTAATGCCATTTACTTAACTGACTATGATATCTGTCATTTGCATCGGTAATTAGTATCTCATTATCTGTTTTTCGTACCATCTCCATCCGTTGTGAGCATCTGTCACTTATATCAATTTGCATCTGTTATGTTAGTATTTGTCATATCCACGTTTCGCTATTTTCCTTTGTCATCGTCAGTAACAATTTGCATTATCATATATAATTCGTCATATGCACGTTTCCATATTTTGCTTTGTCATTGTCAGTTTCATCTGTTTCATCGCTTCTGAAAATGCAACATCACAAAAAGAATAAGTGCATGAGCATCAAGAATTTATTTCTGGATAAAAATGTAAATCTGGTTTTCTTTGACTTCCCTCCTTCAAATGAAAAAAATAGTTGAATATTTTGTGTTTTCCAAGGTGCTAGCCACTGATGTTTCTTGTATTGTTTACTGTTGGTTTGTTTGTAAGCTTCAATGTACACGATTCCACAAAAACAAGCGCTCAACAAATTCCATTCTTTGTTGTCGGAAGGACCAAGGATACTTAATCAATGGTGAGAAAGTAGTTCGAAACATAATCACACAAGACAAAAAGCAAAAATACAATAGTTAAACCACAAACTAGATTGCTGGTACTAATGAAGTTGTTAAAAAGATGAAGTTCAAAGGGTCACATCAGTTTAACTGTTTGTGCACGATAAGCGTCTAGAGTTAACCTTTCTTAAGTACTTTGAATCTTGCGATCTTTCTTCACACACACACACACAATCTCATACTTTTCATCCTTCAGTATGAAAGAGTTCTGCTAAATAAATAAAGACACGATTATTGAAATAACAAGGACTATAAGCTATGTTTAAGAAAGAATAAATAATTTTGTGCTTGTTTCCTTTGTGTCAAATGGTTCTGGTCGTGTAAGAAACAGCCTATTGCGCATAGTTTAAAATGAATAAATATACAAGATGAGGTCTATAAACAAAGAAGGTAGACAATCTATACACAGTTTATATGAAGAGCAGTATGTCGGGTTTGAAATTACAATGGAAGAAAAACCTCGCGAACATTAATAGCATTTTTTTCTACAATTTTGCTTATCTGAATGGTAAAATAAACAAGCGCCATCTGCAGAGATGTAGCTAATTTCAATAACCTGTCCATCAAATCTTGACAATAAAACAACAGATACAATGTTTTGTTATGTTTTAAGTGGCTGTGCGCAGAAGAATTTTTCAAACCAATAATTGTGTGCAACATCTATTATACATGTTTATATACACAGAATCTGCTGCTGACGAAGGCTCGAAAACAAGAAATCTCTTAAGCAGACACGCAGACAAGGAAAGCAATAAACAAACAAGGACAAACACAGTAAGACAAACAAATAAAAAAAGAGTGAAAAACAAGAGGACGTGATAATAATTTTCCTCAACATTCTACACTTTCCTGAATTGTTGCAGTGAAAAAAAAATTAAATACGCAGTGTCTGCAAGAGATTTAGAAGTAAACAAAAGGTGGAAAACAAAATCTGAATCGCCAGCTGCTGAAGACACGAAGTGCAGACGTCACGACCGTGTAGCTTATCTCCCTTGTAACTTAACTCCCTTGCGGTGGAGGCCTGATTGTGCCAATGATCGGCCATTTGACTGCGACTCTGGGAGCTGTTCTTTAAAAATTACTCCACATTTTCAGAGTAAATGTCGCAATTCCTCGCAGCGACTGGGGGGAAATTGCTGGTTTCGACATCAAAGAGTTAATTTTCTCGATCTATTCTGCGGAGGGGAAAGACGGATTTTAGGCTGTGAATTTGATGTCCGGCTGGAGGTGATGTTAGCTTTTAGGAAATAAAATGCTTCTAACACGCACGCGCGAAAACACGTGCGCGCGCACGCACATATATATATATATAGATTACTCTGGAGGAAAGTTGTCGGATTTAATAACCGCATCTGCATTTTTATTCCACTGGGATATTTTTGGCAATAGCGTTTGTTTATAGAACAAACGGTGCAGCGATACCTTTTAAACACGAGCTTTGCACCTGTTCAAGATGGAGGCTATCATAATCTTTTTCTAATTAATTTTTTTTAAATCCGCAGCCGTGTTTTTTGCGATGACATGCATGAAATACTTTAACTGCTTTCTGAATGAAAGATTCTTGTCAAATAATCTCGTTTTTTTTTATGTAAACCCTCACACCCAACCATTTTAACCCACATGAGGCCTAAGATAATAAACAAATTACAAGGTATGTGATTCTATAAAGAAATCGTTCCTCTTCTGAACGAAGTAGTTCCATGTACAGAGCAGTAAATCATTTATTTAATGTAAACGGAATTTGCCAGTCGGTCTCCTGTTACCACGAGCCACAGACACTGTACATCGTACGGTCAGTGAGAGTGGTTCATCGTAGCTAGACCAGTACATTTATTTGCGCTGAACCTTTTGCATCGTCATCCAAGCTCCGCTGTTTGTCCTCAGGAGCCAGAGAGCAGGTCTTATAGTCATCGCATGTCGATGGCCAAGAAGCAGCGTGCACCGATCGCAGGGTCAACAGTTACCTGCTTTAACCCCAGCGTGCAGCTACATCCGGGGAAGTCGGCAGACAGCCGGCACCTTGTTGGATGTTTCTTTCACGTGACAGAGTGCACTTTCCGCCGCCACCTCCCGGTTCAATCACTTAACGTGGCGATGGGTTAATCCTGACCTGAGAAGGCTTTTGTACTTCATCTGTCTGTGACGACTGCAGGCCGGGACTGACTGATTGGCGGTGCGTGCCAGGCATCCCATAATGCATTTCTCAACAACCCCCAATATTCCCCTTCTTCTTTATTCTCTTTTTCGTTTCGTTAATTTGCATACCTTAAGAGAAGTAGCCACATAGTATAACCCCTTGCCCACGCACCGCATGTGTTGTCGCTGAAGCTTATTGTGTCCAGCCTCAAGACAACCAATACCTATCTTAGAAGTACTGCATCAAGCGCTGGATAACCAAATAGGAGCTTACTTTCTCACTACAGAAGGCGTCTGTCAAGGGTGACCCCTATCACCGGTCCTGTTGAACATCTTGAAGAATATTATGCGTGAAACCGTCTGAGACCATCCCACTTCCATGACTATGGTGGAGGGCTGCCCTATAGCCTTAGCAACAGTGAAGGGAGTTTGGCATTACAGAAGGTACTTTTAAAGGGTAATCGAAACCCTGGTGGTTAAAGGAAGAGCTGGCTTACAACGTCAAGGCTGGATTGTCGGGCCATGTCAGCTGCCACCTCTATCCATATGAGCTCTCCAGTCAAGGGACGAATGACGGGCTAACTGATGACTGACTTACTGCTGGCCTATTCAAATATTTTTTCTTAGTTATTACACATTGATTTATTTTTACATTATTCCACATACATGGGTTCCAAGAAAAACAATACGACACCATCTGAAGCCTAAGGGAGACAAATGTCAGGAAAACGTTCTAAACTGACCAGTTACTGTTCTTTAACTAACGGGCGGTGAAAGGCGATGCAATCTCAGTATTTGAGAGGCCTTTTCTATGTAAACCACAAGGATGACGGGGACATCTAGAAGACCAGTCGACATTCTTAGGCCTGCCTCTAAGACCCAGTCACGCTTACACTAAGTTTGGAGTAGCGTTACCCCTTCTTCGTGGCTGCAGCCCCAGATGTTGACTCCCGAGTTTAAAGTAAGAGATGCTTTGCTTCACAAGGTTTTTCTTATTACAGTACTGTCTTCTCTTGCCTCTTTGGCATGCGTGTTATGTAGTTAATTAACACCAATGAAGTCCTAAGTGGCTGATTGACATTCCTACAGCAGATGTCGCTGTTCCTCTCTGTTCGCGATCAACGCGCTGTCATAGGTCGGAGCGCGTGCAGCGCTCGCGGCGGTGTGAGGATTCGGTAATTATCTCAAAAGAACATGTTGGGGCGAATTTCATCTCGCTTTTATGGCCTCCTTGTAATTCCTCGTTCCTATGTGACTTACTGCATCACGCTGGGCCTTCTGAACAAGAAGTCAAGAAGGAAAGTAGAAATTGAATCAGACGGACGACTAAAGGTCTGGAAAAAACCTTACAATGATAGCATTAGATGTGAGAGGACACGGAAGATATGATTCAAAGTTTTGATCGAACTCTCTCTCTCTCTCTGTGAAAATGAATCAAATAAGCTTTTCTGAAAAAAAAAGAAAGAAGAGAGCAAGGTATGCGGGAGAGAAAAAATAGAAAAATAAGAACACTGTGTTCTTATATGTTCTTATATAAATGCTTGTATGCGTGTGCATTTTTCTGTGTGTGCGTTCGTGCTTTTGTCTGCCTATTTAAACACTCTTTCTGGCTGTTGGTCTGATTCCGGTATGTTTGTCTTTCACTCTATAAATATTCTTTTTTGTGTCTATTATTATCACAGTTTCTGTTTTTCATAATTTGTTTATTATCTGTCTCATAATCGTATTGTTGAGTTCTCTTATCCTGCATCCTGAGTGACCTGAGACGAAAGAAAAAAATGTACAAGCCTTATTGACATCACACGGATAGAAAAATATCTAGAAATGTCAAAAATCCTGTTTATTACACCCTGGAAATCCATAACTTACCTGTTAGCTATTAATTACCTATTCACCTGAACTCACAGAATTTGATGACCATTTAGTGTAACCTTATCGTGGAAATGTTTCAGATTGCTTGTTCACTGTCACCTGATAGGAAATATTCCAAATTATTTGTCTACTATAAACAAATAATGACAATGATCAACTTTATTTGTCCCAGTGGGCAGTTTGAACATTGGAAGGGGATCTAGTTACAAAGTTAAACTTAGAAATAAAGTAAGAATAAAGTTTGTTGCAAAGTGAATTTATTATCTGTTCCCAATGATCTAATCCCAGATATGTATTTAACTCATTGTTTACCATATCCATACTAGAGAGATATTCATAAAGATATGCTCACTAGACCTAAACACTGTCCAACTTGTGATCCTTAATCTGATCGTGGACACTTGTTCACTAGTACCTAATGATGGAAATTTCCTAAATTACCAGTATACCTTAACCTAATCGAATCTCCCAAATTACCTGTGAATTATAACCGATTGTTCCAACGTTCTTATTTTTCTATGTAAAATGTCACTTGCGGTGTTTTACCGGAAGTGCTCAATGGCGTAGTGAGCGTTGAAAGTGTCTTCCCTCTAAAACACTGAGGACACAGGTTCCTGCCAAAAGTCTGTGAGAACAGACTGGAACTCCCCTAGTGTAGGTGGCGCTAGCTTAGACCGCGTCTCATGTCCAAAACGAGGCTTTGCGCCCGTCTTTGGTCAGCCTTATATGAGGCGTAATGTTAGGAGGTATGGAGGGGCAAAGAGGGAGAGGGGAGAGAGAGATAGATCGCAGACAGCCAGGAATAAAGAGCCTAAAGATACTGTCGAGAGCTTTTACGCCTGTCTCTCACAAGTTGGTTACTTAACTCGCTCTTTCCCAAAAAATCCCACGGTCTACGACGAAAAAAAGTTCTGCAGACTTGCTCTCGGCTGACCTTTGCTCTTTGCCGCCTTCTTTTCCTCCGATAACAGCCCTCCCATCCGCCGCAAGCTCCAGTCGGCAGTAGCCTGTCATGGACTTCTCTCCGGAAACCTGGTCCCTTGCCGCTTTCTTCCATTTACACTTTACTGCCACTTTAGATAGCAGATTGTCAACGTTTGAAAGATGTGATGTATCGTTCTCTCGCCTATCTTTGTCTCCGTGATTATATGTCAGACCTCTTTAACATATTTTACCACAAGTATACTTAAATTTTACTTACTTTTGCCATACGCGTCTGGAATAAAATAACATAAGTTGTGGGCGTTGTTTTGAAGATATTGTGTTTCTGGTTTTGGGGTGTTTTGTTTTGTTTTGTTTTTTGTTTGTTTTTTAATTTTTTTTTTATTTATTTATTTTTTTCTTTGGTATGACAATCCTCATTCCCTTTAAAAATTGTTGTTGTTGTTTCAAGAAGCTGCTGTCCGCTCATAAGACACATAAGCATACGCAGACACTTATTTGCATGATGAAACATTAACACATTAATCCTGCGTTACTTTAGTGTTAGAGTAAGAAATTAATTGGATGAACAAGGCCTGGGAGTGGAAAAGATGAAAATAAAAATTAAGCCGAGAATATAGAAATGATAACAAGGTTTGTTGGTTGGCTGATTGGTTGGTCGCTGGTACTTAACTCATTGCTATTTATAATGATGCATGTATAAATAAAAAACATGAAAAACAAAGGTAGGAGAAAGAAAAATAACAAACTCTACAATGAATTGTTTTCTAAATAAAATCTTAATTCGTTCATTTTTATGTAACTGTTTACGTTGGTATGAACCCGTCAATGTATGTATGTACTATACGTTGGTGTGTTTGGAAGTCACTCTGAAGGTTATGTCTGTGAGTGAGTGAAGCAAAGAAAGAATAAGAAAGAAGTGATATAGGAAAGCGAGAATGAAAGTTTGAAAGGAAGTATAAATGTTGATAAGTTGGTAGACGGACAGGGAATTCCAGCAGAAGGTTGTCTGTGATGAGTCTGGTCGTCAAGTCGCTGCCGTCGTCTTCCCACCGTCGTCTCTGCGCTCTACCCCAACGGTTCCCCATCAAACACGTCCAGCAGTCAGCGAATCTCTGCTTGATGAACGAGCGCCCTCTTCTGGGCGAGAATCTCACGAGACCTCGCGTTTTCGTCATCCAAACCTCCAGCCATGTTTCTGGAAGGAGACAGCGAATGCTGTTTGGTTGGCCGCAATTCTTCTTCTTCGTCTTCTTCTTCTTTTCCTCCAGCATTTTTTGCGGCATCCCCGTCTTGACATCACTCTCCGGAGACTGAGGGACAAGAGTTCAAGCCGGCAGGGAGTAGTTGCGTATGCTTCACAGACTTTCAGGATAATACCCTGCCAGACCCATGCGTAAATCTCAAGACAGTCATTCCCATCTTTGAGCTACTCACGCTGAATGTCTCGGCTGCGGGAAGGTGATGAATAAGTAGAAAGAGACGTTCTAATTCCTCTCCAAGGAGGTCGTTTTTGGAGAAAAGAAGACGATGCCGGAGTCCTGAAGAAAATAGTTCCAAGTCAAACCGAAGCATACAGTCTTTGATTTATATCTCCGTAATACTTTTTCTTTTCCTACGTCCTCACAAAAGGACAGAACCCTTTATAACGATGTTTGCACATCAGCATCAGGTTCGTAAAAAAAGATGGATCAAGTCTCGAAGCGAAACGAGATATTTCCGATGTTTGCGATTGTAAAGTCTAACGATAAAAAATGAGTCTTTAAAAAATATCTTTGGACGTGGCAGATGAATAGGTCGCAGGTTTTGTTCGTGTTTCATGACCCATCTCTTAGCCAGGGGCTCTGTCAAAGTGACAACTGGTCTGAATGGAATGGCCCATGTCCAAGTCCTTTTTGCTGAAAGCCGCCATTTGATTAACCGCTTGTGACTGGAGAGATCAACAGGTGTAGAAGGAGGATTCAATCCATCCTCAGGTTTCCTAAACTGTCGAGTTGGGAGGAATACTAGGAAGCTTTTCATTTTTGTTGAAAAACAAGAAACACATAGCTTGTGTTAGTGTCTATGATTGATAATATCCTCCTCCTCCTCCTCGATGACCTGGACTGTCCTTTTCCTACCACACCACTCAGCATTGTCGATGTTTCAACACGATTCCTTGGAAACATATTATCACAATGTTTTGCTGTGCCTGGGGGAAGAAATAAATACCTTGGCCTTTCTGTTGATTATTTTTCTGATTACAAGTTGGTGTCTTTGCCCATAAATCTCGAAAAATGTTTGATTGTTTCTTTGTGTTTCCATGGTTTTATTTTGGTTTTTTTAGGGTTATCCAAGGTTTGAGGAGTAATCGATCTGAAAGTGTTCTGTAAAATACATTTATAAAATAGACAGGTTTATGTGCATTACTGACTCGCCTTTCTTTGCCTTCGTTCTTTAAGTAAAATAAATGTGTGTTTGTCAAGAGCAATCGCAGACTTTTTTCTGATCGTTGTTTTCTCAGACAGACAAAAGTCATCACAGTTGATGAAGTCCGAATGTTAGTGTCTGCGAGTGTTTGCCAGTGTGTTTGCTGGCGTGCATGCGTATACGTCTGTACTAGGGAAGCCAAGGAAAACCATTTACTCTGTTGTTAGCATCTGGCCAGCTTGTCTGCACGGTATACAAAAAGTGTTATCCATTACGATCAAGGGTGTAGAAGCTGAGAAAAATGGTAAGCAAAGTTCGCTATTTTTTTAAACCAGCAGGGATAATCGACAAGCCATCTGTCACCGTAAGGGACAAAAAAGTAAGGGAGAAAAGTCAAGCGAAAGATTGAGTGAATTCGAAATTACCTGTCGCCCAGGTGAGCTAAGTGATGCCTTACTTGTACACCAGGAAGTATATGGGTTACTAGAGCTTACCTTCTGAAAGTCGTGTTCGACTCTGAGGGTATCTAGGTCCTCAAGACTTGTAACAAGGCTTGAACCCTATGTGTTGGCATTCTGATAATAAAATGGTAGAGAACACCTTATAGGATAATTATTATTTTAGAAACAAGTTTCCAGAAATGACGAGAACGAGGGAAGATCACCCACGTGACAGTTCCTATTGATGTGAGCGAGAGTTCTGACACAAAGTCACTCTTACAAAATTAATCAGATTTACTTTGTTTCAAGATGGCAGTGGTTAGAAAACGATGCGAGCAATCATCAACCATCAATCAAGGGTGTTGGAAATCTTTGAGAAAAGGCATTTATTTTAGAAACAATACATTTTCCATTTCAAATGTTTATGGTCTTTGGCCTCAATGCAGCTACTGTCCAAGAAGGACTGTAACCTAACTTTCTTATTTACTGAGGCATCGCCGTTGTTGGTGTACCAGACGTCTCCCCAGGGCCTGTGGCAGAAACCTTTCCCTCTTCTTTTGCCCACCCGGCACACCAGTACTGAATTTATCTTGGAAAAACAAAGGGTGTGAAAAGTAATGGTTGTCTCCTCCTTCCATAGCCTGTCTCCTTGCAACGGTGCACCACTTACTATTCATTTTCCCAGAGGCTTCTAGGCTATGAGACTATTTCTTTAACTTATTAATATTTCATGTAGTGATGTTTGTTTTTGGACACATTCTTTCCTTCCAAGGATGCTCCAAAACGATTCGCCACAGAGAGTTCAAGAGACGAAATTCATTTCTCTGATTACTGCATTTTAGGGAAAGAGTTACCTCCCACTGCCTTGTCGCAAAGAAAAAAAAACTATTGTCTGAAATAGCAACAGAGATAATGGAGTGAAGAGTTACTCCCCCCGTCAAGGCTAGTACCAAGAGTGCTGTCCCAAATAACAAAACTTCGTCAACGCATGCGTCATAGAGCGAGGAGTTAACTCCCTTCAGGCACGTGTCCTGAGGGCTGCGTGCGCACACATCGCTAGGCACTAGCTGCTTGTCAGCTAAACTTCTCGTGAAAATGAATTAGTTTAGCTGGCCCACGTGCATGAGAACGAAGGGAAGCATTGCGAAGCGAGGCTCTGAACTCCTCAACGAACCCTCGGTCTGCGAAGACAATTTGAGAATTGCCTGTAAAAACAAAACAACTCTGATTCTTTTCCCACTAACTGCATTTCTTCCCCGTCAGAAAGCTTTGTTCAAAGATCCTGGAACTCAAATGAGCATTTTGTGCTTCATGCTGTTATGGCCGAACCTGACCTTTTTAGTTGCACTCACTTCTACAACATCTTCTCTCAATTTTCGTTTCCTCTTTTCTGGCCAATGAAAAAAGCTAACCTGCTGAATGCTTTTGTCAAAGCTGCTTTAAAGTAGTGAGTAAAGTGAAAAGTTTTCAGTGCGAACGCTGAAGAAACGCATTTTACACTCTTTAGGTTTTTTTTTTTTTGGCTTATGATAAACCTCCCAAACTCAATCAAGCACCCAATTTTGACAGATCATTTTGAATTTTAAGACAGATTAATAAAACAATAAAATTATCTTAAGTGATTTCTAAGTTTCTCTTGTGATTTGTTAATTATGTTTTTAATTTAATATGTAAAATAAGACCGTAAATGGAGCAACATTATTTATAGAAAGAGCTCTTTTATAAGCACTTGCTTACACGCCCCAAGGGAGCTAATCATGGCGGATTTGAAAGAAAAGAGAGTTCCATAATGTCGATGCGCTGTACTCAGACTGTGCAATGGTCATATTTTTTTCTCGGGTCGCGTCTACGTCTGTTGTTTCCAATGGAGAATTTTCCACTCATTTCAGAGTTTGATTTTGACGAGTTTCCTTTTTTCAAACAGAACGACGGAAGGAAGATGCATTAACACTGAACCAAAGCCCCGCGGACCAGCGAGCATTACACTCTTTGGGAAATTAATATCTCGAGTTCCCTCCGGGGCGGAGATGGCCTGGAACAATGATTGACTGCTTCTGGGGCGAAATGCTTTTGCTGTCATGATGACCAGACTGAAAAACTGCATAGTTATCTCCCCTGCGAGGGCTCATCGGTTGTCGGTCGTTTCGAGAAAAATCTAAGTCCGAGGCACGTGATCTCCGTAGAGGAGGACGGAATTTTGGACAGATTGTGCGAGATTGGGAAGTCAGGAATTTGGATAAAATTTGTGGGTGAGAAGGTCGAAATTTGTAAGAAATTGAGAGACTAGGGATTTCGGGAATCGAGATAGTTTGCACGTGACTAGTTTGAAAAATTTGGGCCAGTTGTGTGAGTGAATTGTCTTTGGCATTGGGTCAGATTGTGCGTGACAGAAGATGGGATTTGCGATTTAAGTCAGATTCTGTGAGTAGGCGATCAGAAGTGGTAATGGATATTGAAAGAAAAACTCGAGAGATCAGGATTGTGAGAGTAGGGGGATTGTAAATGCAGAAAAATTTCAAGGATCTGGCATTGAGACAAATGTGTGCCTGCAGGCTAGGAGTAGTGTGGAAATCACAGCATTTGAGTGACTAGGAATTTAAAAACATGGACAACAACTGAATGATTAGAGGTGTGAAGTTAGGAGAAATTTGAGTGATTGATGGGAATGTTTACGAAGGAATAGCATTTTCTTTGTATGTTAGCATTGAAATAGTAGAAATGTTGCATTGGATAAATATTGATATAACAGCTTGACGCTTCCTTTACAAGCAAATACCTGTGCATCTGTTTGTCCATCTTTATCTCTCTTTCTATATATATATATGAAGGGAGAGAGAAGGAGACAGAAAAAGAACGGGAAAAATATTCAAAGAATATTTACACACAACAATACATACAATTGGAAAATAATAAATGATTAAAAACGGAGTGAAAAAAAAAAGAAAAATATTGTAAATAATATTAAGAAAAAATATTTCAAAGTGAAAAAAGGACAACAAAACTGGCTTAAAAGCAGATGTTACTCTCGTCTGTCTGTTCTAACTATTCTTGATTTGACCACACGGACAGAGCAGCAGTGCAGATGATGCGCGTGCATCAATTTCCGTCTTGACACACTCCGCCAGCAACGTACACAACGATGCCACGACCACCGCGCCTTCCTGTCAACGGGGGATCTCGTTGCCCGCGAGAACCGCGGCTCTCGCCAGGGAAACCAATCGCAACAAGTATCGACGTTTAAAAACCAAGCCCCTTAACTCTCTATAGATTCGCGGGAAGTAGGGGGCTGAGAGCGTCGGCCAGATTCTGGCAGCATTTACCTCGCCTGTCTTGATGGGCTTTTATAGGTCACGTGATCTCTCCAGACATCTTCAGTTTCCGTTGAAAATGGAGCCCGGATCATGTCTCTTGGAACTAGGATAGCAGTCCAGCTAAAGTTAAGACCGGGTTATGTTGTGGGATTTGGGCCATTGGTCCAAACTGTCTTACTCACCCTGACACAGTGAAGATGGCAGAGTGAGCAACATTGCGACATTTCCTGTCTTCACTCAGTGAAAACGAGAATGAAAAGATAAACAAAATTGAAATAGCTTCTGGCAGTTTGTCAGGCGCTCTTAGTCACTCAACCAATTTTTTAAATGTTTGCGTTCTTCTGTTTATATTGAGATGAAACTGTTCTAGGTTTCCTATTTTTAAATGTTGTCTGCTACAACCTGCTTCAGCATTACTTCAAATCAATGTTTTAGTTTATTATTTTGCAAACACTATGTTATTCACAAGAAATTTCTGAGACACTATGAAGTATTTGCAGGACAATCCCAAGTGTGAAAAAAAGTATTTAAAATAACATTTTATACTAAACTCTTAGAATAACTATTTCCTATTTTCTTCAGAAAAGTTCTTTTTTAAAACAATGCTTTAAAAGATACCCCAATAGCCAACACCTCTTTCATCGACTTAGGATAATAATTATTTACTTGATTACAAATTCGAAACACTGCACAGTAAGAAGAAAAATTTACATTAATTGGCGAAGAAAGAGCCGTAAAATAAAGATTTGAAAACGTTTTTGAGCGAAAATAACAGTGAAGTTCGTCATAAACATAATAAGCTTCTAGAAATAGTTGTTTCAAAAAAAAAAATGTCAGCCCAGATATCCGACAATGGTGATTCTGTCATAGTGATAAAAATGTACTTAAGCAAAAAGATTATTTAATATAGACATCAGCAGGGGACAATATCCATCCCTACAAATAACAGGGAAGCCAGCACACCCACTCCCAACAAAAAAAACGCAAAAAAAGTTATTTTCAAGTCCGAATATAAAGCATTACAAAAATTATTAACAGGAATTAAAAGGATTTCTAATACAACAACAGATGGATTTACTATTTTTTAAAAATGTTGCTGAACAAGCAGTCTAAAGATAAATACCGTGTGTGTGTGTGTTGCGATGTTAATCTCCTGCAACTTCAAATGTTCAGAAGCTAGACACTAGTACCCGTGTATACCCATAAACCATTCTCTGGCAGGTGTTTGGACATGGGAGGGACATACCTGTTTGACTCCTAAACACAAAACGACGGTTAATATTTTCATGTTAATACCTTTCGTTCATATTGTATTGTATTTTTCAAGTATTAATAGACTTTGCTGTTATTTAATATCATCAGCTGTAATAGATTGTGATCTTAAAGGATTTGCCTGACATGTTCTCTCTATCCTTCTCTCTCTCTCTCACTCACACACACCGACACATGCGCGCACACACACAGCTACACGGAGACAAAGACAAAATTAGACATACAAATGCTTTCTGATAACACTAACTCCAAACTGTTGTTTTAAGAGGATAACATCGCCATCATTCTGGTTTCAGTGCACGTCCGCCGAGTAAACGTTCAGGGCCACATCGCCGGGAGGTTCACACTTGAAGGCAGTCAAGGGTAAGTCTATTCTTGGTGCAGTCGCAACCTTTCCTGAATTCCTCCCATTGCTGAAGATGCTAAAGGCATTTAGGAACCGGACAAATGTGACGAAGGTTTGGCCAAGTTTTTATACAACAGTCATGTAAACAATTTGCCAAACATGGGCAAACGTTCGTCATATTTGCCCAAAGCATATCGGAGAGAGTTTTATTCGATTGCAGTCTTCATGGAGGTCTCTCGCTATATGAGCATCTTTTTTTTCTTTTTTTTTCTTTTTGTCAGCGATGGCCTCGTTTTGAAGTATGTTAGACTTCTACCACTAACGAATTGCGAACGTCAGAAAGGTATCTTATTACGGAACCATTTGAAAGCCAACCCTATCTAGTTTCTACCTACCTATGTAGGCCGTAGTTACGAAGCGAGGTGGATAAGTGTTTACCTTTGGAAAATCAAAGAAAAAATGCAATGTCTTAGTAGTTTCCACGCACTGTCTTGACACCGCTAACATTATTTAATGTTAGGTTACCCTGGTTGTCATGGCAACAGAAAATGAGAATTAGAAAATGATGCTAAGGTATCTGGAATGACAATTTATGTCTGCTTGATGAATACAGCCAACATCCCATACATACTCTTACATACTCTCTGTATGTTTGGCAAGACAGTGAGGGTCGTATGTTCAAATCTGGTGATTGGCAAAAACATTTTTTCTGGACGTGACACTTGTTTACAGGGTCTGGATTGTCGTGTTGACTCGGTGTAAAAACTATAACAACCATTCATGTTAGGTTTTGTGTCATTATGTGTGTGTGCTTACATTCCAATCATTTTTATAAAAACTAGTAAAAAATGTTTATTATTAAATGTACATTAACCCATTTCCTTCGATTCTCACCTTTTCTCTTCTGTTATTTCTGAAAACTGACGAACGTTTACCGACTTTCAGTGACTGTTTTTAAGGGATTGCTTATTTTAAAACTATGAAAGTTGTTTGTTTGTTGTAAATTAGACCACTGGCAAGTGACATGACAACAATTCCTAGTTTTGACATGCTCACAATGTTGTGCGCGTGAGTGTCGCCCCTCCCCACTCATTTGCATACCTCGTGCACGCATCCTCCAAGACTGTCAGCACGAAAGCCTCATCATTGCTGCGGTGTTCGTCTGACGCGTCCAGGTATGCACGGGAGCGCACGCGCGCAAGCGCGCACGCACACACACACACATGCACGCGCGCCTGCTGCTGATGCTAGTGCATGTGCACGCAGAACCACGCCGCCTGCATTCTCGACCTTGCGGACCACCGCAACCTCCATTTTTTTAACGGTTCCCGACCAAGCATCGTCTGGTTTGAAATTGTCGATGTCGCCTCTAGCATCTCACAACCTCCTTCAGACAGACACGCTTCACGGAGCTTTGCGTGCGAGACTTTGACGAGAGAGAGAAAAGCTTGTGACGTAAACAAAAAAAACGGTCACTCATACCCCACCCCCATTTTTCCCCTGAAAAAAGAAGTGTTTCTCTTTATTTTTTTTTTCTTCAATATGAGCACCACTTTGAGTTGCACGTGCCCGCGTTGGAAATTGCTTGGCTGATCGTGGCACGAGCAGCAGCTGGGAGGCTGAGCACGAGAGGAGGAAGAGCAGCACGCGCCGACGCTAAGTGCGCGAGTGACACTCGGTGAGTGCGAGATGCTCGCCTCTGGTCAAGGCGCCGAGACAAGCATCCAGGAGGCTGCGAGCTTGTTTTGACAACGACACTAAGCTGGAGATAAACAGACCTTTGATTGACAGTTAAACGCGTTTTATTGATGTGGCGGTCTTCTCGGACGTGGTTTAAGGTCAGTCATTTCTGTTTTACTTTCCTTTCTACGTGTGTATGAAACTAAAATATAAATCCACTAGTGTCATGCGGTATAGAGACTGAGTCAGTGCTGGCATCAATTCTGTTGTTTACTTTTATTGATTTTTTTTTTCATTACTGTTATTTAGTAGTAATCAAAATCTTAACCGAGTTAAAGCTATATTGCTTTGATCATCCGCTCAATATCTTTGCTTAATATTTTTGATACTGGTAATCAAGTTTTGTAACCTGGTGTATAATTAGCCAAGCTATTTTATTTCTCGGGTATTAATTATGGTTTAATTTTATTTCCCAGTCAGAATCTTAAATGTTAAGAGTTTAAGATTTTTTTTTTTTAAAAAAGTGTTCTCAGAAAAGTAGTTAGTATAAAAGGACAGTTCCTTCAGAGCTTTTACTAGAAATAGTTTTGTTCGCGCGTCACAGCTGTGAAAAATATCTCAAACCATGCGATCAACTACCCTTGATAGCCATTTATAATCTGTCGACTGACAAAGGTGTGGATGTTGTTATACTTCAGTCCATCCTTGCTTTGTCTTTCCTCTTTCTAAGTAAGACATCACCTCTTTGATGCAAAGGACATCACTTTCTGTTTGTAAATTAGTGATGTATCGGTTGATGCAAAGGAATCTTTCGGTTCGATGCTCGACCGAGTTGTTGTCACAAAGAGCTTACCTAAGAATTTTTCTATTCGACAGTCGGTGAGTTATCGTCTCTTGACGAACAAGAGTTGAGCCCCAAAAATCTGTCCGTTGTAACTCGGTGAGACATCGTGTCTTTGATGTACCAGATCCATTCATATTTTATCCCTGGTCTGTAAGATATTGCAGTCTCATTATTGAAAGGAAGTTGGATTAAAAAAAACTCGTTTCCGGTTGTAGCTCGACAATATTAACCCATAAATAAAGCAAAAATGTCTTGTGGTATATTATCACTACTTGTGTTCTCCTAGCTCTTTGTGTTTATTTATTTGTTTTTATATTTCGATAAAGCTCCAATGCTTAGATATGCTACATTCTGCACGTATTTCTCCATAACAAATAGCAATTTCATAAACTATTTATTCCTTTTACTTGTCTTCCATAGATCATTCATTTCTTGACCTTTTCGTCGCTGTACGGCTCTCTTTGTTTTACCCAGTGTTAATATTTCTCTTGAAAAATTCTGATGTATCATTCTGATTTTAACTTTTCTTGTAAAAATATTCATTCAACATTTTCCTAACGTGGCTATTATTCTTGACTAATATTCAGCCTCGGTCATTGCTTGGAAATTACTTCAAGTCCAGACAAAGGATGAATAAGTCCAAAGTCTGTCCTTGTAGTTGCTTGGAGCTGTCGCCTGATAATATAAATAAAAATAAAGGAAATTGTTTATCCGGACTAAACAGGCCTGCATCTTGTTGACACAAAAGCCGTTTCTCCAACAGCTTGGCGATTGTGAAAGTGAGGGGAGGTATAAGGGAGGGTGGCTGTTTGTGTGTCTGGTTTTGTTTACCGAAATGGCAGGGATTGGATGTGTACATTGGGGTGATTTACACTCACGGAGGGTCGTAAACAGCAGCAAATCATTACACAGCTGTGCCTTGGTTAATAGCATCAATGAGCAGAAAAGCACGTGTGTAGACTGAGAGGCCTGATGTAACTGGTGATTAGTAAACACCAGCCCAGGAATAACTCAGTCATTTGTAAACAGATGTTTTCTATCGTGTGTGTATACAAATAATTTTCTTTATTTGTGACGAAAGTGATATATATTTTACCTCTAACTTTAGCCGTTCGTTGTTCAATCAAATGAATAGTTTCACTTTTTTGTGAAATTAGAAGTCAATGAATATTTTTCCTGTCATTCATCGTATAAACTTAATACACAGAGACGATTGTTGCCCAGTAATTATATTTTGATTAAAATTATATAAATATTATTTAGCTTATGCCTGCGATAATTAGTTTTCAATTCCTCGTTTTTCTTTACCTCATCTATTATTAGCAATTTCTTCTTTCCATTCTACATCTATTCATCTGTTTGACTACCCGCCTGTCTGTCTGGAAACAGGAGCAAGATAATGTGCGTGTATTTAGCTTCTCTTGTGTTCTTATTTCAAAAATATTAGGTAAACGCTGTCATCAATAATTTGTAATACAATGAGTGTTGTTGAGCAAGAAGATAGAAATCGAACAGATTGACTTGCTCCATCAAATAAACATGGGGAACATGAATAACTCGTTTAGTCTCTGTTGTGGTCTTCTTTGTCTAACAACATAAAATCAAACACATACAGCAACAAATATTCATTATAAATATTTTTTTGTTTTATTTTCCATTATTTTATTGTATCAAATATTTTATTACATGTTTTATCTTTCTGCTGTTTTCCTTTTTCGTGTTTTGAGGGATACCCAAACGGTCACGTGAGATTTACAACGACCTGTTTGTCACCCCTTTCATGCCCTACCCGTTAAGGTCCAGCAGACTTGCAAAAAAAATCAAACCTTAAGCTCAAGGGGCATAACTCAGCTGGAGAACAAGCGCCACCATTTCCTGTTCATGGGCACGTGTCAGTCCTGCAGCAATTTACGAGATGGTTAAATCCATTATTCACCGCATTCTGCCATTGGCTTTTGTCATCTGTTGTTCGATGTGAGAAGATTTTTTTTTAACCATTTAATAGAATATGAGGTCGTCTTACGTGCATGTCGTGTGAGAAATAAATGTTTTGCTTTAAAATGTTCAAATCATTTCGCGGGGAAACAAAAGCTTATTTCCAGTACACGGATGTGTACAGTATAATAAAAGCTGTGACGGCGGTGATAAGGCTACAGCGTGCTGTGTGACGTCAGTGAGGGACAGGAGGTGTCGGTTATTGGTAGGATTTGAACTCAAGTGATCGGTGGTGTGTTGTTAGTTGGATTAGTGATATATATTAGTGACAACAATCAAGATGGCTGTGAGCAATGTCCAATCATATCATGTCATCAGCTGATACTGGGATCAAGTGGACGTCATTGGAGGACGAGAGAGACGAAAGAGTCCCGTGTAATTTTTCTGATTAAACACAACATTCAACTTTTTCCACATGAACAAACACGAAAATAGACGAGATTCAAACTAATCCTACTCTTTAGGAGATTTTATGCAGTTTTATTTTGCCTTTAAAATTCCTTTAAGTTCTACTTCTGTTCAACAGGTACATGACAAGGAGCTCTAGATTATCATCACACCTTCTCTAGTTTTATGTTTATGGGGACTCAGGTCCATAGCTAACCCTGGGGTAACATTACTTTTGATTCATGAGCCCTGCCCCTTGAAGGACAGCCCTGCTCATCAGGGTGGTACTAGGCCAGTTGTGTCTAGGGAGTAACTTTGTACCTGCTCTTTTTTTCTCTGCCTCGTTTTTCTTTGCCTGGTCTGGATTTTTTGGGCAGTGTAATTTTATAGAGTAGGCAGGAGAGTGTATTGCTTTATATTGTTCTCCCTTTTTGTTTCTTTTCCTTTACCATAAGTTAGAGAAGTTGTGTGTCTTGCTTAAATGCTTTGGTGGATGGGCAAAGGAAATTTTACATCCACCCAGAAGCATTTAAATCTGACAAAAGACTCCACAAGTCAGCGACTGAGGTCGACTGGGAAAAAAGTTGGAGCAATAGAAAGATGGCTGAGCGATTGTCTTAAGAGCAATCTATTTAATTCTCTCTTTTCTCCCCCTCTCTCCTTTTGATCACTAGGTTACGAAAAGAAAAATAATCTTTCCCCGCCCCTCTCTGCAAAATTAGTGTCAAAGATGCTCCATTTTGTTCTTCTCTGTAGAGCCTTCCAACACCTGATTTCAGATTTTTTAAATTAAAAAAAAGTGTTAACTATGGCACAAGATTTTGGGGTTTCTGTTCCTAGGTGTTGGTTACGACAACTCGACCATTCTGAAGAATCAAGCTTTTTGTTTTTTGTTTGTTTGGTGTTTTTTTTTTTGTTTGTTTGTTTGTTTTTTGTTTGTTTGGGTTTTTTTTTTTTGTTTTTTTTTAACCAGGTACTAAACTTTAAAATTCCTCTTATACCCAGTTATGTACGATTAGCAGTGATTACTCTTTTGTATTGTATTATGATTTTTGTACTTATTTTATACTCTTTCATGTAGCTACTAAGCTTACATAAGCAAATAAAACTCTCTATCAATCTTTCTCTACCATCACTTTCTCCTGCGTTTCATTTTTCCACAAATTCAAGAGCCTCCTATTTCCCTCCCAAAGCCTGATCTTCTTTACAGTGAACACGTGACTGTTTACACAAGCGTGCATTTCTCCTGTCCTCTGTGTTTTGTTGTTCCCACCCTCTTCCATCAAACAATTATCTTCAGTTTCCAGGAAACATGCCAAAATCTGACATGGTCAAAGGCATGAGAACTCATCCTCAGTCTGTTATCGTCGTCTAGCTCATCACATTTATCAGTGATGCAATCGTCGGGATCATCATCGTCGTCGTCGTCGTCGTCGAAGTGCTCGTATTAGTAGTCTTCATCATCTTGTTTCTGTATCTGATTTCACACTTTCACTCGCAGTCTGTCGAGAGATCCCTCCCTTCCACTTCCGGCACAAACGCTTTTTCATCGTTTTGCATTCCTTCTCTCCTTCTTCGTTCGCAGTTGCTCTACCTTCGTCTTTCGCGACAGGGAGAGAAACAGACTAGACTCTAGCGTGCCGCGCTGGAATTATCGCCGCTGTCTAATCCTACACAGTCGGTCACAGTCGGAGGACAAAACAGGTCGGAGAGAACAGAATGCTGATGAATATTCATCGATTCCTTCTCCCTCCTCCCCTCACTTAAACTCCCCACGTTTTTGTTATCCTCGATTCTTCCCCTCTCCCTCCTTTCCCATGACTTAGCTTGTGGATCACTGAATCTCCAACCTGCCTGACCAAGACCACGGGCCACCACCCTCAGGAAGGGTTTGGCTTCTTGCAGACACACCAATCAGTTGGCCACCTTTGGATCGTCTGGACAAACTATATTTAGAACAAGAAGAAGGACGGAGTTAAATGGAAACTAGAATATATGTATTTATGCATCGGTGTCTGTTGTTCTGTCTGTCTAGTCGTCTAGAACTTCTTTTGTCTGTCTATTATAGGTGTCTATATGTAGGAATCCAACATCCAAAGAGTTACTATTATGCTGATGTTACCTTTTGTGATCAATCTTAATATCAAACATACCTTTGTGTGTGTGGATGGATAAATCGATGAATGAAGAAATAGATGGACGAATAAATGAATGTAGGCATAAGGTTTTAATATTCTGTGCTTTGAGAGCAATTGTTAGCAGACAATAATTGCTGATATAATGTTCCAAACGTTCATCAATCATCAACCGTTTACAGACAGGTGAAAAAAATCTCTCTTACTCATTCCTTCTCTTTGTCAGTTGAGCGTTAACGACGGAATATTCACACGAAAGTGATTTCAAGTGCAAGGCAGAAGCATTTTTCGCGCACGACTGTTGCTGGGCTCAGCAGGAGTTTAATGAAAATGTTTCCCAACAGAAATAAAATGTATTTTCTCCGAAGAGGGAAGACGTATTGCTTGACAGTTTGAAACAGTGACTCGCTGGAGTGAAAAAACAATATTTTGCTAGCAGCAGCCAGAATTCCTGAAACTCTTTTAGATTGTAAGGAACCAAAGCAGAAGAATACCTCCCACAGAAAACATAAGAGAAGGGAGCGTGAAACTGTTCCCTTGGCGTTGGACTGGTAAACCAAACAACTTTATTGCCTTTAGTTTTTTTTCTAACTGAACAAGCAAAGAAAATGTTGTGTTGCAGAAACAGAAATGGTGAAGTGAACAGAATTCACAAAGCTCTAAATGACAAATATGTATTATTTACAAAGAATATAATAAGTTGCCATGGTCTAAAATAGTCTAAAAGTACTATCACCCTCTAATGATTCAAAATTTATTCAAACGCAACAGCCAAAATCTTAAAAATGTATTTTTCTTTTAGTAACTTTCTTTAGCTTACTATAATTACTTTCATTAATTTTATTTTAATTTAGGAATTATTTTATAGTTTGCATGATTTTTAAACGGACACATATACATCTGGTAAAATTTTAAGGCACAATTTTTTTGCGCCAATATAAACAAGCCTATGCATGCACGCACGAACGCACACACACTCACACACACAAACAGGAATACACCTTATCATGAACGCAGACATATATGCAAAAGTACATACATGGACCAAAGATTACAAGAAGCCCACAGTGTGATTACTGAGACCCACCACACGATTATTTCCCCTTGGTAGTGAGGAGTGACGGGAAGGGGAGACCACTCTGGCGGCGCGGACATTGAGACTTGTGACGTTTGATGTATTGCGAGAGACTGCCGAGGTCTAAGATGGCACGACTGGAGACAACAGGCGAGACATCCGGAAGTATGAAGCAGGACAACTCGCTTTGTCTCCCCTTGTCAAACTCGCAGACGCTGTAGACGCAGAGTTTGTCAAAGTTTCACTCGTTTTGAGTTTCTATGTCCAGGCTTGACGCCCACAGGTCAACACTTGTCATCTGCTCCGCCTACCCGTGAGATTACAGGTCAAAATGTTATTTTTCTTTCCATTGTCGACTGTTTGTCAGCTCACCCATTAAAACCAAGCTCCACCCCCAATCTGAGGTTTTTTTCTTGTACTTCAAGAAATTTCATGAAAGACACTGTTTTCCCTCACGTCGTGAGTTTTTGAGATGATGACGACTTCAAAGATAAAAATAATGAAGATGACAATCATGGCACTGATAAAAACTTATTTAGTTCTAAATTACATTCCTCAGATATTTCACTGACATTTTGAGTCCATTTCGCATAACAAGCACAGACAGACATGGTCTCTGCATTCGTTTTGGATCAATGAACTGGACAATGAGCTGCATGAGGAAGAAATGAATAGAAGAAATTAAAAAAAACTCAAAGAAGTCTATTTCAATATACAAAATTCCAACATATTTATCAACACACTTTACTTTTTAATATCCCAATCGTTGATCCAACACAAATGTTTGGTAAGAGACCATGATGGGGCATATGAACCATAACTAAGAATAGCTTTTGGGGAAATCTTTTGTGCCACAAGGTGTGGGGATGGTGATATAACAGATGAAGAGTTAGATAGTTGCTAGTGATGAGTGTGCTATTACAGATTTTTGGTGTATATCTTCTATTTCGAAGCCTTTGTTTTGTTATTTTAATATTATCATCACCATCATCTGTCTTTTGTTTTACTCACAATTATTGGATTTTTATGAAAACCTGAATCTTTGACATCTATACCAATTACACATGCTATTATTTTTTTTTAAATTTTTGTCATCATAAACATGCACAGGTGCATGTTGTTTGTCAGCACACTCATCATACCCAAGCAGCTAGAGGTCAAAGCGACTCTGTGTACTTCTAGACCAATAATGCGTGACCGTACAAAAATACCGAGAAACAAAGAAAATAATTTATCCCAGAATAACGGACCTCCGGATAATGCGTCACGTGGCCTATTCACCTTTAGGTAAGAGTGGGGTATGAGGGAGAGGGGTGAGAAAGAGATGGGGGAAGCTGCTGCATGGTGAGCACATTGTCGCCGCCACAGCTGCTGGTGTCGTGTCGGTCTCGGCTGGCTTCATCGCCGCCAATCATCACCTCGACTGTTCTACTTCCGGGACTTCGTGAAGAATTTTTCTTTCGTTTCAATGTTTCTTGACTGCTCTCGCATCAGTTATATTGTTTGCCTCAGATTGAATGGCGGCAAGTTTCTTTTTATTTCTCCCTTTTAGCTCTTATTGATTGAATGTCGTGAATATCGTGTTTTCTCTCTCTTTTCTTTCTTTTTCTTTCTCTATTAAATTTCTGTAACTGATACTGAATTCTTTCTCGCATCCTGTTTGTTGAGCTTCTGCAAATGATGCTATATTTATTGCATCCATCCGATGTTTTTTCTCTCAACACCTGCTTAATGTTTTATTAATTTAATTGAAAAGTTTCAGTTTTACTCTTATATTTTTCATAAACTTCACTTCGAATTTAGACAGTTAACTGACTTTAACAAGTTTTCCTTAAATATTTTTTCATGATCTTTTTTTAGAACTAATATCGCAATGTGACTTAAAAATTTTGCAGCTCTTATGTAACCTTTCGAGAAAATAATAAGATCTTTGGTTATTGAAATAGCTTCCCTTCAAAAATAAAGGAATGCGACTTTCTTGGCTGAGATAGGGATTCAGTGAAGCAGGCCTCAAGGGTCTCAATCTTTGCCAGAGTCCTGATCTCCACAGAGTTAGAAAGCCAGAGCAAAAATTATATTCATAGAGGAAAAAATAGAAACCTGAAAAGGGCACGTGATGCCATTGGATCCTCCAAGATTACTAGCAGGAATAAATGTTTACCAGAACGAACATCTCCAGTAAACAGAAAGACCAAGCTGTTGGCGTATCGCTTGTACTTCAAAAGACAAATGGAAGATTTGTAAACACTACTTTCATTGCAAACTGAAGTTTTAGCACGGTCTAGAACATGTCTCCCTTGGTGAGTTCTAATTTATTATTCTTGTCAGGACATTTGGAAATTTGCTTCTCTGAGGTGAACGAGAGCATTGTGCAGTCGACACTCCCCCACAGCGGCAGGGGTTCGTTCTGGAAAATAAACTCAGCATCTTCCATGGGGAGCTCGGTAGTGCAGTGGTTAGAACACTCGCTGAAGTGAGAGGCTCTGGGTTCAGATCTCGTCTCGGGACATTTTCTTCATGTCCCAACTGTTTTCCCCCTCCCCGTTCTTTACCCTCATAGTTCGAAATCACCTCAAGGTGGAAGCACTTTCATACTAAATTAGCCGCCCTCATGCGAAAGTCTGTAGTTATTTATTATTATCCCCCTACCCTATTTTCTGTTGTCGTTTCTTCTCGCTCTGTCCTGTCCTCCTATTTCTGCTCTCTGATTTTTCCTTCAGTCTTTTCTCTCCTCTATAGCTTATTTCTTCTCACTTTCATCTCTCTTTCATCTCTCACTCTATCTGTCGATCGATTTTAAAAATTATCTCCTAACCACAGCACGAGTGGAAGGTAATTTTACTGTTTGCGTTCATGTAAAGGTTTTTGGTAACTGTCTCAATTTTTGTCGCTTTATATTTAATGTCCTTTAAAAATATTGTAAATAGTTTTTGTTTTCATTTCTATTATATTTATAGTTATTTTTTTTATACACCGGCAAAATAATGTGGAATTACTTTTCGGGTGAGTTGTCCTCACCATTTTTAGACTGGATTAACGTTCTTGAATAGTTTATTGTAGCTGAATGCTACCGTTAGCCATCTGGATGGAGGTCTGACCACTTGTCCTGCAGCTGGGCGCTGGATGCCGAGTCAGTGCGACCTGTCTGATTGACTGTTGTGAGATGATGCGTCCCACATCCTGGGGAGGGACTATTTGTCGCCCGCCTCTCATTTATCTCCCCTGAGGGGCTGCACCAAGATTGTGTTTTCATACAGCAATCAGAGAGCCCCACTACTTTCGTGTCACATACAAAGAAATAATTTCCGCCACTTTGTCCAGCTTGTACGACAAGAGTCTTCGGTGTCCTAAAATATTTGTCTGTCTGAAAGTCTGTCCGTCTGTCTTACTGTTGCGTATGTGTGTGGGTCTGAGCATAGGATTTCAATATAGCTTGGTTAATAGTCGTATAATTTTCCATATACACATCCGATCATGAAAACACACACACTGACAAACACTTACATACACACTGAAGTATGCATGCACGTGACAATGGTTTATTGGCTGAGAAAAGCGGAAGTCTGGTCTGTTTACATGTTTCCATACCTCTGGTTGTCAACAAAAGGCTTTCCCGTGTGTTTGTTGTGCTGAAAGTCTTTCGGTGTAGAGACGAGGGAGGATACGAGCCGCCTGGCCTCCCTTATCATTCAGGGCAGTTACAAAATAAAAATTCCTTTTATCTGGCGACAGACAAGCTGACGGTGCAGTTGTTACCTCCACCCCCTCATCAGCTCTTTTATCAAGCTGAATGTGCAGGAATCGTAAATAACAGTCATATATTCCGATGATGTGCAAGTGTGCTGTAAAACCTGACTACATTTTCACAAAAATCGCAGCAAGAATAATTTTATTAAATCAAATTGTGCATGGCTCGTAAAAGCTCCAACATGGCTAAATGGAAAAAAAAAGGTTAATAAAAAACAATTGCCAATAAATGTAAATGTGTGCCATCATCAGAAACTCATTATTGTAATAATAAAAAAAAGGAAATGTTTGCAACACTGTCATGTTCAAGCACATTTGCAATATTTGTAGATACAGGTTTTTTTTTATTGTTTTCTATTAGTCTTGCGCAACAGAGGGTAACCAAACCACCACCATACTATTTTTTTTCTTTTTCTTCTTCTACTTTTAGAAATTTTGTGATTTTTTTATATTATTATTATTATTATTATTATTATTATTATTATTATTATTATTATTATTATATGTCGCAGTATGACTTCTGTAATATTTTTTCTACCGTAAATGACCGTTGGATGGATTCCCGCCAGACGTCCTCCTGACTAACCCCTCCAGCCGGGTGGAGTAACAGACAGTCTTAGCAGGAATTACTGCATGGTGGGAGAACCTGATGAAGGGCCAGACGACTGTCCCAGTCCTAAGCAGACCAGTGCAACTCTTTTTAAGAGTTCACTTCTCTTTATTTGTCTGCTGGGAGGAAAAGAGGCTGAACGGCTTCTCCCATCAGTTTCACCCTTTATTCTTTCATTACCTGTCTGACATGCGCACACGGTGGGTCTTCGGTTGTGCTTCCGGCGCGACGCTAGCAGTTTCAAAACAAACCCCGAGCTGGACCTGAGCCTTCTTTCTCCTGGCTAGTCTTGGCTACACTGGCTGGCTACCCTATCTTCCAAATAATTAATTGCTGCACGTAGAGTCTAGTCTGGGGCAGCAGCTTTCTGCAGACAAAAAATGCCCCTGGAAAAAAATGTACATCGTCTGATGGCAGACGAAGAGCAATCACAGAGAGTGTGCTGAAGATGGCGGCAGTCTGTACCAATGAGTCTGACTTTGCGTGATTTCTTGTTCAAACAGTCATGTGTAATGAGAACCGAGAAAGAAGGAAGGAGTAGATAAAATAATAATAAAAGAACGGAACGACGTGTGTAAGGAATGCCACGAGGACTGAACAAATACAAGACTATATCAGTTTGATGAACAAAGAGAGGACAGAACATGATTTCACGAATGATAAAAGTCCTATTGGATCACTTTTATTATAATATCATACTGGAAAGATTTACTAACCGTGTTAAAAGAAACAAGCAATACAATAATAGACGAAAAGAAAGGAAAGAGCATAAAAAATTGAAAGAAAACAACAAATGAAATGATGGAACAAATACTCAAACGAACGAACAAACAATAAAAAAAATAAATGGCATAAGTAAGTCTTGAGAATGGGTTGTCCAGGCTGGTGATTCTTGTTAGTTGAGGTTCAAATCCTGAGTTGCTCTACCACACACCTGGCTGCAGAGGTTCCTCTGATGCGATCATCTCTTTTTGTCCCTGATGACATCATCGATCATCGTTGTCTGCTCATCCAGAACGTCTTGTCTTTGATCTCTCTCTTTATCTCTCTCTCTCTCTCCTCATGACAAGTGAGCATTTATTATATTTGTTCACCACACGTTGGGCAGAGGAGGGTAAATCATCGATTCTTGTCTGACGCGGACAATATTTTTGGGAGGAGTTGGTGCCAGAGAAGCTGAACTTTCCTACTATCTGCTCTCTTCCTCTCTCTCTCTCTCTCTCACTCTCTCTCACTCTCACTCTCTCTCACTCTCTCTCACTCTCTCTCACTCTCTCTCACTCTCTCTCTCACACACACACACACAAACAGATGGTTTGAGCTCTATCAATCCTTTACATTATCCTTGTCAGTGAATATTACCAAATAATTACCAACGTACTCTGACGAGTTAGATTAGGCGTCTCACCCATAAAATCACATGCTCGAGGACATATTATTAATCCCGTTGCTGTATAAATCGTTAACTGTCCATTCTTTCATTATAGGGAAGAGTCAGAGCTGCATATGCTGTATGCATATAAGGAACATCTCTTATCTGTTTTCCCTTTTATGTTTCTATTCTTTTCTTCTCTTAGTTCTCTCTTCTTTCTCTTTCGATCTCTACTCCCTTTTTTTCTATTTTCTCTATCTTTCCTCTCTCTGTGTGTCAATCTCAATACCAACACTAAAAATTAGTTCAGAATTAGGGCAACACGTACAAAGACTTTATATATATATATACGAATGGATCACATAACCAAGTGACCCACGACCGGTCTGGGAGTTTACCAACAATGTTGTGTCATTCTATCCACGAACACTTCCATCTTTACAAGCCATACACACAGCTCATCACACAACCGTGCAAAAAATATCAACGGATCGACTTACCGGCAGTACATTGTGGTATTAGACTTATTATCAGAGCTCCAGTCCCTGAAAAATCAATTCTCTGACATATAATATAAGATAATATCTCATGAAAAAGATTAACCAAGAAAATAGTAAAAGCCAAGTCTTTTGAGGTTTCCTCTCATGTTGGAGTATAAGGAAATGAAGAGGCAGATGAACTATACACCAAAACTAGCAATAAACTAGAAACTCCACCATTGCCAGCGTCAGCATCCATATTTTAGCAGCAGAGAGAAAAATAATCATCAAGAAAGGAAAACACAATGAAGTGGGGCGAGAAACACAAAGATGACGGAATAGGGATAAGAACAGAAATAATAGATGACCGTGCTAGCAGCACTGTGCTTTTCTACAAACAGAATAGCTTTAATCAATCCAATGTAGCTAAAATAAGGCTTATTGCACAATTAATAATTAGGATATAAAGAATCTCTGACATTCACCTGTGGAGTTAGACTTCGCTCCCGACACAGAAAAAGTTTCAGTGGAATTAGTAGGCCTTGTCCCTCTCCCTTTCCCCTTCGTCTCATCATCTGTACTAACCTTCCCCTTCTCAGGCCTTTCATTCCCCCGCCACCCCACCCAATATACCCAGGGTCTCTTGTCTTCCAAATAGATAAGCGGTAAATGCCTAATAAATACCTGTGATTTTGGTGTCGACATTTTCCTCACATCTAGCGAACATTTCAATAAAAAAATTATCATCCATCATCCATCATCCATCATCCATCATCCATGATTATGGTGTGATTGATTAAATATGTTGCTTAAAATGGTTCAGACGACAAGATGAAAGTATGAGCCTGCAGGTTCTTCTTCACAGGTCAAAAGTCGTCGAATGTTTGATCGTGTTCGGCAAAAGTCGAGAGAGAAGTTGGCAAGAAACGAATGGTGCTGGTGTGTACACCGAGACATGGAAGCAGTTGCAATCATCATCTGCACGCGCGACCATAACTCAGAACAGTTTCGCGTGTTCAAGACACACTCTGCACGCTCTGCCAACCAAGACTGCTAAGTTTTCAAAACATTCTTGACGCATGTTTCCTAATGAGCCACTTCCACCAAGCTATTCCACTGGTGCTCTTCCAGCTGGGGCAATGAGGAGGGTGGACAAGTATGTTGGCTGTTTTGCTTCCTTGGAACAGACTAATAGCATTTAAAACTGTGTATTGACACCAGTATTCTTACAGACTGAAATGTAAGAATCTCAGACTCAAAGAAGGATGCAAACAATTCATTCGAAACAGACTAGAAAATTTCTTTGCTCATTTATCATCCGCCAAATCCTTCAAACATTCACTAAAAACACATCTGCTCCACGAGCATTAATCTTTAAACCAATCAAACAAGATGTTAATATCTGCTATTATATCAATTAATTAGTCCATTCTTATTGTTTGTTCCCTGATTCCTCTTTGTGTCTTCTTTGTTTGTCTTAAATTATCGGTCTGCGAAGTTGTTTCTTCTTCCATCCTCCGTATTCTGTCCATGTCTTAAACACTGAGAATGATCATGCGCCATATAAATCCTTAGTTCATTATTCTAATTACCAAGGTTCTTACAAATTATTTAACATGTAAAAGTTAACTATACGAGTAATGAAGACGCAGGAATTATGGAATCCCAAGGAGCCCATCCTAGTCTGATAGGAGCAATAGTTAGTACAAGTGAAACAGTAGAGAATTTAGTCGGGTGGAAAGATCGGGGTAGGAATTGTCTATGGGTGTCTGTAGAGCATTGTGATTACCATGAGCCACCAAAGATATAGAAACTCCTGGCAAAAGAATATGGCCGAATGACACCTTCAATAGGGTCATGGCCACACAAGGAAATTAAATTTGTTGATACAACAACAACTCAGAACGTGGAGAGAGAAAAAAAGATTATTAATGGTTTATGAAGCATCGCAGGGTATGAAAAACATCGGGAATACTTTAGTATGTTTGGCTAGCAGCTGCTAAAGAAAATACTACAATAAGATGCAAATCAATAGAGGTTTGTTATTATGTGTATGTGTTTGTGTGTGTGTACTCCCTCACGCGCATACAAATTCTTGCAGCTGTTGCTGTCCATCAAGTTTCTGTGTTTTTATCTTTAATAATATGAGGATTGTCAAAAATATTACCTTGGGTTTCAATCTGCATCTTAACATCAGACTTTGTAAAGACAGAGAAAAACACTTTTAAATAATTGACCAAAGTATTCTCTCCGCCATCCTCGTTAGATTGTACTCCGGGGAGTGTCAACTAACCTCAATTTCCGGACTTTGTTTCACGTTTCCAACTGATTACCCTGTGGAGAGTGGAGCTCGTCCTCTCCTATTGTTTTTCTCGAAGAAAGTGCTAGCGATCCCGGATCATCTACAGGTGTTGTGTAGTTTGTTCCGCATGGCTGGACAGATCTCGAGTATAAACCTCTCAGGTGGGCGTTACGCCTGATAGCCTCAGGTGCGCAGGTGCTGCCGGAAGTGTGCTACCCCACCTTCCGGTCGAGCGAACATTTTAATTTCAGAAGCAAGACCTCTGGGGTAGATTAGGGACAAGATTTTGTTGCTGAAGGGAAATGGATTTACGTCATAAGCCACTTGAAGGGAATTCTTTTCCCCAGTTTTCCTGAATATCAAAAAGGGATTCAATCTTCTCTTTTGTTGTTTTGTCAGTTAATGTTGCTCGCAGTCTGCGATATTCCTTGAATATCTTTCTTCTTTCCCTTATATGCTCGTTGTTTTGTTTCCTTCCTCTTTTATTAATTTTTACCCACGGTTCCTTTCTTTCTTTCTTTCTTTCTTTCTTTCTCTCTCTCTCTCCGTCACATAATTTAGCTGTAGCGTGTAGAGAGTATTTATGTCTCAGCAGTTGCACTCTAATAAAACCTGTTTCAAAGACTTTTTTTCCTTTCATTCGACCTCTTGTACTTAACCTTGAGGTAGTTACCTCTACTTCATGATTGTGGCCCCCGATAGTTTACAGCTTAAAGTAAAAGGAGTGAATGAGCAAAGGAAAGAAAACATTATTTGATTACATCCTGCTGAAATTTATTGACCATCTGACTTTATTTAGTTATTTATTCGGGGTAGGGTTGCTATCATACATCTGCGACAAACCTCAACTGTATGTCGAACATATGTTCGCACATCAGAGAGATCACCTGCCTCACAGACAATTCTGAAAATTTTTATCTGGCGATTTGGGGTTTATTCTGGTGGTCTGCTTTCACACGGTAGCTCTACTTTTTAGGTTTCTGCCATGAAATTAAGACGGGAAGCTAAGACTGATGCATGCATTGTGGGTCCTGTTTACCTTGTGGCCACATGAACCAAGGGAAGAATAGGCAAGGTGAGGCAAGGTGAGGCAAGATAACAGGCAGTGAAGTTCACCCCAAGAAAGCCACAAGATCAAGCAAGGGCGTGGAAGGCAAAATCAGGCAAGGTCGGGCAAGGCAAAGCAGGAAAAAGAAAGAAAACAAAAACAAGACTAGTCAAGTTAAAACAAATTCCCCCAAGCTATTTTCTTTCATGCATAACAAATGAGTGCAAGAACCCGAACAGACTAGCTGGCTCGATATCGGAGCTATGCATCGTTGCCCTCAGTTGACCCTAGCTGTGGTGGGGTGTGTCTGATCCCTTAGAGGGTTAACAAAAGGCAGGGAGGGAGAGGGTCAGACAAGTGGGGTTTCGAACACGTCACTCCTCAATTATAGTAAGTTCAATCTTTAACCTTTGACAAAAATTATCCAAATCGAATTTTGGAATCCATTGCTTTTGTTGGTCGCAACAAAAGTGAATTTCTTTGTACAAATGTAGTAAGAATACAGTTCGAACTAAAAATTCCTGATGGGTTTGTTTATTTGTTTTTTGCTTGACTGTTGTGGCTTGAAAAGACGAGAAGCTGTCGTCAATACATATTAGACTGCCCAATCACCACTTCTCTTCCCTTTTTCTTTCCTTTCTTCTCGGGGCACGTGGTACAGGCGGGCTACAGAGCTCGGCGGGTTGTGTTTGGGGGTCGCTGACCGGTTTTGATTGAGGTTTCGATGCCAATAAGTGAAAGGGCGAAGATCAAGCTTCGTGGGGGCCGATGTCAGAATGAGGGAGCAGGTGGGGTGAGGGAGGAGGATGGTTGATGGTTGGAATGTAGGTCAGGGAGCAGTTAGTGCAGACTTGTGCGTGCAGGATGAGTGAGCGCGACTGTGGTGGAGGGTTGATGGGGGTCAAGCGCATGCGTACATCAGTGGTTTCTCCTTGGAGGGGGGGGGGGAGTGTCTTTTCACAACACGAAACGTTTGGGAATAAACAAAGAACTAAAAACTAACATAATTCTGCTCAAACTCCATAAAAGAAACATAACTGAAAACAAATATCTTTCAGCTCAAACTCCACAACAAGTATTCAAAGTGGCCATCATGGAGTCTGATTTATATAATATTTTATTATATTTTATAAACTCCTAAAGACCCTTTTAAGGTTTAAGAATACAAAGGAAGGAGGGAAGGAGAGAAGGGAGTGAGCGAACACGAGAAAGACGGACGTTCTGTGATTCAGACGTCCACTCTATCAATGGCAAGACAAAGAAAGATCACGAGAAAACACAATTTTTTGAGGACTCCATCAGCAGCACTCACGGAGGCTGTCATGCTAGTTATCGGCCCTTGACACAGAACGTGCAGCGCCTTCTTTACTTTGTCTTTTTTTAGAGAAAACACTGCTGCCGGTAACAAAATACTCCCTGTCTTTCTCACTATCTCTTTTTGGCTCCTGTGTTTTCTATTAGGCTGAGGCCACGTGCCTAAAAGAAACAAAAACCAAGTGGCTCAAAAGAGAACACGTGAAGGTAAAGGTATTCGTGCTTCAGTGTGTTGTGGCTGGGAGTAGGGGACGAGAAATTGGTAGATAAGGATCACATCATAAGGATACATCAGAGTAAGGCAGCCACGCCTGTAAACAAATGTAAAACGCTGAGAAAGAACAGCGTGCCTGAGACGAGATCTGAACCCAGGGCATTAAATCCTTACTATATACTGGAAAGGGGGAGGGAGGGGAAGGAATTGATAGAGAATCGGCAGTAACAGGACCGATGTCTGACCCGAAGCAGGCGAAACAAGCTCGCAGGCCGAAGTTTTCTCTCACCAGGAAGCGAGATGTGGCGAGAGGAAAACGAGAGTATTACGCTATCAGCATCCCCGATCCTGCACTTCCTTTCACCGGCTTCTCTCTGGGGACGAGGCTAGGGCCAGCTTTCACTGCCCACAGCGCCGCACAGCCAGCCAATCAAAGCGAGTGCAACCAACTTTTTTTCACTCCCCAACCCCACCATCCTCCTCATCTCCCCCGTCCTCCTCTTATCGCTTCTAACCCTTGTTCCACTTCCATTCCAGCTCATTGCCTCATCCTGTACAATTGTTGAGCTGAAGCTGTATCGAGAGGGTGAGGATGAGCCGGAGAGTGTCCTGGTTACACCCAGCGCCACCATCACTAATTCTACGTCAGAATGCCGATCACGTCCCCGCGAGAATTCACGTGACGCTGCGAGTTTCCCGGTCTGCGTTTGAAATATGCGCACGGGAGGCACGAGAGCGAAGGTGACGTAACGGTTTGTTCTCGCCAGTGAATGCGACTCCCTCATTTCCTCGCGCCCAGAGAGCCCAAGCGTGTAAATGTGCTGCCGGGGAAAGAAAAACAATTGGCGGCGAGGGGGTTAAAAACAAATCCAAACTGACTGACGATAGTTTAAAGTTGTTCAGCCAAACAGACTCGTGGCGTTGGTGTGTAAGTGTTCAGTCATAACAAACTGTCGTCGTTGACGTTTTGCTTGCAACGGTTTTTTGACATATTCAGGAAACGCGTTTTTTTCTTGGATGTCTTGGTGAACCAACGAGTGAACAACAAACGATTATTATTATTAGAAGTCTGATATCCTTTATTTTAGGGTGACTTCCTTTCTGCTAACTGGTTGAAAGTAACCACAGAAAGAAAGAAGGAATTAGACTATGACAAAATTTCGCATGGAGGCAAATCTTTCTTTCTCTCTCTCTCTCTTTGCCTTTCTGTCTCACTTTCACTTGCTCTCACACACGAACGGTCAAATTTTGTCGCCCTAAGATCAAACATTTTTTGGGGTGAGTTGAAACTTTTCTATTTTACTTGAAGATGGCTGTGAGTATTTCTCTTGAATCATCATCAGCCGGCATCAGAATACCCTTGTATAGTCTGCCATGCCTACAAAAACTCGGGTACCCGAGAAAGTGAGAGACTGATTAAAATTACTTTCATGGTATTGTGCTGTGGTGTCATCAGCCTGCAAATGGAAATGTAATACAATGCCTTGACATCTTTAGCGATTTCATTTCCGCTCTCTAATGCCGAGAAGAGAGAAAGTTCATCAGGTTTAAAACACTCTTAATGAGTTCAAGAAATGAACATGTTAAAATTGTTATGAATGTGCAAAGATTAGTGAGTCATGCTGCACTCTACAAATATCACTTATACAAGTGTGTTTGTGTGTGTGTAAAGCCTGATTATACACTCATTCAATTTTGTCCTCAACTTTGAGTTTTTCTTTTTATTTAAATCACTTAATAAGAAAACCTTTTTATGATGTTGTGTTGCACTTCTGATTCATAATTACACCATAAATTCATACATTTTTTAAAATTTATTATTCCATTTAGAGACACACATCATTCCGGGGTTGTTTTTTTTTTTTCATTTATCAACTGTTATATATATATGTGTGTCTGTTGAACAGACGGCTTGTGTGGTTTTGTCCCCTTTTTATTCATGGACTCTTAACGTCTGCATCAATTAATCTTTCTTTCTTTTCCCATGATCATAGTGTTAGAAAGATGACTCTCAGTGAAGGAAAACTAAGGAAGAAAGCTGCCTTCCCACCACCGCAGCTGTTTTATACGGGAAAAGTATTAGGAAAGCGAGATCACCCGACAGTAATCTGACACTCCAGTCGCGATTATCACCCCTTCGCTTTGCCTCCACTCAGATTTGTGTCCGTCCACGAAGACTAATTCTAACAAAGCTGTGTCCCATTAGGATGCCGTCTGTTTTCTCTATTTCTGAGCATCACACCCCGCTATCAGGTTCCACAGGCAGCAAAATAAAACGAAATTTAAGCGATCTCCTTTCAGTCGCATCTGATCCGCTTTCAATATAAACACCAGACGCAGACGTCTTATGTCCTTTTCCATTGGGCTTTCAACAAGAAAAAAAAAGAACAAACAAGCAGCATCGACCTTTTAGGATTTGTCATCGTTTGATTACTTGGATTACCTTCGCAACCAGATCACTGGAAGGGGATTTGTTTACACAAAGCTTGCCCCACATTTTTCACCTAATCATGATTTTGCAAATCATCCCTTGATATTATTTCAGAAAATCGAAATAGGTAAGCTACTAATTTTAGTTTTAATGTGACTTCTTTCCCTTTTTCCTTCATTCTTCAGTTACTTTTATGAACAATAAGACAAGACCTATTTATTACACTCAGATATTCCTGCAACGACCTCGGTTGCCCTGTGTTCGTGGAATTTTTCTTTTTTTGAATCGCTTGGATTTCTGGATGCTCTATATAATTTTTGTCCCGGATAATATTTTTGAATTAGGTTTAGAACACAATTTACGTGCTCAATCTCATCATATCGACGAAAATTTATAACCAGCGTTAATGATATTAACCTCTGAAAGGTGGAAGGAAATGGTCTGGGCGTAATTCCAGTGTTTCCTTGATTTATTGCTTCGCAAAAAAAGAGGAAAAGGAAATGAATTTGATCTGAAGAGACAAGAAAGATGAAATTTTGAGGGCTAACTGATACCACATGTAAAACAAGAAAGACAAACAACACATTATCTTTCATCCAACTTATCAGACATTAAACACGAAGCAGTTAAATTATTTTTTATTATTATTGAGACCACTTTTATCTTCACAGACGATAGAAAAATATCTTCACTGCTCTCATATTGACTTTACAACATTCATCAGTTACTAATGTCCACAATGTTTCGAATGGCCATGAGCATCAATGAGTGATTTTCTCTTGTTTCGTTTAGAAAGGCAGAAACACTGAGCAGACAATGATCTCGTTAGAACAAATATTTTGTTTGTGTATTTTTTTGTTCAAGATGAACTCCCGGCTAACTGATAGGTTGTTGTCATTAGGTAGGCCATCATGGGAAAGCTATCATCGCTGGCAGATTATCGTGGAAACAGCTCGTCTAACAGAGGGCTATCAAGCAGCATCCCCCATGGGTCCCACTGATGCCCTCCGACGGAATCGCTCGTCAGCCGCGCGGCTGCAGTTCGCTTATCGTCGTCGTTTGTCAAGGGCGTGAGGTTTATCACGTGCATTATGCTACGGCACGTGCACTCCACCGCAAGCTTTTGGATTCTTATCATATCGTGTTTCATGCATACTCATGGCTCTCATCATCATCATCATTATCATCCTCATCATCATCAACAGCATCAGTAGCAGCAGCGTCATCATCATCAACAACAACAACATCATCGTCCTTTTTACTTCATCTTAGTTGTCGTTTCTTTTTTATTCTTCTTCTCTTCCAGCATGTAAACAGTTTCCCTAGTATAAATAGCTTTTATTTGAAATAAGTTGAAAGGTCATTCTCAATCTTGAACAACTTGGGAGGTGGCTATAATTTTCATGCACACTAAATCGGTTCAGGTTTGCATTTGCTTCCCATTGGTAATCATCATCATCGTCGTCATCGTCGTCGTCGACGTCGTCGTCGTCGTTATCATCGTCGTCATCATCATCATCATCATCATACACATTCGCCTTTCACTTTTCTTTCACGTATGAACAAATTTAATCTAAGAGAAAATATTCTTGATAAGAACAGGAACTAATCGGAACGCACTTAATGATTGCTTAACCGCTAAAACTGCGTTTGTCATCACACTCGCATGATTGATTCTTCTGTACTCGTCCGTTTTATTTGCGCCTAATACGTTTTACACGGCAATCAGGGCCTCGCCAGACTTACACCGAGTGCGTCCATCCCTCTCTCAACAAGTTAGCTCACATCAGATATCTGCTGTAGTAGTAGTTGCAACTAGATGGGAAGGTGGGGAAAGAGTAAGGCAAAACAAAAAAAAGAAAAGCTAGTCTAGTCAGTTATTTTACAATGTCAATAAGAACAGCTTTATTTGAGAGCAAAGCAATTATTGGTTTGCCAAGTTTCAAATAAAATCCAAGGAATTTTGCGACGAAGCAGTCTATTATTAGCTGGATGTGTTGGAGATGAGTGGGAGACAGAAGGTTCGCAACCCTTTGTTTCTTGACGTCACAGCTGACATCTAACGGTCAACACCTGCTGTGAAGCCCTTGACGTCATCTCTAGTTCCGTCCAAACGGCTGACGCCGCAACCAATTGCTGAGGACGTACTGACGGTCCTGAAGACGATGTTAGATGGCTTTTCCTTGGAACAAGATCCGGAGAAAAACAGATCCACCTGTCCCCCCGGGAGGAAGAACCATGTGGACTGACATCTGGAATTAGCAATGCAGCGTCAGCAGTTCTAATGGTTTTGTAAGCGTTTAAGGGCTTCTCAAAGACAGGGCGACAAAATATAAAAGATGAGATGAAACATCGGGGTTGTAGGCGGTGTATGAGGGTAGGTCTGGGGAAAGAAACTATCTCACACAAACCAGCTGAGACCAGCAAAATTTCTAGGTCATGTATCATAAAAGCTAAACGAATATCATGTTATTCCGTCTGTCTTTACGCTTCATGCTCCTTATGAACGAAAGTATATAGACATTCATTACATTGTTTCCCCATTATTTCATACACATGGGCAAACTATTGTTTAGGAAAGAACGGCTGGTTAAATATTAATGGGAAGGATCCAGATTTCGCTTTCCACATTTCTAGAACACAAACTTCACAGACACTTGACAACTGGCCCCAACGGCGTCCCGAAATATTCAGGGAAGGAAGGAAAGACAAAAAACCTTGATTCTAAAATTCGAGAACTTAAAACAAATTTCTTCCATTGAGCGTATTGTCTAAAATATTTTATTATATTTTATAAACTCCTAAAGACCCTTTTAAGGTTTATTACAGATAATTTGTTGATTTCAGCAAGAATTTGGTAAATATGATTAAACCCCACCCAGACTTACTTTCTGTAGATTGTCAAAGACCAGCATTATAAATGTGTAGTTGTGTGTGAGATGTTTACACAAACACTACTGTGGGTGACAATGCTAACAGGAGCCCAAACGGACTTGTAGAGGTTAATAGTGTTAACCACTTCCAAAAATACCTTGACATTAGTGTGTGTGTGTGTATTTTCCTCCCCTTTATTGCCCACTGATTCTAATTTTTTCCCATTATTGAACAATTCCAGTGAGAAAAATACAAAAAAAAGAAGTATCAAGTTTGCTATTATCTTCGCGTTAAAAGGGTTGCCACACGATTAGCTAAATCATTCAGATTTTTACAAGATGTTGTTTCCAGGATTAATTAATTTTGTTTCGTTCACAAGAAACAAGGATTTGGACTCTGTGACCCTCACCTACGTTTTGCAAAGAGGTCAAGATGTCACTGCCTGCAACTTTCTGAAAAAATATTTTGTTGGTATGGTAACTGCGGGTAGTCGAGGCTCAAAACATGGCCGCGGTCTTCATTGAGCTTAGAAATTAAAATGCATGTCACCAGTATTTTTTTCTCTGGACAAGAAGTTAATTAAAAGTCGGAATTTTTACGGATGCGGAGGATAAGAATATCTCCCGTTAATTTGTCAGCAGCATTCAACTAGACTTCTTGTAACATTCAGATTAACTTTTCTAAAAATTACCGTAATCAAAACATTGTGACTCAAACTAACACTGTTTATATTATTTGCTTTATTCTGAAAGACAAAATTATGTCTTTTCTGGCTGCTTCAAGGGAGAAATGTTTAATCGTTTCATGTTCAGCTATTCTTCCTCATCCTGATTCGCACAGATAAATATTTCCTGTCTCCTGGACCAGGAAGACATGTAGCGGACAAATCTGTTTTCTGCTGTTGGGTGATAACAATTATCTTTTGAACAAGACATTCAGAATTAGAAGAAAGGAAGAAGGAATCGAGAGAAAAAGAGGCTTGGGACCTTCAACTTTTTATTAAGCAAACCATTCGGTTTTATAAATAATATATAGCTATAGCTGGCTTCACCTGAATATATGAAAAAACATTGCAGACTATCCAGCTCTACTCTGATATCATTACTTTTTGAAAAAAAGAAACTAATGAGGAGAAGAATAAGGATAAAAGGTATTGGAACTCTTCCTTCTCAGTTTTAGATATCGACTAAGCATCTGTCTCGTAGAGAAAATATAGTCTTCAGTAAAATAATGTAGCCTCGCAAAGACAATTCTTTATGTCTAATGTCTACTGTATTATGAGTGGGGTTTTTTTGTTTTTTGTTTGTTTGTTTTTTTGCATTTATTTTGCTGAATTCTTTCTGTCGGTCCGCAATGAAACATGTCTAGCGGCTACTTGCTCCTGGCCGGTTATCAATTTTTTGCATCCTAAAAATTTGTGCATTCATATTTTATTCCTTACAATCACTTAAAAAGCTGCATACATACAATATTCACAGTTTCAATCAAAGACCATGATAAAATTATCTGGCATGTATTTCACTTTTTCTGTATAAGTTACAGTTTTTTTTATTTGCAAAGCCTTTTATAGTAGATCATGTGACACAATATTTCTAATGATTAAATGCAAAAACTATCTTCTTCCAATTATTTTATTGAAGCCAAACTCTTTATGGGGTTAGTAAGTTTACTAACTCTGTATCGGTGAAAACATAGGACATCATGTCTACAAGTTTAGGAGAAGATAAATCGCCTGACAATAATATTATTTCAAACAAAATTTATAATCTACTTTTATATTTTATTTTTATTTAAAGTGCGAAAGAGGGCAGAAATGAGACAGGAAGAAAGATGAAAGTATGGACAGAGAGAGACTAGAGATAAATAAAGAGAGAAGAAAGAAAGTAAATTTTCATTACTTTATTTGTTTTCCTTTTGATTCTTCGGTGAGTCCGCACCAGTGTACATGGGTGAGTTAGATAACGAGGAAAGAAAGCCATTACATTGTTTTCTTTTTCACTTTTTAAAAATCTGACTTCTATTTTTTATTTAGTGTTTTGATTCTTTAAACCACTTTGTGTGTGTGCACGTGCGTTTGCGTGAAAAAGGAAGACGGAAAGAGAGAAAGAAAGGGTATATAGTTCTCGTCGGTGTGATCCCACCCGGGAATGCTCTTTCCCATTAAAGTCTAGTGGAATGAAATCGTTATTGTTCTAACAGCAGGGTAGCCCTCGGCGCACGATGCTCATAAAATCTGCATGAACATGCCACCTTACTTTCTCCAGACACAGGCCTTCAGGCAGACCATGCACACAAATATGTCAAACTCCTAGGGTACCGTTTGCTCAGATGCAGGCCTACTTAACATCTGGTCCCAGTGTTTTATACCCGTGTGTAATTCTGCTGTCCGGGTGCTTGACCTCTTTCTGAGCACGAAAATGCGAGAATCTTTTTATGCTTCGTCTGTAAACTCCCCTGCTCCATAAAAAATATATTGCAGACATCTGCTGGGATGTCGTTGTTGGTTTTGAAAAACGTGATAAGACTGTTTGGCAAATATTGTTTTATTCTAATATGTTTATTTTTTTTTTAACCTTTTGTTTTTCTGAGATGAACGGGTGCGAGCATAGCGGCAGGGGGAGAAAACACCTCTTGTCACTCTGATCACAACCGGCAGTGCTCTCCCCCACTAATCAGAGCTGTTCATTTCCATATTCCTATCACGGAGTTTGTCATCAGATTCTCACATCGCTATGTCACTTTGTTCCGCTTATCTCCCTTTCTCCCGCTCGGCTTATCTCCCCGTTCTCTGTGCGCCTGCCTGCTCGGGCTTATCTCTTCCTCATTCTACCCCTTCCCACCCTTTTATTCCTCCCCCTCCATCACCACCCTTCTCCTCCCACACCCTCTGCGCATGCGCCGTGCCGCCTCATCGGCAGCCATTACCTCCCCCTGCGTCACAGATGGCGGTGGCTGCGTGGATAGCGTGATACCATGGCGCTGCGTTGACTCCAGATATGCGCGTGCTCAGGGTCCTCAGCGCGCGTGTGTGTGCCGTTCGAAAGTGTTGACGACAATGACGATGTGTGAGGCGAGGAGGAGGTGGTGACCTTTCCCCTTGTCGTGTCGGTTGGATGCAAACTTCAACGTACGTATTGAAAAATTCTTCTCATGTTGCTGAGTTATGGGAAGATGGTCAACAGGTGAGAGAGAGAGAAAGAGAGAAGCAAGCGTCCGAGAAAGAGAGGGAGAGAAAGAGATTAGGCAAAATATAGAAAAAGAGTGGAGGGGAAAGAATGGAGAAAAAGAGTGATGTATATGAATAAAAGGCAGAGAGGAGATGAAAGAGTGAGAGATATGTAGAGAGAGGTAGAGAAAAACTGAGAGTGCAAAAAATTGAAGGGAGAGATAAAAACAGATAAAGAAAGAGATAGAGAGAGAATCTGAGAATAATATGGAGAAAAATATGGAAAGAAAAATGAAGATAGAAACAGCAACAGAAAAAGAGTAATAGAGACAGAAACTTGATCGAAGAAAGTTTCAGAGATAAAAAGTAGAAAAACAGAGAAGAAAAGTTCTAGAGAGAAATACAGAGATAACGAGATGTGAATAAGAAGAAAAAGAGAGACGGAGAAAAGGGTGCGAGAGCATGTTATCTCAAAACAGCAATTACTGTAAAAACATGACAAGAAAACATGCGGACATTGTATTTATTAAGAAGTTCCTTCTTTCCGCCAAGTCGAGTAAAATACATGCAAGGATTTATTTTCAATTTGTTGTGCCGTTGCCTTCCTCTGCCATTCCTATGACAGATTCTTGAGTTTGTCGATTAGTCAGCGTGAACTTTTGAAAGAAAGGCTCTCACCTGACACGAATGCCTCCTTGAGTGCAGATTCATGTTTGTGGTCTCTGTATCCTGTTGTTAAAGAATTAGTGTGGTCCAGGTACCCTCCTGTTAAAGACCTAGTGTGATCCATGTACCCTCCTGTTAAAGACCTAGTGTGATCCATGTACCCTCCTGTTAAAGACCTATTGCGGTCCAGGAACACTCTTTTCGTCTGTCGGTCATCACCCAATGAAGTGGATCGCTTAAGACTCAAATCTTACTTTAAAGAAATGTTCAGCACAAGACCCAGTAAAGGTATATATATATATATTTATCAGTCATATTTATGTTTATCAGTCAGTCGTCCCTTGACTGGCACCTGTCACATGGACAGATGCGGCAGATGACGGATCCCAGTCTTGCCTATTGTCGGCGATAGTCAGCAGGTCCTGTACAGGACAACCAGTGGAGTCTTTGTCGTAAGTCAGTTCTTCCGCGGTGTCGGCCACCCTCCATGGTGTCTTAGAGGACAATCTTTGGCAGGGTGTCGTGTCGGATCACGTGACCAAAGATCATCAAGTTACGTCACTTGAATGTTGAAAGTAGAGATTCCTGGCCATCTTGTTTTGTACAAAGTTGTTGGTTCCATATTCCTTGTATGAGATACGAAGCAGCCTCTACAGGCTCTTGTTCTCGAATGCCTGGATTCCACGTGTCACATCCATAGAGTAGCATCTGCAATACCAGGGATTTCTACAGCTTGTACCTGGTAGTGACCCTTATCTTACGGCTATGCCACATCCTATCCAGCCTAGTCATTGCCACTGTTGCTGTCGAGAACATGATCTGGCATGGAACTGCCGTCCTTGGAGAGGGTGGCTCCCAAGCATTTGACACTGCTGACCTTATAGAGATATCCCTGTCCATAGAGATTTCTGCTTTGCTGTTGCCATCGACCATAACTTTGCACTTTTCAATGCTCGTATTCATTCCATATGCATTTGAGTTGTCTGTCAGTCTGTTGGTGAGGTCTTGCAGTTCTTTACCTTGTAACATGGCTATGTCGTCTGCAAACCGTAGGCTGCACATTGGTCTTCCACCTATTGAGATGGAAGTATGATGGTCGGGGAGAACTTCGCGCATGATGTTCTCCAAGAAGATATTAGACATCACTGATGTTAAGGTACATCCTTGACTTGTGGTGCAAAAGTAAGCTTAATTAAATATGTACTCTTACAGTAAGACTCGTTTAAGAAAAGTAATAACAGATGAAAAAATTCAAATTATCAATAAAAAGCGTAAATAAGCAGCAAAAGTCATATCTGGAAAGGCTGGGATGACTATGGTGACATAGTGAAGCGGTCCGGTGGCATAACGGTTCGCACCTGTCACCAACACAGTGAAGGCTGGCTTCCCGGAGTTCAGATCTCGTCTCAGGCATGTTGTCCTTGCTCTGCATGTGGCATCTGTTTACAGAGCTGACTGCTTTGATGTGTCCTTAGTTGCCCACCTCTTAGGCACAGTGAACCACTCACTAGCATTGCTCCAACAGCTGCCAGGTTCTGTGACCTTTTCTTTTTTGTCACGAGCACTCTTCTCTGTGATGCTCCTTCTGAAGCTGCACAGGAAAGTAAGACTGTTGTAAGTGTGGCTCACAGGACCTAGTCAATTTAAAATAATTTGAACTTTTTGTTGGAAGGCACATCAAAAGTTTTAGTTAAAGTCTATTAGAAGAACCGATCAGATTAGATCGCATGTAAAGGAAGCCTGTCGTAATTAAACCCCTACAGACTACCTTCAGCGAAAATGTCTTCAGTCGTGGCTGCTGCTTTAAAGAAAATTCACTCGTTTGATCAGATAAAGAATATCTTACTCACATGCTTTTCAAGAGGATTGGGGTGTGCCAGAACCTGATGGATAGTTTTTTGTGAGTCGGTGGTTAATTATTATCAGTGAAATCCAGTACTTAATGCGACCCTTGTTTTAAAAAAAATATTTTTTTGTTTTTTGTTTTGTTTTTTGGGGTTTTTTTTTTAGTTTTTTGTTCTTTGCTGTTTTTTCTTTTTTTTTTTTCAATGGGGTTAATTTCATGGACAAACATTAGGAATCTGATATTTTCAAAGGGAGACAATTCATCGAGCACAAAATTGCTTTTTCGAGTTGTTACCTCCCGATCCTTTGAGATTTGGGAGAAAAACGAGGGACTTGCATCCCGTGTAGTTAAGATGCTGCATTTGAAGAAGTTTTGATGTTTTCTTTACCTTGACTATCAACAGGGTCATCTGACCATCCTCCCCTTGATTAAATGTATGTCTACTTGCCTCTCAGTTTCTGTCTTGATGTGTTTGACTGTCTGTTATATTTTTTATCTGTGTGCTTGCGTAGATTTTTGTCTGGTTCTGGTCCTGGTTTTGTTTCTTTCCTGTATTTTTAAACTTTCCCCGCAAAAAGAAGCTTTAAGACAAGAGAAAAAGGAAAAAAATAAAAATAAAAAATAAAAATGTCTTTTGACTTCCAACTTTATAAACTTTTTTAAAAAAACACCAACTCAGTCTATTGCATTTGTATTCTTCTTTACAATGATTTCAGAATGTGTAAATGATCTCTCACCTGCTAGCAAACAGGTATGTCAAAACTCGTATGCTTGTTACCTGTGTGATATATTTTAAAATAATCTCCGTTATTTAAAAACAGTTTGCAGTTTTCTCTCTTGAATTTTTCTCTGAATCCGTGACAATGTGAACGTTTGCCGTTAGCTAAAACATATATCTTGAAACCATCCCGATGATGATGATGATGATGATGATGATGAAAGTTTCTCAATTTGTGATTTAGATGTTTGTTCACAGCTTCTCTGTAATACCATTTCGAAATCGGCGCAGTAAAATTCCGTTTGATGACAAATAGTTCTCGCTCCGCTTCTCCCGTAAACCGCCGGAGCGCTTAAATGTGTTGCCCCTTGCGATGATGTCCCCTTATTGTGAACTCTTTTGTGAGTCGTTATATTACGTCACTTCCCTGGTAGTCATGATGTCGGGTTTTCGTGTCTATTTTGCAGCAATGAAACTTGCATAATTCAAAGCATTTCCCTTTTCCTAATGTGCTTAGAGTTGAAGTGTCTGTGAAAGCCAGCAAGAATCAACCACCGATTTGTCCATTAAACTACACACTACTCTGTTAATGGCGGCCCCCGCTTGCTGGGATAGCTCCAGCCTCGTCCAAACATGGCAATATTCGCTCGAGTTCCCCTGGGTTCATTATCTGTCAGGTAAAATTGGTCTGATGGCGATTTTATGAAACGAATGCTTGATTTAGGTTGGGGGAGAGATGCGACTGAGAGAGGAGGTTGAGCAGCGGGCAGGCTATTATCTCCTGAAACTGTTTCAATAATGTGTGGTCCTCACAACCCCTCTGTATAGCTGTCACATCTCGTTTCTCTTTGTAGTTTGTTTGAAAATACTGTTTGCGTAATTAGACGGGTGTAAAGATGAAATGCTATCTCACAAACTTTATCGAGCATTTACTCTAATCTTTGTCATAAAAACTTTATTGCTTATCTGTTTTCATCAAGATCTTATCCCTTATCCTTTTTCTCACCATTATTTTTTTCTTTTATAAGTTAAAACCGTTAAGAAATGTAGGATACAAAATGTGTAGCATGATGTTTGCTTTGTGTTAACATAATAAGTCACAAAATAGCATCTAAAGTAATGTAGGGGAACCGTCTCCTTTCCGATATGATATTCGAATGTTCAGTGTCGATTGGAAACTAGTTAACAACAGTGATAGAATCAGACAATCTGATGTCTGAAATGACAAAATAATAGTGCCCATGAAAGTTGATTGAAAGTTAGCGTACACCAATAACTTTATATTATATTATTTCTTCTCACATGCCACAATTTATTGTTTAAATTGCCAAGTAGTGAACAAACTCGATGCAAATGGAGTTTTCCAGCTGGCTATATTTCAAGTGCAAACCATTTAAAAACACTGGCATGTCTGTGTTGTGTGCTGTTATGTGATAAGTAACATGCTCTGAAAGAGTTTTGACAACTACAACTATCATTACAACTGCCTGGAATATTTGAAACCCACAGAATGCCTAGGTTCTTTGATTTCCAGCAAAGGTCTGGCTTGTTGTCGCCATCTATAACCATTATATTTTTTAAATCGTGAAGAAGCAGAGGCAAGAATAAAATCCTCTCTGGATGTAGAAATCAAAACAAAAATACTACTTTTATTGTCTGGCGCTGGCTTGGGTGAAGAAAGGAAGGCATTAACCTCTAACTCTTGTTTGTGGCTACAGCAGATCTTCGGGTCCCTGGAAGAAACGCATCATTAACATCCCACCCAAGGTGACGGGTGGGGTCAGGACCGGTCAGGGAGGGAGGTGTTTCTACAAGGAGGGAAACACTAGGAAAGCGACTGGTGGAATCTTTACTGTCGGTGTTTGATGTCGTGGCCCTGGTCAGTCTGCCGCACCGCGAGCTGGTCTGGAACTAAACATTTGTGTTGGATGCGGGGCTCGGCTCACCCACACACAAGGCCTCAATTACCAGGCGTTAACAAGAGCGGCTCTCCGATCTCTGTCCAAGTTTATTCGCCTCGGTGTCTATGAAAGAGTATTGAATGCCTGTCAGTGCCCGGACACTGTTGCAAGGGGGAGCAAAGCAAACACCATCTCGTCGCCGCAAGATAAAAGGGAGGGAACTAGCATTTTGCACGTGATCGCTGTAATTGTTTATCTGCTCTTTGGGCACCAGTCTCGATGTGTGTCGTGTTGCAATGTCTGGATGCTGAAAGTGGAAAGGAAGTGGTGGAGGAGAGGTCAAGTTTTTTGGAAGACTGATCGGAATAGTGATCAGCGAATAACGACTATTGACGGGTTGATTTAGGGATGTGTCATGATTGGGTATCTTTATCACAGCTGAGGCAGGATGGTTGTGAGGCGGTGATGGTTAGACAATGTATTACTCAGTAGATGAATGGAAGACAGATGACTTTTAAAGTGATGATAGTGTTTAATGTACATCAGAGTCGGCGTTCTGAAGATGAAGGGAGAAGAAAACAGGTTTCTTGGCAATAAAATGTAATGTTTCTTTCTTATTTATCTTAAATCTTTAGTCCTCTTCATACTTTGTCTTTCATTTCACATTATTCTTGTCTTTCTTTCTTTCTTTTTAACATAACACCCCGAAATTTTTGTAGGCAGGTATTCTGAGATTGCATTAGCTTCTTCCCTGGCTTGCACGGGCATTCATTATCTCTCCTTCTAGACACCAAAATGTGTCTTGATCCCACACAGCCTGATTGAAACGATCCTGGTACAGTTCTCTAGCCCCTGTGCTTTTGGTTGTTTGTTTTAACTGTCTATTTATAACCAAATCATCACTAGTTTTACAACAAAATCGTTCCTCGTGCCAATAGTAAAAACTCGTGAAATCAATTTGTCTTCTTTCATCTCTCTTTCATCTCCTTCTGCTGCCAGTTGGAAAGAAATAAACACCAAACACTTGGAGCTTGCACATGACCGTAACTAGATTTTCAAGCACACTTTGTAGTTGCCTGTCACAATTAAATAATAAATCAAACCAAAAAAATAGTCAATAAAATAACCAAACAAGCAAATAACCACAAAAAAGGGACAAATAGCAAAGAAAAGCTTTCTCTGGTGTTCTCTTGTCACTTCAGTTCACCAGGAAATAAAATCTCTCAACGGCAATGTTTGCTGCTTCTGTTGCAGATTACAGGTGAATGGTGTGAGTGCGTCACGCTTGACCAGCCTGCCCTCCTGTGTATAGATGGAAATAAATACAGTGAGTCCACTTTTTTATATTATTACATAACAGAAAAAAATCTAATCTACTACAAACCCTTTTTATTTCTCTCTCGTTTATTTCTTCTTTCTTTTTATCTTGGTCTTTTTCTTCTTGTCCTTTCCTTTTATTTTCTTTTTACGTGTCACAAACATGTCAGAGTAATTCTTTTTTATATCTTCATTTAATTCACCTTTTGCAAACATCAAAATCTTTTTCCAATGTATCCTCTATCAAACCTATACAAACTTCACGGAGTCGCAAACAATTTACACTAGTGACACGATGATTTGGTCTTTAAAAGTATTTCATTGCCGATGCCACGAACGCCTGTCAGAATGGTATCTCCCCAATCTAGTTGATAATTCCCAAATGGCTGGTGTAATCACAAGGCACGATTCCCAGACGGTTTGAGCAATCTGACGACACAGCGTTGAACACCCGGCTGCTGAGAATTGAGTTGTATAAATCCTCATAATCTTAATCAGGGGCGTCGCTCTGGAATTCACTTTTGACAGAAGCGAGGGAATCTGGGAATTCCACGTACATCATTGGAAGCTGAGTTTTATGTTTATTTACAAGCTGAAAGAGTTATCTCAAAATAACGGTTGCTGGCTCTTCTGACGCGTGAGATATATTTATAGAGCTATAAATCTTACATTACGCATGCGCGGACACACACCCATCTCTTCCACCCATTCTCTCTCACACACAAACAGACAAACACATATACAAATGCAAAATATATACACAAGAAACATAAATAAAAAATAAATATAAATTAGTTAAAAATGGGGAATAATTTGAAATGCATGCAGATAAGTGAAAAAGAAAATTGTTTAGTTGGTAGAAGTAGTAACTGTAAACAGCTTTGGGTAGTTTGAGTGATTGTACCCCTCTGTGTTTGTGGGTGTATGTGTGTCTCTGTATGTCTGTGAAAATGGTGAACCTGTGTGTACATGATTTGTATTCAAGTGTTTATGCGCCCTCGTGAGTGAGATTAAGTCTCGGATTGAATGTTTGCATCTAGAGATGGCTCTCGACTCTCTTTCTCTCTCCTTATCTCGATATTTTTTCTCTCTCTTTATCTCTCTCATTCTTTCACTGACAGCACCTGTCACAAGCACAGTGAGGATTGACTGCCCTGGGTTCAGATCTTGTCTCGGGCATGCTATTTCTCTGCATGCGGCACCTGTTTAAGGCCTGTCTGCTTTCCAAAGATATTGCCTCAGTAGCTAAATGCCATTTGATCCTCCCTTTTATTCTGTGTGTGTGTCTCTCTCACTCACAGGTCTTCACTTTCCTCTTCTTAATCCCTTTCTCCTCCATTTTACCCCCAAAACACTAGTACCCCTTTCTTGCATAATTAATCACTGGATCTTAGGTTTCCTTTTCTCTGCTCGTCACATCTTTCGCTTAATGATATACTTTCCTGTGGATTACAGGGGTCAACATTGTCATTTACTCGTATAATGACAGCTTTCGATATGCACGATTCCCTCAAACACAATCGAGGTTCGTTCGTCAAACACATTTTGAATTCCACCTTTATAGCCTAAAGCTTTGCGATGGGAGGCCATCTTCACAGAAAAGCAATTGTGGATCGTGAGAATGTTTTGCAGAATTTTTTTATTATCTGTTGATATTATATTCAGCAGCGTTTGAAAACCTCTTTGTTTCTGAATTCAACCCTGATTATGCTTCATCACATATTCAGCTCTTCGAGGATATAATGAGCACACTCAGAGACCAGAAAGAATTGCTAGAGTGAAAAAGTGAGTGTAGTAAGAACTGGATGTGAAAAAATTTGAGATAATTTTTATCTGTGGATGTGTGGCTTTGACCAGAATGGAGCATCCCACATTTTTACTCTACTTGCAAAGACATTCAAAGGATGCTTGGCGGTCTGATGTAGGGGTCCAGTCACCAGAAAAATTGAAGTGCAAGATGGATTGACATGGGCCATGCTGATTAACTTATTTTATGCCTCGCCAGGCGGGTCAGGGAGAGCTTTAGGTCGTGGAATGAGAAAGATATTTTCTCTATTCATTTGCAATGTCTGCCTAGAAAATTTAGGCCAAAAAAACCTTTTTGTAGTCACAAATCTTCATTCGACATTTCCTGGTCAGCCAATGTATCCAGGGCAGGCTAGGCTGACTAACCTAGTTCCAGAACTAGTGAAGAGTATGGACCGAGCTGACCAAAGAAACAGGAAGAGTTTGTGATGGTGAAGCCACAACTAAAATATCCGTGGACAGATTGACTAGACTACTAAACAAAGAAGCAAAGACAACCAAGAGTACAAAGAACAGACCGAAACAATGGTGAAGAATGTCAGCCGAATCAGGGAGGATAAAAGTTAACACAAAAAGCTCTAAGGTAAAACCTATAATAAAATAGGTCTTTCCACCTGATAGATGCTTTCAGTAAAAAAAAAAAAAAAAAAAAAGTTTCATGGGAAACTTTTGTTGCAGATGTTGGCGTAAAAACGAAGCAACCATAATGAAGTCGTCTCATAAGATCACAACAGTAAACTTTTTTGTGCAAGGAATGGCTGACTGACCCAGCTTATTTTTGCTTTCCAATTTTCTTCCTAGGCAGACACTGGCCAACAGTTCTTAACTCCGATCTTCTAATTTTGTTCTTCTTTTCATCCTTTGCTGAGTCATCCAGCCACACTTCTTCATGAACCTAAAAATCACATTGCCCTAAATCTCCAATAAACTGCGTCCCAGTATTTTTTTTTTTAAGTTCTTATTGACAACTTACAGTTGTTGTCCTTTATGTTCTCAACTTTCCCTTTTATCTTTTTTTCCCTCTCGCTGTATAGGTACATTTGTCCTGACCATGCCAGTGAAACTTTCTGTTACTTCCTTCCCAATTTCCTCCCCATTTTGTGGCTTTTTCCCCTGTTTTAGTTCATCTCGCAGACAATTCCCTCGCCGTTTTCATCCACCTCAGCCGTTATTTCTGGTGCGCTTCGCGCGGCTTTCAGCCACTTCCGTCGCCAGTTCCGATCACTTTACTGCCAGCTTTCAGTCACATCCAAACTAGTTTTCCAAGCCTCTCCCTTGCAGAATTGTGATCAGTTTATTGTCTGTAGTTCTACATAAACCTTCTTTTAAAAAATACTTTGTAACTGTCGGCTTGTTGGTCTGGTCTCTCTCTCTCTCTTTTTATTTTTTTAATTTTTTTTTTATTTTTTGCTTGTTTTTTGGATGCTGGAGGATGTCGTTTGGAATCAATCCATTCTCTTTACTCTGTTTATTGTGGGGGTTTACAGAGCAATCGATGAAAATCAGGATTCTTGTCTGACTGAGGGACTAAGTGATGTTACATTATTTATCATATAACTATCATTTAGTACAAACTTTACTTATTGTACTTTCAGTTTGTTTAATTTTAATTTTGGTCAATTTTCCAACACGTCCATTAATGTTATCTATTCTAAAAATCCGATTTTGCATTATTTTGTGTTGTCTCACAAGCTCCAGACTTCTTTCTTTTCCTCAACAGTAAATATGGTTACAGTTGTGAAAACACTGACCTCAGATAGTATAACGTATTGAGGTCATTTTTTTCCGTGAGTCCTTCCACGTGAGTTTTTTTAACAGCTGCTTCTCACGTGCAGCAAAACGCAGCCGCGCATTCTGGAGGACCATTATCTGGCACCAGCCAGCTGTTTCTCTGTCAGCGCCAACAGGCAGCCAAGAGGCAAATGCGTACCGTCAACTTCCGGTCTTTGCTGTTGAGCGCTTTTGGCGGCGAGCGGAAATAGGTGCTGGCAAACAACTGCGCATGCTCCTTGCCGCGGCTGCTTTTGGAACCAAGGGAGATAACTTTTTTTAAAAAAGAGAGGGGAGATAAATGGGGAGGGCATGATCGATCTGTCTGTTAGAGACCTCGGGCGAGCTGAAATTTCCAGGTGAGGCGCCTGGCGTTATTGAATTTTTGGAGGAAGGTGTGGTGACTCCAGTTCACTAGGTTCAAACTCAATACTAATCTTCTGTTATGAGTTTCTTTATGATTATTTACTAATTTTGTGTCAGACATAATAAAGATCCAAACTCATAGTGTCCGGCAAGCTTCTCAGGTAATAATATATATGTTTTGCCTATAAGCTCCACGACAGTTATCTTTATCTTCTGATTATCTCCCCTCTTATGTTTATACACACATTTTCATATTTCCACACACACATATATAGAAAAAGTGTTCTTTAATATTAATATATCTAGGACAATGCAACGCGCAAAATACTAATTTAATAAACAACAACAAACCATCGGTTCAAAACTAAACGACGCGGATTTAAGGGTTGCCAAAAATAAAACATTGAATAAAAGCGCAGAGTTGAGTGAACAAATAATTATTTGGTTTTCTAGTGCTAGCTGCAACATCTTTTGCGAAAATATATGGCAACCAACACTGCTCGATGATGTCAACTTTCATCGATTCGACGACACCTGCCCAAGCTCTTTTTCTTCAGATCCCAGATAAAGTCCTTTGTTTCCTTTTATCTATTGTTGAAAATAACTCCCTGACTTTGCCTTGTAATTCTTTCTTTCCTTTTTTTACTTGCCTGCTTTCATTTATTTTTTCTTTATTTGCTTTTCTTTTTTTGTGTGTTCACTTTTTCGTTTACATATTTTTGTTTTGTTTTTTTCTTTTGTGGATTTTTTTGTGGGGTTTTTTTCAGATAAAAGCAAAAAAAAAAAAGAAAGAAGCTGGTCTACGACTCCTCTACTTATCGTCACAAATGTATTGTTATCTTGACAAATAGCCTTGACTTCCAGGCCCTAGCCGTTCCGCTGACTTCCGGGAACTCCTTCAAGGGCCTTGTTTGCCCATGTTTGTTGGCTCTCAGTGTCACTGTTGGCCGCGCTTCCTGTCAGAAATCTGTCCTCTCACAGGAAACTTTTTGCCACCTCATTACAGCTCACATTTCGATGTCTGGCCAAAAAAATATAAAATAATAAAATAACCTAAAAATGCATCGAAAGCTAACTGACAGTACGTCGTGTTGAACCGGAAATATCTTTCTCTCTCCATTCAAAATATTTTCAGTTTTGTAACAAATTTGTTCTGAAGAAAACGTGGGTGGACAGAGAGAGATTACATAAAGAACCTTACTGGCTTTATATATTACGATTAGGAAAGTACATTAAATAAGCTTAATATAATCTCTCCATCGATAATAATTCAATTTTATCCCTGAAATTTAAAATTACATATCAAACCACAATGTAATTTAATAAACGTGATGAATTTAATAAGCAAGTGAGATAAGAGAAAAGGATTCTTGGAAAAGGGATCCAAACATTCAGTGATTTTTTTTTTTCATATCTTGCTTCATTTTTAACGAAAGTTGTCATTCTTCGACATTTCTATTTAATGAATTTATTCATAAGTGTACCTCAAAATCTCGGTTTTAGGAAATGAAAGTGTTTATTTTGTAATTATGCATTTCTTGACAATAACCACATCTTGGCTCGTTTCTTACGATGAATAGGCAAGAAACACAGACACTGTATTCAGTTTTTAAAATAGTTCTCTAATTATTCTGACACTAAACACATACTTCAGAACAATTGACTCTTCGTAGAAAAAGGCATTGAATATCTTCAACACGTGACTCTATTGCAAATAAAGCTTAAAATAAAATAAAGATGTTTTGTTCCTTCTCAAATACTTTTAATAATATCGAGGGAGTACGAAAAAAAATTAGATAAAAAGTGAGTTAATCAAAAGCTTGTTTCATATCTCGCCCGTACCACCAGTCTCATGGAAAATGATTTTTTCCCAGTTGTTATAGGCTTCGCCAGTAAAAATATCCCTCTACTCAGCGCCCCCTACACAGCAGAACCCAAGCACGCTTCATCACACCCTGGGCTGATACAGGGAGGACCAGCAGCATCATTAGCACTCTCTGTCCCTCCCGCCTGAAAGATTAGGGCCGGGTGCAAACCTCTCACAACTGCCTCCCGTCGCACGCGGAGGAGACAAATATCGACAACCGAGAGTTTTTACTTCATGTTTCGAAACCCTGAGGACGCAAACTTTACCTTCCATGATGGGATGCTAGTTCGGGCAAGCGGATCCAGCAAGCTTCTGCGCTAGCGCATGAGAGACCAAGCACTTCCGTTGGCGTTCGAGCATGCGCGTTACGGGTGATCTGCGCAAGGATGATGGAATTATACGCATTTTTTTTTAATTTTTTTTTCTTTTGCAACCGAAATTGTTTTGTTTTGATGTATATTGGGAACAAACTAGGTGTTAAGGGACTAACGAGGTGCAAATATTTTTTTAATTTGTTATTATTGGTTAATCTTTATTGCAAGACACTACTTCCGCTAATCTGGGTGAATCTACCTCTCTCTCTTGATACACACCTACATACGTCTCACATTTTGAGAAATATATATCTCCTATGTTGAGCAATAAGTTACAGAGAGAAAAAAGATTTGATCATTGTCTTTGCCGTATCACGAAGGGAGTAAATTATTTTAACCATTACTTCACAGGTGCGATGACAGCGACGTAAAATCGACGTGACAACGAGCAAGAGGTAGAGTAAGAGAAACACGAAGCAAACGGACTCTCAAGGGCTGAGTGGTCACGTGTTCGTCACGTGACTTCCGTTATCTCGCGGAGCTAAAATCTTCGATACAAAACATCAATTTTCGTGTGCTCCGGAGATAGCTGAAGCAGATGAGAGCTGTTGGGCGGCGTGGTCACGTGTTCGTCACGTGACTTCCGTTATCTGTAAGGAATGAAATTTGGGAACAAACCAGGTTCTCTTTTCGTGTGCGCCGCTAAGCAAGAACAGACTGCATTATAAAGGCAAAATATTTTTCTTCTTAATATCAGTATGCCATGTTTTATCGAAGGAAAAAAGGTTATGACTTGAATAGAAGGGTGGGTGGTAAAATTAACGGAGCCAGCATGCCCTGCGCGTGCGCTGTCGCGTTTCGTTTCAGAAGGATTTCTCTTCCAATCTTACAGTCGTTAATCAAATTAGGTTTTTGGTATTGTGCTGCCAAAAAGGGAGGACTGCAGAAAGAACGAATTAAACCACTGGACCTTTAAACAGCCTCTCTTCTTTTCTCTTCTAATCTTTTTTTCATTTTTTCTCTTCTCTCTATAAGTCTTCCTTCTCTTTCTTTCTTCTGTTTCCTTCTGTCATCTTTCTGCTCTCTCTCTCTGTCCATCCTGTGTGTGCGTGCGTGTGCTTACCAGCATGTCAGTGTGCCTTTCTATGCCTCTGCCTGTGCATGTGTCTGTGATTATGTGTGTGTGATTGTGTGCATATGTTTACATGCATATGTGCATGTGTTAGTGTGTGTTTGTGTTCATGTGTGTCATTGAGTGAGCGTGCATTTTGTCAACGCTTTTTTTTTGTATTGCTTTCGTTTCGACCCTTTCTCAAACCTTTTTAACGATCTGTTGACCTTTACAATATTCAAGCCCTTAATCTTAACCCAGACGTTAACCTAACGCTCCCTGATAGAATAACCCTCGATTGACACCTTAGGAACTTAGAAACCTATTCAGGACCAAAAAAATTATTTTGAAATGTTAACCTTCTTAAATATTCAAGCCCCTGACTCCAGCACAAAAGTTGAACCTCCTACATTACATAACAGTTTAAGTATGGAGAGTGATATGCTTGTCGCCTACCCCAATAGAAATCAGTAAAAATAACAAGTAAATCCCAGACCTCATTGGAGGAACGAACTGACGGTCGAACCTGTCTGGTGATTATCACTCCTCTCTTCAAGCTCTCCTCTTACCTCCATCTCCGATCCCCAGTCCCGCCATTTTTGCGCCACCAGCCGCGACTTTCAATTAGCCATATCACCATTCACGGCTTTCAATTAAACCTAATTTTCTGCACGCAGATCAGCTGTGTCTCACCACCACAAACCCACACAAGAAAACGAAAGCTTGCGAAAGCTGAGGTTCTAGGTTTTGTGGATTCGTTAGACTTCATTAGAGGAGGACAACCTCAGCTTCAACTACAATCCGTAGAACGTGTCTGTGTCTGACAGAGAGAGGGTTGTGATGGTTGTGGCATCCTGGTTAAGCTGGTTTTTAATATTAGAATTTGTGTTTAAAGCGTAGTTACAAAGCTTAAAAGGTTGACCATTGTTGAGCGATTATTTTTAATGGCTTTTACTTGTGGTATAAAAGTCTTAAGTCTGTTTTAAAAACTATGGAACTTCATGTAGACATGTACAGAACCTCTCCAGTGCAAAAGTTACAAAATAAATAACTCTGTTATTCCCACTGCGATAACAAGAAGTGTATCCACCAACACGCCGTTGAAAGTTAGAGATAATTGTACAATAAAAAAAATTCATATAAAACAATAGCAAAATGTTTTATATATATATATCAAAAAAAGATAAATGTGGATTAAAAGTAGGCAAGTAAATTTTCTAGTCAAAGACAGTATCTTAATTCTTACTCCCATTCTTCCTATGAGGTGGACACATATTATTCTTAAAAGTTTTAGTAGGTTTGCTATTACACCTTCAAAGATATTATTTAAGCGTTCGATTTAATTCTGACAAAACAGGTCACGTGTACACGAATTTTCTGCAGAATAAATAGAAAATAAAATTTTAAATTGCCCATTCTTCCTAACTTCTGACGAACAAAAGCTGGCATTGGCAAAAACTAAAACTCAATTTACAACTTTCTAATCCCTCATTTTGCTAGCTGCTGGTGACAAACATAAGCTGGCTTTGGAACACTTTCAACTGTGCTAAAGTAGGAATCCAGTTTAGAAAGCTGTGCCATCTTTTGATGCTAACTACCTACGAAGAAAACCTGATGTCGAAAAACTTTCAATTGCAAAAAAAAGAAACAGAACAGAAAATAAAGTTATAATCATTATTGTTACTAATTGCTAAAGAACAAAACCTGATGTCTTACAGTCAATTTTGGCAAAGAAAAAAATCAGTATAACCTTCTAATCTTTACTGCTGCTGATGACGAACTCAAAATAAAAACTCTGACATTCATACATAAACTAAAAATAACTTTTTGCAGCTGTAGTGGTCTATTGCTGGACGATCTATTCTTTTTTTTTTTTTTTTTGGAGCTGGATGTTTATTTTTTCCTCTTTCTTCCAAATTTTGGACGTTGTAGCACCCGCAGTATTCTCCCCTCTCACGCCCTGCCACAGTATTGTGCGCAGCTTTTGTCAGGTTATCGACCCTGATGCCAGCTCACTCGCTCTGGAACCTTTGGACCATATTCTCAGAGAGGAGGGAAGCATCGGGAGGGGGTAGTTTGCGGGTACTCTTCCTGTCAGGGTAGTTTTCTGCCAAATTTGTATGAAGCAGCGAAGCATTCATACCGTGTCCCCCTAGATTACAGCGCTCCCGGGGAACCCATCCCCCACCCCACTTTCCCTTCACCCACCCCGTCCTTGGTTGATGGGATGAGTAAGGCACGAGCATTGATTTTCAAGTCAGGTTGAGCGAACCGACAAACCCTCCTGCGCTCTAGGTTGAGGTTGGAGGCGGACAAAAACAGATTTTTTTTTGTTCTGGTTTGAAACTAATATGGAATCAAACCTCCCCTTCAAAACTCTTATAACTCTTGCCTTGCTGTTTTCGGTTTTTGTCGACATTTTTTTGCTGTCTTTCTTGTCGTTAATATCAGATGAAGAATGAGCTAACAGAAAAAGAATCCAAGTTCTAGAATAGCTGACTGGCTGTATTGTAGTGCAGGACCCTTGTGGCAGAGATCAAGAAGTGAATGGATCGCTGCCCCCTACCCACAACCGCCTCAAAATAACCAATCAGGTGCCTGAAAAATATGTTGCTAAAAAAATATTGAAAACATAATAATTATTATTTATCATTAATTATCAATATGTATAATACGTACATGTTACAACAAGTTTTACATAGTTATCGTCGTTACTTTGACAGTAAAGTGAATCCTAAATAAATTTCGACTGATCAAAAATTTGGTATAAATTTGTCTTGGTGGATACCACATGTTGTGGACATGACAGTATGATCTGAAAGAAACCCCAACAGTTCCTGTCTTCCAGCCACGGAAGGTCAGTGCTAATCAGACTAACATTGATGTAAATGATTAATGTAGACAGTCTGATGACCGTTCCTATCAGCATCCAGTGTGGCAGCCCCTCCCACCATGAACAGCAATATCTCGAAAATGTAGTAAACACAGCTGTTTGGATCACTGGCGGTTTCTTCATTTGTGGGTAGCTTGTATCAACAACGATTGCTCCGGGAAGCAACAGCCATCCTGAAGGACAACAGTCGCCCTGTCTCTCAGCCCCTCCCTTCCGGTAGGAGGATCTGCTATCGAAAGTGGAGAACTCTGAGGTTGTTGAACAATTTCTGTACCTTGTGGGCGGTGTTTCCACAGGATTGATGTGGGTACGGTGGTGGTGTAATACTCGAATGTGTCTGAGAGAGAGAAGGAGGGGTTGTATGTTTCTCTTTTTTTCTGCGCCATTCCTCGTCCCCTGGCGGTTGCGGATTATTGTCTTCTTGCAAAATTGTCTGTGGCATCTATGACGATAAGGGGATGATAAAGACTAATTTTCTTGTTGTTCATCTTTTCTGACATTTAATTTATCTCTCGGTGCTCTGCAGTGTAAGAAAGAATTAAAGCTGACGTCCCTGTGTATTCGAATCTTCGAAGTTTACTGCTAGAGATTCGTATACAAAGCTCCACTGTGTACTGGGATATTGAATAACTGAGGTCAGAGAATAACCATCTAGAGAAAAGGCTGCTAGAAATGGAGAGGTTTGAGTAAGCCACCGGGAACTTGTCGTCTGGGCATCGTGACCTATCGTCAACACTCGTTTCCGATTTAACCAGTCATGTAGGTAAGGTGTACCATTAAAAAATATGAAAAGATCGAGGAGGAATGATTTGATCTTCAAGAGGAATTCCACTAACGAATAATGCAAGGAATGATGGAGAAGTGAGGCCAATGCCTGTTTATTCAAGGCAAATTTTCTTCACATGAAAACGGAAAAAACACGACCCCTAGAACAGATATCACACACAAACAAATATTTTATTGCTAGCTCTTGGATAACGAAGTTTTAGAATTGTCAACTGTTTTAATGGTGTTTGGGATTTTCCTCACCTGTCTCCTTTTTTAAGTCATTGGTTGTTTTGTTTTTTTATCATTACCCTGATATGTTTCATTATTTAATAGTCTCATGTTGATTCCACCCTACCGGAAAATAGAGCGAAGACCCGCAGAACCTTCTTACTTCCTCTTCTCTTTCTTGACAGTCATCCCTGAAAACAGGTGTCACCTATGCTATTTGCGTGTTCACTTGGGTTAAGGAAAGGGAGTGGAGGGGCTGAAGGGATTGGAGTATGGGTTTGCCAGGGTATTGCTTTTTCCCCCTCCAATTCCTTGAATAATTTCGACCGGACAATGCATATAGATTAGTTCTGGAGATCGAAAGCTCTCCGCTCGACAGACAATATGTAAAGTAAGACTCCGCAGACATGGCAGACTGGTAAGGAAGGCAGATAGTAGGCAAGGGAGTTAATCGGAGCGGTAAGCGCTACGGTTGTCGTCCTTAGAGCTCCGACAGTCGTTAGACAGCTTCCAGCCTCTACTGTACTGAGATCTCTAATCACGACGCCCTGTGCTTACCTGATATCCCGTCTGCAGCCTATTTTTAAAGGTCTAGTGTGGTGTAGAACTTTATTTTTAATCACAGATATCAGCTAAGTACAAAGCACTATTGTCATCAATATGAATAATCTTTCCCCCAACTTCCGTTCTTGAGATGTACGTCTGCAAATATTTTCATCCACAGAACAAAAAAATCAACTGCTTGACTTCAAGATTGTCAAACAATGAGCTTAAGAAACAGATAGTCTCTAATCTTCCTTTGGCTGAAGCCTTGGCAACGAGTGCATCGATATACTATGCTGATGTCTGTGTCCTGAGCCTCTCTCTGAGCATGATGGTGTCTCTATGGCTTTTGTCAATATTTTTTGGCAGGAAAAACCAGCACTCTGCACTCTACTGGATATAAAAGTCACAGAAAGTGCATTGTTCAGCATCATAAAATGCTTCCAAATCCCTGGAAAGGGAGTTAAATATATATGTATGAAGACCTAGAACAAAGGGTTCATCTTGTCAGACCAGGATGGCTTGTCAGAAGAGTCTTCTCAGTTTTCATGTTGTGTCTGACCTGTTACACCAGCATCTCTTCTCACACACAAGTAAGACTTCAGATGGATGATGCTGTCGTCTGCATTGTTCTCTTGTCGTCTGCCTCGATACACAGCTCACTATTGTTTACACGAATGGTCAAAACGATAAGCACTACACCGGAAGGGAAAGGGTTTCAAACAAGCAGTTTGCAAATAAACTTCGAATGAAGTGATGTTATGGTGACTTCAACAGAACCCCACACATACCTTCACACACTCTACATCAAACCTTGATGCCAGATGACCAGTGTTTGACAACATACAGATGCACACAGAGTTCTTGAAGTAAAATAATAATAAGTACAATTTCAAGTCGGTTATTATTATTATTTGCATACGCACTGAATTGGTCTTGGGTTATATGTCCACCATTTTGGGCGTAGTCCAGATGGGACTTTAATACTCTTTCCTTTTGAACTTAATGAAATTTTTTATCGTTAAGCTCTTTAGATGTTCTTAATATAGCCAAGTAACATAGAAATGAATCTTGTTTATTGTGTTTCTATTTATAGATGTATTAATCTCACTTACTGTCTGTCACTTGTTATTTTTAATAGTGCATTAGCAGCTACCATGGCATCATTACCTGCTTGTACCGCTCCCACCTGTGTTCAGGTATTTTAAGCAATTTAAAAGTGTGTCTACCACTTAATGAGCCAGACAGAAAGAACTATTTCCTAATAATATCAGTAACAGGAAAATTTGATAGTCTCTTATTTGCTCACAAGTCGACTGAACAAAATCAAAATTTGAAAGCCCTTGTTCGTGTTCATGTACACTAAGAGTCGAAACATAAATTAAAGGTGTTTTGTTTCGCACTATAAATAAAAGATAATTCGCAAGAACTTTGATCATAATCATCTGCTTGGAAATGGAAATGGCGTTTCACACTCACGCTTTGGGCAGGAAACATACACATAAACAAGCAAACAAAAAAAAAAACAGCAACAGCTAGAAGGAAAGAAAATATATAGACGTGTAGGAAGGGAAGATTAACCAGGGACGAGGGATTGTTAATAGTTATTTATAACTGTAAATATATATATTTAAAGAAAGAAATAAAATTGAAAGAAAGAAAAAGAAGGAAGGAAGGACAAAAAGAAAAAATAATGGCAAGGGAAATACACGGTGATAGAAAACAAGAAAGAAAATAAGCAAAAAAGTAAAAGGGGGAAAACACGAGAAATGAAAAAAAAGGAAAGAGAAAGGAAAGAATTACAAAATACAAAAATTTGCTTGTATTACACTACTTCCCTCCGAGCTCATTGCGATCGAGATGTAGTAACAGAAAACAATGTGTCATCAAAGAATTACATTTAAGATTCAGTTGTACCATGTGTGCCGTTAGTCTGTTGGCAACTGAAATCCCACCGAAATCTTCAGTTTTCTCTTTAATTAATATCGCCATCAGTGAGTCAACACGTAAACAATTAAAACACTAATGCAGTTTCTTTGTTTTGGTATCATGCAGATGTGATTAGTGATCAGTCAACAGCAACATCCACACCTTCGCTTGTCTCCCCTTGCATCTTGTTTACAGCTTCCTTCAAGCGCATGACACAAGATGGAGGAGTCTTGTGCTCCTTTTTTTCTCAGAATTACAGGCGCCATGCGTATCCTATGAGTCACCTAAGCTCCAGAAAAGAAGTAAATTTTCGAACGCTAGGGGGCGACACCGGGCTTACGCGCAACGCCGCAAACGCCCCCTGGTCTGTTTTTGTCACGAGGGGCGATAAATTGTGGCCAACAGAGTTAATCAAAGCAAAATTCCTCATTATCTCCCTTTTCTGGCCTGCACGGTGTCATGGCTGCAGGCTGATGGTGTCCCTTTGTCCAGGAAACGCGGAGAATTTTCGGCGACCGCTAAGTGACAGAGCCTCCTTCTGGCGACGGTAGAGTTTTTTGGATTTTTTTTTTTTTTTTTTTTTTGACAGCCTGCGAGGCTAGGCCGCACGAAATGAACAGCTATCCGCTATGCTAACACACACACATTCACACACACATATATATTCACACACGCATACACCAACGTGTGAACAGTGAAAACCTTTAAGTGTGTACCTACAAACACAAATGACAGAAAGAGAGAGAAGAAAATACAGAAGGGTGACAAACTGATGCAAAGGGGAGATAAATAAAGGAAACGAATAGGAGATTGAGAAAATTCTAAGAGGCAACAAAAAAAAGGATTTTTTTTTTTATATTCACTTGTCTTCTAGCTCTACTCTAGAACCTGATATTTCAAAAGAAAAGATGTCAGAGCCAGTAGATATTAATGATAAAATTAAACTTGGAAACAGTTTTAAATGTTAGAAACTGGCATTAAGCTTATATAATGAATTTAGTATTATGTTGTATGAAGACCTTATGAGAAAATATGATGCTAATATGGATATAATTACATATATCTGGATAATCAGAGCAAATAAAAATATATCCAATCAACAGTTATTGCAATTAGCAAAAACAGTTTCTGATACTTCAGAATCCCTTAAAGACATTCTGTGAGCAAAAGATCTGATGTTGTGGATGGTATTGTGAAATAAATATTGCGGCTGATGTTTACAGCCTGTCTGCCATGTTGTCAACCGTTGTTCGGAATACCGAATGGAGGTCAGTTAAGAGGATGGAAAGAGAAATTGCTTCAAGTAAATAAAGACACACTGTACAATTTGTATTGTCTTTAAATATCTGCTTTCTACTTTCTTTGTTTTTATCTTTGTAGTTCATGGAGTATTCTGCTGTTAAGAGATCAGCTTTGTTTCACTTTCTCTGTGGAGCATTTAACATCAGTCATGATATTCGTGATGGGTAATCGTGGGATCAAGAGAGAGATAGAGTAGTAAATTATTCTGTTGTCTTTGGCAGTAGGATCAGAGAACATCAAAAGTTTTTACCTTGTTTAGGACACCACATGTCCAAGTGGGAGTCCAACTTTCTACTTCCATAGACATTCTTCTCCCCAGATAAATCAGGTACTCATTTCGGCTTATACATTTTCTGGGAAGTTTACTGGCCCCAGGCCAGAACAAGCCTGGAGCCAGTAACCTAACAAAATAGAAAAAGGATACAGCAATAGACTGGTGTCGCCCTTATACGAGATATAAATTCAGGTTCAAGTAAGCATTCCGCCAAACAGATGTACCCAACCCCCACACAATGAACTTTATTACTTAGGCCATGTGATCTCAACATCCTGATAAAATGTTACAATTCAAATCATACATGTTAATTAAAGTTTTTCTAGACAACTATATCAGTATGAAAATATTTGCCTTTAATCAGCTACTGATGTAGTTTTATATAGTGATTTGTTGATCAAGGCTGAGAGGGTAAGATTGGTAAGGTAAATATTTCAAAGACAAGATGGATAGAATGAACTAATGAGCGAAGAAAGGATGGAAGGGGAAAATATGGAGGATGGAAGGTGAAGATGTGGGATGGGCCAAGTGTTGGAGAATGGCTAGCCAATGGCGTGTCAACACCGGCTGCAAGTCCCGAGGATGTGGAGCTGTCGCGACATACAAAGCTCGTTGTAGAGGATGGTAGTAATTAAGGGAAGACGAACCACTAAGACGATTGTTCTTTAGGGTCAATAAGGTGACCCCGAAAAGGTCACGGAGGTTGAAAGAATGGGCGGCTTTGTCACGTACTAGCTATGATGCGTGATTGGTTGTCACGTGGGAATGGCTGTGAGCATGAATGAACCAATCGGATGCCGCGATAGACAAACACACTCAATCTTTGGCGAAAAATATGCTTGCATCCAGACGAGATTTGAATCAGGAACTTCCACCCCACCCTCGACCTATGTCCTCAAAGTGTTGGTAGCTGCTCTATAAACCTTCACCTTTCTCTGCAACATGGCAGCTCGCTCTCTACCGACAGCTAGTCGTCTGGGCATCCTGACCTATCGCCCACACTTTTCTAATTTAGTCAGTCATATAGGTAGAGCTACCATTAAAAAGTACGCTTGTGGGGTCGGGTTTTTTTTCTCTAAAGTAATATTTTTCAGAGGAACCTTTTCAGGCTGTATCCCCGAAAAAGGAGTTCATACACTGGCCACTTAAAATTCTTTCAAAACGTTGTACCAAATAATACTCTGTCTAATTATCTATTTATATATATATTTCTAGCAATAAATGTGTGTGTGTGTGTCGATTCATAAAAATGTTACATTTTTCAAACTTTTAAGCCACAACTTTGTATAACTTTTTTTTTACAGTAATGACTACATTTTTGTTTCAAAATTGCTGTCAGCCATATTAAAGGTAAGCTTACACGTGGATATAAGTACAAATAATTGTTCATAAAGCCACATCAGCAACGGAAAGGCCTTGCGGCCGTCTGAAACCAATCAAACAGATCACGTGTCCTACGCACACCCGCTTGCACGATATGAGGCATACAAGCTGCGAAAGAGCAAGCAACTGTCTCTAGGCGATTCTCTCCCTTTTCGCCCTGCATTGCCTCCCCTTGTCTACGCCAAAGGCGCGTCCTAACTGGCGGAGGCTAATTAGAAGAAAAGGGCGCAGCGAGGGCCGAAATCATAGAGAAACATTTCCGGCGGCGAAAGAACGTAAAGATCCCGTAATTGGATGGTGAGGTGCTTCGTCACTGCCGACTGTAAGCGGTGAGGCCGGCGCGTGACGTGCTCAGCGGACATAAAAGGAGTGTGCGTGCGTGTGACGTGTTCATCCGCCATTTATGTGTGCGCGTGTCTGCAACGGTTTTTTTTTTTTTTGTTCGCGAGCACACAAGTGTGTGTCGAAACGAGTGAAGAAATTTTATGCAAAAAATAAACTATGGTCTTATGAATGTTCTCTGTCAAAACTCGTTTTAACCTCTGCGTTTCTTTTGATGCCGTTTTCTCCCCATCCTTACAAAAAAAAAAAAAAAAATGATTTACCATGCATAGACATTATTTGTGAGGACAACAGAGATAAGTTAAAAGCTTTTCACTTGACCTCACCATACACTAGGATTTTTCTACTTATTCATCACAATTTTCTTCTTTCCCCACCTGTTCATCCATATTACTACAAATAATTTATTGCATTGTTGTGAAAGGAAAAAAATAATGATCGCGACGAGACATACTCTCATAAATATACAAATGTAGGTCCGCATGTCAAGAAAGAAGATAAAACTGTCTCGGATGAAAGAAGAAAACTTGAGCTTTTAAAAATGAATTCGAAAAACAAACTGCTTTGCAGATTCAGTTTAGTGTGTTGGGGACCAGTTTGAGTTGAAGAATATGAAAAGGAGATAATTTCTGACTTCCGTTGCTCAATTTATAACAATAGGAAAAGAAAGAAGCAAACAAACAAACAAAAGAAAGAAAGAAGGGAAATATAAACAGACCCAATAACAAACGAAATATAAACTAAACTGTTCTTACTCTCATTCAGTACAAGCTGCCTGTGCTGTTTTTATTTCTTTGCTCGCTCCTTTCTTGCCTGTTTCTCTGAACTTCTCATCCCCGACATCAAACAACAGTTTCTTCGACTGACGACCTTACAATACTATCCCTGTCACTAAAACAACAAACAACAACACATGATCAAGACTTCCCTTCCATATTCGCCACCTTCCCACCATCGACTCCATTAAATGAACACTAAAAACACATTTCTTCCATGAGCATCCCCCCTAACAACAGTCCCCATGATGTTACTAACCTTGTGGGTCGCTTCTCGACATCTAATGACTAGTCTGTCTGTCTGCTCGTTTGTCTCTGTAAATGAATGTTATTCACTCTCAGTCCTCACTGTTTGTATCCACATCCCCCGCCCTCCAGTAAGATGTGATCTGTGTGTATCACATGAATAAAGAGGATAACCTTCATTTCATATTATGTTGTCTATGTCTGATAAAACTAAGAAAAAGTTTCTTTCTGAAAATGTATTTACTACTAATTTTGTCAACAACAAAAAATGAAAAAAGTTCTGTCTGACTTTTATATTCAGCAACAAAGAAAAGAAATGCTAGTCTGGCTAAAGATATTCTTCATCTTGTGTGTGTTATATATTTTCCATGTAATACGATGTATACTGGTCTTTTTGAAAGATCCCAAGAGCCTAACAAGATAAACTATTTATGTTTATCTTTGTATCCACCCCTAGACTCCCATTATTTTTTATGTTCATGTTTGGCTTGTATTAGTTTGTCAGAAATATTGTTCATTCTTCCTATTTTGACATCTTGTTTTTCTTTCAAGCACTCAGGGTATGATCGTCTTTAGAAGTGTGATCATGTGTTATATAGATTGCTTGTTTATTATCATCATCGTCGTCAGCATCATCATCATCTAGATTTTGGACACAGGGCCATGGTCTAGGTTAGTTTTGGAATTTTGATTAAAAATTGGAACTGACACGATTTCATGTCCCTTCACTGTGGAATGAAATATTCCCTTCTCTCCCTTTTAAATTTAATTCCTTACGGCATTCGCATGCACGACAGATGCTCTGGCAACAAGGATGAAAAAGGGATTCTCATCTTTAAAAGTTTTTGTCAACGACAGACATGCGTGAGTGTAGTTCACTCCACATCTGACTTCGGCCACGAACGAGGCTTTCTTTCTATCTCTAGCACTTCAAGATATCGGCTTCCTGTCGAAGCAGATTTTCAAAATTTAAAATAAAATCGTCTTGCACATTGCCCAAGCCGAGTTTTTGCCCTCACTGCGCCTGTCATGTATTTGTTTTCAGATGCTGTTATAATCCCGAAGGAGAAGACGGGAGCTCTACGCGGAAGCCCGGATGCACAGATGTCACGTTAGAGACGAGTTTCCCTGCCATGGAAGCATTTGCTACTCAAAAACAGAAGAATTCCCGTCAAGACATCCTCTTGCAGCCAAGCTTTGTTTGTTGTCCTTGTGGACGGAAGAAGAGACAAGGAGATGGTGCAGCGACATTTGTGCAGCATGCGAGTCGCGGACGTTGTTAAGGAAATGTCAAGGAAGCTGGACATCTGGTGAGGACGAGGATGGCTTAACCGGTTAACCTTACCTTGCGCTCCCTTCCACATTAAAAGTGACAAACCGTACTGCAACTTCCTGTCAGAAAATTGTGGCTTGTATTTCATTGATTGTTTCTATCAATAGCCTGGCGCTGTGATCAAAAGCTTTGGTGAGAACAGCTTATTCTGAAAGAAAAAAAAGGAAAACAAAAGCTTAATCACTTCGTTTAATGATCCTTCTTTAGACACCCAAGAGATTCGAAATGGACTTCAAAAGAAGAAAATAACAGACCCTGTAAAGTGAAAGTGTAAAAGGGAGAATATCGTCTTACATTTTTACCATCTGAAAACATTAACCAGTTAGACCTGACGCATTTTGAAATGAATTGTCTCTCCTATTAGAAATTTTACGGTTTCCTTAATGGCAATGGAAGTGTTCTTTTAAAATAAGTCATGTAAGAAAGAGCACAAATGTCCTTTGGTCAATTATAAAAGTAACGATAAGGAATTGTAATAAAACCTTTTGGGTCGGCTGATCTCGTTGATCTCTGACGATACTTAACCAAAGGTTTAAAAAAAAAAAACCAAAGTTTTAATCAAGCCTCTCGGAATGTTTCAGACAAACTGGGCAAAAAACCTGTTTCGACAAGCGGCGCCTCTACTTGAAGTGTAATCCAAGATTTATGTGAGTAATTTCAAGCACGCGCAAGCTAGGAAGAAGCTCAAGCCCCCATTTTGTGCGTCACGTGACGGTTTTGCGCGCGCACATTATCTGCTGCATGGAGCTTTCCACGGCGCTCAGTAATTCTCACGCACAGTGACTCCGTCTCCGCTGCTGGAAAAAGGACCCCTGATTATCAGTCATCTGCCATGCTTTGGTGCGTATCAGGTTGAGCGTGGAGAAAAATATTTATCAGCGTTCTTTGCAGTGTCTCGCAAGATATGCCTTGAACAAGCAGTCACTTGTTAACCTCGCACAGAGTGACACTCATTCCTCGAGAAAAAGGCCAACATGGATGTCGCAGCCGGTCCAGAGAGAAAAGGAAACCAAATTAAAAGAAATGTTGTTTAGATTTATTATCAGACAACGTCGACCGTTAGAGAAGTGCTAGTTAGATTTACGAACAGTCAGTGAATACTACTCCCCCCGGTGATAAAAAGGGATAAAGTCCGCTTTAACGTAAAAAAAACTGCGGCAAAGGGAGACAACGCACCGTGCTCATTAAGCTCCCCTTTCGCATGGAAGTCGACAGGAAGTGAAAGATAGGATCAGGCAAGACACAACATGAAAGGTCAGTAATCTACCGCAACGGATATCGCGTGACCCCTCGTTGGTACGTGGCGAGTCAAGATGGCGTCGCGCTGGACGTTGACGTGATAATCGCCCTTTGTTGATTGTGACAGTTACGTAAAGATTTTAAAAATAGTTTTACTGGATTAGTGGAGTCTGGTTTCTGGGGTAACTTGACACTGCGATGCTTTTTGGAGATTCGAGGCTATAAATACTTATCGTCCAAACGTTTGTGGAATCCTTGTTTATCAAAAAACAAAGTGCAGTCAGCGTTGTGGTGGGAGGTGTACCCAAGGTGGGGTTTGGGGGAGTTAGCAGGGTGGTAGGTTTCGTAAGTTACCAGACAGTGAGTTTTAGCAGTTTTAAGTGTGAAAGACATCTGGATTTGCAGTTGCAAGACTGTGGGCTTGAAGCATTTAGAGAATTTTGAACCTCGTGGTTACTAGCTTTCCAGAGTCTGACCTGTCGCCTAGTGGTCCTGAATTATTTCTTGCCCGCGCATCTACGTGAATACCACGTGAAGACTGACTGACCGCCAAACACATAGCTCAAAGCGAGTGAATGAGAACAAACTTTCTGAGAAGAATACCCGCTTGAGATACCCGAACAACTGTGCTGCGCTTTCCCTACACTCAGACGTTCGTATCTTCTTGAACCCTCGACAGCAATAAAGAAACAAATGAAGACCAAACGAGGCTGCAGTGGATTTTTTTACCTGTGCCACCGCAGCCATTGAAAGACACTGACCCAGGTAAGATGGAATTTTCTTTGGATGACAGAATGTTACTGATTATTTTATGGGGTTTTTTTACTGACAGGTATCCGATGGTCATTATTTCACGAACTGTTTGAAGGTGCACAATAAACTGGAGGTTCTGTTTTAACCGTTAAAAATTCGTCAGATAAATTCCAGAAATTTTTTATTAGATGAATAGTTGGTTGTGGGTCATCGTGTAACATAAACTATTCAAGAGATTAGCTATTTTAGCCACTTTCCAAGCACAAATATTTTTATAATCTCCACAACTCCGTGGGCGAGGTTTGCACATTTAGGATCTGTTACATATCTTCTTCTGTCCACATGATTTGTGATCCTCTTTGTCAAAATCCGTAAAACCCAAAGCATCCACAGGTAGACATGTTGGTGATTAGATAATTGTAAATTGTTGAGACAACTGCAGAATGCTACGTTTGTCGGTGGGCAATGAAAAACTCATTTTAAGTAACTATTTTTGTTCAGAGGGGGTGTTTTGTCTCTTTTGTGGGGTTTCATTTTTTGTTTTTACTGTTTGCTTTCTTTATGCTTTTCTTTCTTCTATTTTTTTTGCATGTTTTAGTTGTGTGGGGGGTTTCGTTGCTGGTTGGTTTTTTGTTTTGTTTTGTTTTTTTGGTGGGGGTTTGTTGTTTTGTTGTGTTTTTTGTTTTTTTGTTTTTTGTTTTTTTTTTTGTTTTTTTTTTTGCTCTTTATTTTTCATCTTGTTTTTGCTAGTATTTATTTGATTGCCTTTAATAAAACGTTAAAGTTATCTGCACATGGAAGATTGAAAAAGAGAAGGAGGATACTTGGCTGGGTGGATGAATAAACAAATGGGTAGATCATTCTGTCTCTGTATTTAAGCAAAAGAAAGATGGGGAGAAATGACTTATGGGTAGACTTGTTCTTGTCAGAGTGTCTTGGTTTGTTTATGTATCAGTGTTTCAGTACGTGTCCCTGTAAATGCGAGGATTGTATGACCACGTATCAGTCCTGTCTCTGTGTGTACATTTTCTCTCTCCCATTACCATTTGCGTCTTTTCTCTCTCTCTCTCTCTCTCTCTCTCTCTCTCTCTCTCTCTCTATGTGTGCATATATTTATTTTTTAATTACTTTAATCAGTTTATTCTTTCCCCTTACAGTACGAGGGCTAAATGGAAAAAAAATTCTTGGTTACTTTACCCCTCGTTAATAAAGAATGGTCATTGTAATTTTTTGTTTGCATATGTATGCCTTTTTATACCTGCCTGCCTGCCTGCCAGTCTGTCTGTCTGTCTGTTTGCCTAACTATATGAACAAAGCCAATTAAAATATCATTTTTAGATGCGTTGGTTTGTGCATGTATGTGCCTCATGCATTTATATATTTAAAGTACAATTACTGCCACGGTTAAAGTTTAAGGTCCGCTGTGTGGCATCTGTCAAGTTATATTCTAGATTTTTCTACCTTTTTTCTCTTTTTATACAGAAAACTACAACCGTTATCGTTCATTATATAAAATTGATTTCTTTTCCTTAATTTTACTTACTATTTTTGTCCTTGTGTGTGACCGTGCAAGAAAATAAAATATATGAGATTGGTATTTTGGGTGTCGGGGTACATCATTGCAGTATATCTTTGAGTCGGGGTAAGCCACGTATACCAACATCTGGATTCTGGCTGACATGACTCGGGCAGAGGAATGGGCAGCCTCCGAGTTTTGTGAAATTATGGCCCGAACGCCCCAAAATCTGTCAGAAACTTTGGCAACCCACGAGGCTACCTTAGGATTCACTGTGCATGCGATTTTAACGGCCGCCATATATTTTTATTCCACTGATATGTTTCATTTCAAGATAACTTTTTTTTTTGTTTAGAGGCGATGGAGGAAAATAAATCCTTTTTATAGGAGGTGGATAAGTTTGAATATTTCTTTGAAATACCTACGAAGAATTGAGCAAAAAATCACAGTGGTTTGTGCGTGTATAATTTCTCTTTTCTCTCTCTCTCACTCTCTCCCCCTTAACACATGCCTCTTTCGTTCTGTTTGTGAAGGGTGAGGAGGTGTTGTTTTTGTAATTGTTGTTGTTGATGATTTCATTTTTTTTACCTAAGGCTTTTTAATTCTTCCAGTTATGTGAAAGGAATTAAGTCTGGTCAATTATATGATTTTTTGTAATGGATGATCGGATCAATAGAAGATTTTAAAACAAGCAAATAAATCATCAGAAAACATTCTAAAAGAAATTTCACTGAGAAGAAGTGACTCAAATGTGCATTCGGCACTCAAAAAGTGAACAAGCACTAGGAGTTTCACTCACATACTTCGCGGAGGTAAAGTAAAAAAAAGTTCTTTGATGATAATTATCATCATTAGTAACTTAGCCGCACCAACAATCTTTGATCGGAACATTTTGTTTAACTGGAAACTATTATTATTTCTCTTGTATTATTGTCTAATGAGCAGTTTATTATTTCGTCTTTTGTTTGTTTTCCAGACATCAAGTAACTTTGACCTTGCATCATGAACGGAAGTGACGTAGCTACCTCCTCGTATGCAGACGACATCCAGCTCTGTTCTCCAGGATACTTTTCACGGGGCTACGATGCCTCGGGTTACAATGGCTACAACAGCAGCATCAGCGGTGTGGGCTGCAACACCAGCGTCAACGACAGCGAGCTGGCGGACTCCTACTCCGATGTTCCGGGCAGCGACCACATGGCTCAGATCCTGAGCATGGTGGTGATGCTCAACCGCACCAGCCCGTCAGAGTATGCCATCCCTGTCAACGGTTACGTCTCTCCGATCCTCATCTTCCTCACCATCATCAACAACTCGCTGGTGTGCGTGGTGCTGCTCAAACGCCACATGCGCAGCCCCACCAACGCCCTGCTCGTCGCCATGGCGATCTCGGACATGCTGACGGGGGTGTTTCCGGTGCCCATCTTTATCCATTTCTTTGGGACAGACCGGTTCTGGGAGTACCTGCCGTTTGAGTGGTGTCTGGCGCACAAGTACCTGACCGAGCTCATCCCTACGGTGTTCCACACCTCGTCCATCTGGCTGACCATGGCACTGGCCATCCAGCGCTATATCTACGTCTGCCATTCCTTCAAGGCACGCACCTGGTGCACCATCGAGAATGTCATCCGCGGCACCGTCCTTATCTACATCCTGGCCTTCCTGAGTCAGCTCTGTCGCTTCCTGGAAGAGTACCCCGTGCCGGTCACCCTGCCTTCGGCTGTGCACCCGAACAAGACCGTAGTCGGGTGCGTGATGCAGATGCATTTGTGGGCCGAGGCCAGCCAAAACATCTACTACAACGTGTACTACTGGTTCCGAGTCATCTTCATTCACCTCGTCCCTTGCATCTCCCTCGTCGTCATGAACGCTTTGCTCATCTACGCCATGCGCGTGGCTCAACGGCGCCGGAAGCTGCTCTTGCGCCAGAACAAGAAGAGCGAGTCGAAAAAACTCAAGGACAGCAACTGCACCACCTTGATGCTGGTGCTGGTGGTGGGGCTGTTTCTACTAGTGGAGTTCCCGCTGGGAATTCTCATGATCATCATGATCATCCAAAATACCTTCAACATCCACATCCTGGAACCCGGGGCCTTCAGCACCCTTTCGCTCTTCTCGAACCTGTTTATCCTGCTGAGCTACCCTCTCAACTTTTTCATTTACTGCGGGATGAGCAAGCAGTTCCGGGAGACGTTCAAACGGCTGTTTACGGGCGACTCCATGCCGATGGAGCGGGAGTACTCGCAGTACATGACCCTCCCCACGGAGAACGGCAGGACTGCCGTGACAGGGGACGAAACTGCTTTGTGAAGTGCGCGAGAAGAGTGGTGTTCTCTTAGAAGCACATAAACGAGGCGGCGATCGGAGGCCCCTCGTGACCACTAACCTCGCTTGAAGCCACGTTTTCACTGGTTGGAAGGAGCGCATATAGAGAAAGGCAGCGCTTGTTGATTCTTACAAAATCTGAAAAAAAAATCTCTGATTGTTTGTTTACACGTAAGGTGGGAGAGAGACAAATCCCAAACCATGAATGTAGTTTGGAGCAGTTGGAATGATGGGTCGAGTTTGAGAGCTTGGTTTAAAACAGGGGGGTCTTTTCTCCCACCACACTGCTCACAATATAGCAGCTTGCAAGGGTCCCCCTGTCATTGGTGATGATATTCCACTTTTGTCGCCCGACGATACATTTCTTTGAAATTGAGTAAATTTGCCAATCGTGATGGGGAGTTAATTAAGTCAATAACATAAAATCTGATTTTTTTCTCTTTTAAGAAGCCGTGTTTCATGGTCATATGAGCCACAGGCTTTGGCAACATCATGCGCTTGAGCCCCGAGGCACAACCGAAGGACTCGGCAGAACTGTAATCACGCCATTATGGTGGTGGCACTGTGAGCCTTTTGATGAATCCTCAGCCATTCACTTCTGAGTTCTTTATCAAAGAGATTAAAAGTAGAATACTTTCAGCCACATTAAGTTTATGTGGCTGAAGCCTACGGACAATTCTTTTTTTTTCCCGCGCCCTCAACACACTGACCCCCGGATCGCGACTTTAGCTTTGATTTCTCGGAGTTATAAAATAAGCCAGGTCCAGTTCATCGGTTTTGAAAACTGGATTCTGTTGATGTTGATGGTTTTAATGTGTGTGAAGATAGACACGGGGATGAGTTAAGTCCACTTCCTGCAGACACTCCAACTAAGAGATGTATGACCTTTGGCACACTGAGGGATTGCAACATTGACCTCTTGCTTCCAAGAGAGGAACTATAATGTCCAGAGTGAAGCTGTGACAGGAAGAAAGTCTAGAGTGACTTTTACTGTAACCAGTGTCGTTCGATGACACATCCAAGCCTTCTTTCTACGAGATGAAAATCAGACATTCCGGTATCTCTTACAAAATGGCATCTACAGTTTCCGAGATTTTCTCTTTCAAAGAAGACTTCTTGTTTTTCGATGTCGTTCCAAAGTGGAAAAAAGCAAACTTTGTACACTCTGCTCCAATCTAGGCAAAGCAGTGTAAGTGTATGCAACTGGTCGTTTATTGAAGGTACGCAAATGTTAATTATTGAAAACTAACATATAATTACATATTGCATATTTTCTTTGGTGAGCTAAGGTCTTGAAGCACTGGGTTCAGACACACGCTGTGTACCGTTGACAAAGCAGGATGACAAAACTGAACAAATATCAAACATGAAATATGGGAAATGACTCCTGTATGATGTTCATATGCGTTGTAAGACTTAAGAATATTTTATTTAAATCATCTTGTGATGAAAAAAGAGCATTACTCTTTGACCCTTGTCAGTCTTTGTCAATGGCCACACCTCAGAATCAAAGTTAAACGGTACTGAGTTTCACAAAATTTGCTCGTTAATTTGGGAGCACGTTAAAATTATCAGAATAATGCGAACTCCATCTTGGATACTGGGGTCAAGTGTCATCAGACCTGTGATACGGCCTTGACTCTTAACCTTCCCATTTAAGCATCGGCGCCAGCACCTGTCCTAATGCCTGACCAAGACATTGAGGACAGTAGTATGGCTAGCCGGAACTCTTCCCCATACCATAAAGATTCTCCAGCGGACATTTGACCCTGTCTTCATAGTCTCGGAAAACCAAACAGTACAAAACACTCCGTGGGGTGAAAGGTCACTGAACTCTTGGAGTCTTTTGTTCAAATGCACAGCGTTTCTGTAGGTTGTGCCTTACAGAGAGATAAAGAACTGTTTTCATTGATGTGTGGAGTTCTTTCTGGGGCAATGAGAATGCAGAGCGACCTATTGCAAGACTAATTTGTTTTTTCATGTGAGTCCTGCATTTGCATGGTCTTAGGAAGATATCGGCATCATGGGAAAGTGTATCTCTGGAACAGTTATCTCCAGGACAACAATCTTTATGGTCATCCTCGTCAGGATAGTCATATCCAGGACAGCAGGTAGCCTGGTGCACCGATGCTGCAAACTTAAGAATGGCAAGAAAGTCTGTGTGTAAAGTGTATGGGCAGCGGCAGATAATTTTTTCGAGTGAGTAATTAGAAAAATTACGAACACACAAGGTTTGTTGTTTCCACCAGTACACATTAGTGCCTCTAACAGAATATTTGGTTTACAACATTTCTGTAAGATCAAACTTTCATCGAGAGAGAGAGAGATAAAGACAGAGAGGGTGCCTGAAAAATTAAATTTGCGAACTTTATGGCAAGAACACAGTATGACACTGACATTGGATACTCTTGGAACTTTTGGACAGCAACTAAAAGGTTGTGATGGGTGGACAAAAAGCCTGCCTCTGGCAATAAGTGAAAGTTCTGCTCCTGAACGCTGAGCTCCATATCTGCCACAATCGACTGCAAAGCGAAAGTCTTTCGGCAAAATGCAAAAACCGAGCTTCAAAATTTGGTTTAAACGAGCTTTTGTACGCATGGGACTTTCGTGCTGAGCTTTCTTAAGCGAACTTGAATTCGTGACGGATTGCCAGGCACTTGAGATGCGTCTTCTTTATGGACAAAGTTCAAAAGCCGATGGATCAATACCATTCCCCTATTTAAGGTCCACTCAAAAACAAAAAAAAAAGAGAAACTCGAGATCACAGCCACCAGACTGGACTGTCAAAGAGTTCAACGATGGGTTGACTTGTTGCAAGTAGTTACTGAACATCCTACTCTCAAGACAAGTAATGAGAGTATTGGACTGTGATGGATGAAAGCATAGATCCTGGACGAGTCTGATTGCATCGTTATCAAATATCAGAAAAAAGAAAGAACAGATACAGAAATTTGGAATTTGATTAATCTTGAGAGAATTGCAAACAAAAATGGCAAGAAATCAGATTACAGGACTGTAGTTGGAAGGCCATGCAATCGAAGTTTTACGACGATGCCCAAGGCGTTCATCAGAATGTCTGTCACAGTCTGAACTCTTACTAGAAACGGAATGCAAGTTTTGGTGGTACATTGGGGTACAATTTCTCATCTTTCTGTTGAGTTTCTGTGTATTCCACAATGTTCTTACATTGATACTGCAGGAAATCATGTGATGGTTTATTCAAGCTTTATAACTAAGTAAAGCAATTCTGTGACACTAAGAGTAAAGACCGATGAAAATTGGGGAAAAAAGCTGTCTTGTCAAAGATTTGACAGAGTAAGAATAAGAGATGAATGACACAACTCAGACAAATTAAGTTTGACTGAGTATGCATAGTCAGTATAAACCAAACATGAAGATGGCTCTTTTTATTTACAGCTACGAAACCATACCTTCAGGCCAGTCTTAAGGACAAATGAGAAGTAGTGTCTTCAAAGTTCCTTTTTCTCCCATAGAGTGGAGTCACCGGTGGCCATCTTGGTTTTAAGCAGGGAGCATTTCTGGTAACCATGTTCAGGTGTTACGAAATATCTGAAAGCAAGACCTTTTCAATTTTCGCTGTATTGCGAAAGAAAAAGACATTTTTTCCATTGCACTATCGGTACCAGCCATCAACCCTCCCTCGGTATCAAAGGAACTCGAACTTCTTGCTAATGAGTCCTGCCTCAATCACAGCCAATGTCTACACCTTCACGTGAATTAGAAATATCGAATAAGTCAGGTGACCCAAATGAGGAATTGGTAAAGATGATTTATGAACCCTCCGATTTTCATGATTCATCTGTCTCTTTTGGGACACTCTGTGAAGTGTCATCATGCTTCCCTCGTTCTCCCTGATGATGTACTGACCAGCAATGGTGTCTCCATCAAGAAAAATATTTCACAAAAATCTGAGTAAGGTCTGCAATGTGAAAATGTAATGCAGTCTTTTGAGCCAAGGACTAGACTTGAGGTGAGCATCTATGACTAAAACTCGACTTTCCCAACAATATTAATAAAGGAAATGTACAGACATCTCTACTGATGTTTTCAGACCCGAAGTGGTTACTGAAGGAGTTTCCTCTGACATTCAGGACTCCAACGTCCTGATCTGCCAATCGTCGTCCTGATGCTGTGGAGTGAATGTTTTGAATATTTTTGTTGTTCTCTTCACTATCAGACACAAGCAATGTCACAATATTGCTCACTTGTCAACAATAGAGACACCTATCGTACAGACAACAGGAAATGTTCTCAAGGGTGCTTAGTTGTTATCTTCGTCTGTAAAATGGCTTACAGTGAAGTGTTAGCACTTGTACATGTCCTGATTGAGACACTGGATGTTTTGTGTAATATGGTTTATCTGTATTATCCAATGCATGTATTGCGAACTTGCCTCTAGATGGCGGTGAGGTTCTTACAGCCATCTAAATGCTGATGCATTTTTTTATTATTAATCTTTACATTATCGTAAAACACAAAAGTTTGCGATGTGTGTCCCATGGAATACTTGTTCTCGAACACTATTCACATGATAGCTATCGTCAGAGGTAGTAATTAAATTTATACAAAAATCAATATAAACTAAAACAAATAGCTATATTCCTTTTAAACCAAACTCAAAATTCATTTTAAAATCTGATTATATTTGTAAACGTAGGCTAAAAAAAACACGACAAATTTTCTTTCTAGTGTTCTAAAACATGTCTTCGGTTATTTGATATTTTTCTGGGTTTTTTTTCCCCTTAGCTGAGCAAAAGTTAGATTGTTGTCATGTTTGACATCCACTGTCTCTCTCTCCCTCTGTGTGTGAATCTCTCTCACACACAAACACACAGAGAGTGAGAGAGCTCTAACATAACAAATGGTTTTAACGCACCATCACGCCTACACCCTCCCCAACAGTCTTGTGTGACCTGTCACCTAACCTACATCCGGGTCAGCAATGAGTGTCAGAGTTGGACGTGCTGCTCAAGAAGAGTTGAAACTTAAAGACGCTTACGACGCCCTCGGGCAAACGGTTTTCATGGCCGCACCAGTCTGATGGGAATTGTTGCTTTTAGCACCAGTCTAATGGGAATCGTTGCTCTAAGAAACCAGGCAGGTCCAGCCTCTAGGATAGGTTTCCTGCTCGCAAATAAATACAGGGGTAATTAAAGGCATCATTTAAGAATGCTTGCACATGCGCAGAAGCTGGCGGGGATTGATACACTGTAAGTAGTTATGATCTTTTACGTGTGAAGTTATGCAGTCAGGAGCGAATAAGTGTCTGCAAATAGTGCGGTGAGTGGGAGGAGCTGCGGATTCTGCAAGAGTCGATGGACTTTATGTCAGACGAAGGATGAATACAGACCATGATTAACGGAATACCCGACCGAAACCGATTTTTTAAATGACTGATTTTAGATGAAACACTTCAAAATTCTAGAATAATAAATTGAGAAGGTTGGCCAGATACAGACACAGATCCCATCTCTTGAAAAGAGGTCAAGATGTTATTTCCCACGAAGCCATGATTGCTATGGCAACACCATTATATTATAAGCGTAAATACCAAAAAAAAAAAATGTCTACCCATGCACATTTTCCTGGCGAAATAAAATAATTTTTAAATATCCCTACGCGCCTTTTCACAAACTAATGAAGACGTTGAGGTTTCTTTTTATTCAACAACTTGAAATTTATAATTTATATTTTTTTTATACTAAAATTTCCATTTGCTTAGCCTAGAGGTGTACATGTTGTAAGGTTGCAAAGAGGAAATTTACTTCACAGGCTCCTAGCGATAAACAACTTTAACAAAGGAAATGCTTGGAAAATGTTCCTGACAAAATAATTCATACAAATGCTATTACTGAATTACATTTACAGTTAGAATTAGATTTTCTCAAAGCAAAAATGAAATTGTTGTCAGAAAAAAATAGAATCGACTACGTCGTGGACAACAAGCACATTTTCAGACAGTCAATCATGCAGCTTTATTTTTCTCATGAGGATGATGCAAATTAGTGAAGTTAGTAACCAACTGGTTTAAAGAGGAGGGTCTTGAGTAGGGTGAACTCTCATCATGGCGCTCCAAGTATGAATAATCCATAGTGGGTTGTTTTTGTTGGGGTTTTATTTTTTTTTTCTTTTTTATTTTTGCATTAACTGATCAAACCAGAATAGAGTATGATCTAAAATTAATTACTAGTAAATATTTGTAATTAAGCGTTAGCATTGAGCTAGCATCGCCATGCACACAGCCTTTCATGTTATGTGCATGTTGAGGGAGACTGGAGGAATTCAGTTGTAAGAGGAAAAGGAGATGAACAGCAGAAAGGGGAAAAGTTGACCTCTTTGTACTCTACTTCCCTCTCTGACTCGTGACTGAATGATGCTCGCAGTGTTTTCCATTAAATCTTGTCGGAAATGTTTTAAGCGCATTGTGGAAGAGCTTTAAATATGTTTAAACACATCAGGACTCGGAAATTGTGAGTTTGAAAATAAAGCACAGAGACATCACGCAAGCACGCACAACAAATACCATGTACAGGAAAACACATAAACACATAAGTGTATTTCCTCACACACACACACATGAATTTTGTTTACCTTGTCTGGTCACCCTGATTCAATCTTTTACCTGGAGAACAAATTACAATTTGTTTTTGTCAGATTGCCAGCAGCTTCAACAGACACTGGATACGCAGTTTGGGTTCTGTTGTGAAATGTTTGCACGTGGCAATTAGTCATCATGGCCATCATCAACGCGTGGCTTATAATCGGTTCAATAATTTAAATGAATCATGCAAACGTTTAAAATGAATGTAAATAGCTCCGTGGTTTGGTTGTTTTTGTTTTCTTTTTTCAGCAGCCATGTCAGCTCTTGACACCGAGGTCCTGGAACATTTCTTGTTCGTGTCCTTTAATTTAGTTTCTTGCTCAAGCTTAGAATTCCTGTCGAATTTGATTTTAGGGGGGATCAAGTCGATCCCCTTTGTACTTGTGTACTATAGCACGTGTGCACGCACGTTCTCACGTTCTCAAGAGTCTGTTGGTCCACAAATGGCACACAGAGGTACACAGGACAAAGTTTTGTCCACCAGACTCGCCTGTAAGTCCTGTTACAACCTCGATGTGAATTGTAATCCTGGTTGTCTCCTCCGGCATCCCCAAACCTTTTCCCCTTCCTCCGTGGCCCCGGTGTTCTGCATCATTGTTGACGCTCTGCTGATGATATTTGTTTACGTCCAAGATCTCTGAAAAGCATTCTCCATATCGTCCATGCTTGCTGCTGTTGCCATCATCTAGTGATATTTGCGATGTCGGGTGTTTATTCTAACATTTATTCAGTCGTCCAGCGCACGCGCGTGCACGAGTGTCTGTGTGTGGGAGAGTGTGTTCGCGCGCACGTGTATGTTTAACTTTTTTTTCTTGTTGTTTTATGTAAACAGGTCACCTGACAAAAATTGTATCGATACAAATTATTGACGACATCGGGACTAACTAGTATTGGTGAAAGTAGGACCACTTAAGAAGGGTTTAGTTTGTTACTGGAAAAATATGGCTTAAATTGTAATTAATGAAAAATAAGAAAACTGTGATTTGAGAATGCAGTTTAAAGTTATTTTTGACAATCAGACAAACACATACACAATAATGCATTTATACATACATGAAAATACAGTTGTTTTCAGTTGTTAATCATTGCCTGTTGTACAATAACAACAACCCCCTAAACACAAATATAAGGTAATGGGAGATGTAGACATCGTTTGAGAATTTTCATCTCGGATTCACTTTCGTAGTGACTTCTGTTCACTCGTCCATGTTATTTCTGGTTTTTCATGAGGTGTGTGGCTCCTGGTTGTATAGCATCATGACTTCAATCCTGTGTGTTTACTCGTCTCAAACATTTCAAAAGGTGCTGTACATATGTTGATAAGTCGTGTCCATGTAGCACATCATTGGAAGTTTCCTGTGAGTTCATTTTGTTATTATTTGTGTGCATATGTATCGGTGTAAATGTTAGACAACCAATTTTGACTGCCATTTCTGCATTTGTACTCATGGTTGTTATTTGTTTTTTCTGTGTTAAAAATAAGACACTGTAGAGCAACATCTTCCACCCTTAATTTTTACTCTCGTCTTCTCTTAGTTTCTTCTCCCTCCATCCTTTATTTCTCTCTCTCACACACTCTCACATCCCCGATAACATAATTCCCATCGAGTTACACTTCTGGGGAAAGCTTTTGCTCACAAAAGAGTTTAACAATGTCAGTAAAACTGTATTCAACCTCTTCTAACATCTCTCAGAACATAAGTTTTCCGATGAGAAAACTGAAGTAGAGAACTGAACTTTTCAATTTTCTTGTTCCTACCTCTCAGAAGAAGCAGCAAGAATTAATGAAATCAGATGAGAACTTTTTATGGTTCACCGCTGAAGGACATGACGACCCGTCTCGTGCTTCACCTACATCTTGTAAAAGTTTATGAGTCAGAAAGTTCTGGAAATTTCCGATTGGAAAGACATAACAGGATTTCTTAAAAATCGTCTTCAACCAAAGTGTTTTCCTAACTTCTTTCTTCTTCCTCTCCTGATCCTATTCTTCCATTTCCTTGCCATTTCTCCTCCTTTAAATCACTCATTTTCTTTTAACAAATAATGAATGTTCAAATATTTGAAACGGTTTCTGTTCAGTATCGTGTTCGCCTGCTTTGGCTCATCGTTTTGCTCACATTCAAAAAATTATGTAAATTATTATGCAAAGATATATTTCGATTTATTTATTTACCAAAAAATGAACAAATACAATTTTTAAAAGTTATCAAGGGAAGGGATATAACTATCAAACACTGACCGTGTCATTTTTAAGTTCTGGTCCATCGGTTTTCAGTCTAGAGTTGGTCACATCCGAACACAAGGAAGCTTAATACGGGTATTACAATTTGCCTTTTGTCTCAAACAGTTATGCGCCCTGTGTACGCGGTTTGAGTTAAGCTTTGGTTCGTTTGCTAAGCTGTCTGTCTGTCTGTCTGTCTGTCTGTCTGTCTGTCTGTTTCTTTGTCTTTCTGTCTGTCTTTCCGTCATCATGTACAAGTGCATGTAACTTAAGGCTATTTTTCGGAGGACCAACTTCTCAGTTCTTATGTTAGTTGATTTTTAAAAAACAAAAACCTGTTGAAGTTAAGTGTTTATGGGTGGGAAAAACAAGAAATTTGTAGACGTGTATAAACATTTATTTAAACCAATCACTTTGTTTTCACCTGAGGCCAGATCTTCATAAAAATGCCGGTTCGTTGACGAAATAGTGAGATTGAGTAAAGTATTTTGTTGTTTAATTTTATCTGATATGTTCATGAGTGAGCAAACCGAAGAGAAAGAAGAAATTAATTGAAAAAGATGATGATTAATTATTTTAAAATTATAAAAAAGAGTAGGAAAAAAAGAAGCAACGACAAAAGATAAAAGGAAAGAAAGAACAAAAGAAAATAAAAAGTCTAAGAAAAGACAGAAAAGAAATGAAAAAAAAGGTGAAAGGGAGGAAGGTAACAGACTGTTTTTGATAAATGTCGGTGAAGGAAATGCTTGAGTAGTTAACTGGAAATAAAAATAAACAAAAGAAACGAACATTAAAAAGATTTTTTTTTTAATTTTCCCTGAGCTAACGGGCTCATCGCCTGCTGCCAACTTTTCATCTCCCGCTGCTAGTCCCTTCGTTATCAAGCGAAGGAGAGGAATACATTGTTGCCAATTTGTCCTTTTGTCATTTTGTTGTGTGACATTTGTCATTTTTGTTGTTAATGTCATTTTTGTCATTTTGTTGTGTGTTATTTTTGTCATTTTGTCGTATGTCGGGGTTTATTTTTATTTATTTTTTTTTTTTTTGTTATTTTGTCGTGTGACATTTTTGTTATTTTTGTCATTTTATCCCACGCTTATTTTTGTCTTTTTGTTTTAAAAAAAAAGGTTTCGTTATCTCGCCACGTGTTATCTCGTCAGCCTCGCTCTGGCCACACTTTGTGCAAGCATGGATTTCCCCATTATTCCCCACTTCTGGATCCTATATGCCCCTCCCACCCAACATTTTCATGATGCGGAGATAATGACTTGGGACTGAATTGTGATGAAAGTTTGTAAACAAATGTTTGTCAGTCCTCACTTGAAGTCTGCTCTCTACAATTAGTAGTTTTAGAGGTGTTGAGAAGTTTTCTGGATACTTTCTCTGTCAACAATTCCTACTTCTATTACTACTGGAGAACATTATCCTCCAGACCCTTATCCTATACATAACACTACCATAAGTAGAATCACTTTGTTGAAACAAGACCATAAGGATTTGATGAACATGGATTAGAGAACAAAACATTTAAAGAAGTATGGGAAGGATCGTAGTATTCCTCTGTGTATGTGTGTGTGCGCGTGCGTGCGTGCGTGTGTAGTACGATGCAGATGTTATTTTTATCAAGCTTTGTTGTGACTACAATGATAATGTTACAGGATTTTAGTCGTTAAAGATTGTTTTATAATTTATTCATTAGGTTTTTGGGGTTGTTTTATAGTTCATTGAAGGTTTGACTTCTAACCTAATTATTCTCAAATAACATGTTTGTGGATTGTTCATATTTTATTTTTTCGTGATTATCGAACAAATTTCAACGCAGGAACTACACTATTTCCAGAGACAAGTAAAAAAAAATAACACATCATCGTGGTTTTCTGTTAATTAGCGAATAGTGTTTGTAATCTAGTGATGAGCCTAAAACACGGATGTTTACTAATAAGCTGTTCACGTTGATGTTTCGAGCTCATTGATTGGCTGATTTTATTTTGTTGTTCGCCTAAAGATTTGCCGGAAATAATAGGATGTCATCACGATGCCTCCCCCTGATACACCCTCCTCCCTCTCATGATGCTTTGAAGTCATTTAACATTATTTTAAAAATAAGTGAAACCTCTCTACAGGGCCTGTGACATGATTGCCAGCTCAGCCGCTTGGAAGGTATAAACATTTACATATATATTATAACAACTACAGTATTTCTGGCCATCCTTTTATCTCTTGAAATGTTTCTCTTCATTCACCCGCATTTCTTGTGTATGTTGCGCTGGTTCTCGCTGGCTCAGAGTTGATGTCTCTGCCTGTGATCATGTTTCTGTCGAGTGACTGCATCACCGTGCAGTCCAGTGGTCGTGGTTTTCAAAGCACATGAAACTATTCTTTGTTGACTTCCGGAGAAATATCCATGTTATTCTAGAATGCGAACACAGTCTGTTGAATCTGAATCTGTTAAACTATATTCTAGATTTTCCTGTTTATCTAACCAGCAACTGTTATCGCTAAAAAAAAATCGGTCACGTGTCCTAAATGTTATTTTTTTTACTAATATCTTGGCTTTCATTTCTTTCTTCATTCCTTTCCTGGTTCTCCGCTTTACTTTTATTCTTTAAACATGTTGATGTTTTTTTTATTCTCATCCTTAATGTTATGTTTGTCTTCATTGCCCAAATAGTATAGGGTTTATACTTTTCTTGCTGCCATTTTTCTATATTTCTAGCTGTGACAGAGAGGTATGAAAGAAAACTGTTTCTCATGTTTACTCTTTTCACTATCTTTTTTGTTTGTTTGTTTGGGAAGTCTGTCTCATGCGTTAGGGTTAATTAGCAAATAAATCTTATGGTTTTTATTCCGATAACAACGTGTTTGCGTTCTGTTAGTGTCCTGAATTTTCTGTAAAGCCAGAATTTAAAGATATATGTAATAAAAATACTTATTATTCATCAGACTATAATGTCTTGCAATCTCCAAATTGTCTCATATTCGTCAGTGACATTTTAGTAACTGTTCTTATAGCCAGTGTAACTTGGTGACACTTGCATTAAACAGGTTCTTTGCCTTCAACTGCATTTCTTTGGAGTGAAGCCACCCTGGTACCACCCAGTACATATTTGTAGTAATAGTTCATTGAACCTATACCAAGTTTTGTTCACAATATTCGTTATTACAGTTACAGGCTTTAAATACTCAAAGTCTGTAGCAGTTACTTACTCAACTGTGTCTACAAGTTCACAAGTTTTTCTTAAAGACAGAGCAAAAGTAACAATCAGGGTTTTTCTGCTCCCGTTACAACAAAGTGAGCTTCTAGCTTTCAATTTCCGTCAGCTACTAAAGAAAAAGTCCTTCTGAGTTTTATTTCTTCTCCTCCTCTTCCTCTGTATCGTCTCCGCCTCCATCAGCTCATTCTGCCTCTCAGTCTAACTTTTGGATTGTTTCCGTTTACAAACTTAAAGGTTGTATTCTTGTTTCCGAGTTGTTTTTACTTCTGTAATGTTCTTTCCTGGGTGTCAGCTTGGTTTCCTGTTTTGTTTCGGTTGCTTTTCTGTTTGTTTGTTTGTTTGTTTGTTTGTTTGTTTGTTTGTTTGTTTGTTTGTTTGTTCTTTCGCTCTTTCCCTTGTTCGTTCGTTCCTTCGTTTGTTTTTTTTTTTTTTCCTTCTTTGCATATGTCACCAGTAAAAGTATCGGGTACTTTACCGTTATAAAGCCTTAGTTTCTGTCTCGACATAAAACACTACCCCTCCCCTCGCCCATACCCACGCGCGCGCGCATATAGACATATTAAGAATTTATCTCGATTTCTCACTCTCCGTATGTGTCGCTTGATGACTTTTTAACTATCCTATAATTTACCCGACTGCTGTAAATGTTTATCTTTGTCGACGGATTTTTTTTCAGAAGCTGGCACACTCCGCTCTAGTAATACAGAGAAAAAATAAGGAAGGTGGACGAAGGGGGGAAAGGTAATTCACAATAAATCAGAAGACTCTCAGTAGTGGTCCAGGAGACATTGGCTCGTTCAGAAGCGTTTATTTAAATTTATGCTTTGAATTCATTCATTCATTCTTCTTCTTCGTCCTGCCCTCTCTCGCTCCCTTCTATCTCTCTCACTTATCTGCTTTTCCCTCCCTAATCTCTCTTTTTCTATTGTTTGCTCGCTCGAAGTGTTTTTATTTTATTTTTTGAGGGGTGTGTTTGGGGTGTATTTGCACTTCAATACACTCATGTTGAGTGCAAGTTATTTTTTATTTGTTAAATCATTCTTTTATTTGCTGCTGTTAAATATGCAAATAAGTGATTCTGCGGTTCTACTTCAGTCTTCAACTTTCGTCACAAATGCCTTTTATAATTTAAAACAAGTCTCATTTGCAGTTTAGAAATACAATTTTAAACTATCTTGGCTCTCCTCTAACTTGTCAGGTCTCAACAAAACTCACCGACAATAACAATGCGCGCGCACCACTAGAAAGAAATGAAAGAAAATTATTTTCCCTCGATTGTGTTTAATCTTTGCGAGAAAATTGAATCTGATACTCCTCTGTGAGCTTGAAAAAAACCAGTGAAGATGTTCATGCAAGTCGTCCTTCCAAAGCTGCTTAAGGAATTAAATCTTTTTTTCGCACAATCTGTTGGACAGAATTTTGGTCACAAACGGCTTAGAAGAACACCAGGACATTGACAACTCGCTTGAAGGCTGGAGGTTTTGTAAACATCAGTTAGAATAACAAATGAATTGCTGTTGGTGACCTTTTAAACTACTCTGATTTAATCCAGGGAATTATTTTATATTCCAGACTCTTGGATGTAGGTGTTTAACGTCCTTTGTCTTTTTGCTGGACTCTTATACACTGGGGAGAAAACTCATTTGTGTGAAGACAAACACAGAAAAAATTTTTTATCATTGATGTCCTTTCCTGCTTTTCACTGACACGAAATTTGTTTCACAAGACTAAAGCTGTATATCCTACATTTTTCAACTAAGTTAATAATATTTAAATTCACTGACGCAATCAAATAACAAACTTAGATAACTAATTTTCCTCTCAAATATTTTTCTGATTTAACACAGAGTAAATATCCATGACGTTCCTCTCGGGTTTCAGAAGCAGACTGCAGAAAAATATCTAAACAAAAAATACTTGTTTATAAAATCTTTTTTTTTTTTTTTTTGACGATGAATGGTCTGGGTGAATAAAGAGAATACTTTGCTACAGATTTTTCAATTTATTTTCATATTATCATAGTCGGTCACTAACGCTGATTTTACATTTATGTATGGCACAATACATTAACTTGCCAATATTAAAAACTAAGTATTTATACTGTCCTTAACGGTCTGTGATTTATTATTGTTAAACATGGATGTTTAGTATCACTTTTTTATTTTGATATTTCCATAAAGCTTCCTTAATCATTGATTCATTAATTATTTATCGATCATTCACCCTTTATGTATGAATAACTCGTCAGTTTTTAATAATAATATTTCAATTTTCATCCGTTTAATTATTCAGCTATGTATAACACCAATAAATTATAACTTGCTTCAAAGTTTGGTTATTCTTCAGCAAGTAGACTTCTGGTCTTTAAGTCCACCAGCCAACAAAGGCTTCTGTTGAAAACATCAGGAGGTCTTACGAATATATTTAAAAACTGATAGATTTTCGTGTCTGATAAGGTTTTGCAGAAGTTTATTATTTTTTTAAATTAAATTAGATTCTTTAATCACACCGACAGAGTCCCACAAACTAGATATAAAAACGTACCGAAGGACACAATTCTTCAAAATGTTTTTCACATTTTTGGATGCGACTCGCAAATTAAAACGAGGTCAAAGGTCGTTAAACTGCTTGTTGGTAGAGCAGCTTCTGTTTATCATCAGCCGACTACAGAAATTGTTTTTAGTTCCGTCTTGAACTCTTGACCTCTTGGCCTCTGCGTGAGCAGCTCATTGCTCTTAATCGCTGAGGCTGGTAGCGGTCTTAGCGCGAGATTTTGTAAACATATTGCTTTCGAATATAAATATCTTTGTTTTCCATCTCACGAGCAGGCGTTCTTAATATCAATAAAATGTCTACATGGTGACTATGTAGTGTTGACAAATGACTGACATAATTATTATTTATGGCATGTATCATAAATGTTGTGTGCCTAGCCTACTGACACTTTGTTACTAATCACAGTCAATATCCGTTTATTGTTGTGTGAAACATGTGTCTTTACAGAGTAAGACACAGATAATAACCTCCACCACCAACGCCACCACCATCTTCTTTATCTTCCTTCTCTCTCTGCTCCCACTTCCATGTAGTGCGAGCTCACTCCCTCTTTGCCTCCCTGTCTCTATCAATCTGTCACTTCCGGGTGCGTGAGAGCGCATGTGTAAAGTAAGATTTACGCTTACTTTCACTCCAGTAAGACAGTACTGACAAATATGTTTTTATTGCAACCAGTTTTTTTAAAGATGGCAGAACTGCTCAGCTATCTGTCCTCGCTGGTAAATAATTTGTTGCAACTAGATGTTGACTTTAAACGTGGTATTGTGATAAAAAAAAATGTTTTTACAGAAACCTGCTGTCAGCCACAACAGTCAGGGATTGTACAGGACATGCTGTCTTCTGGGGTCACCTCTGACCTTTGTGACGTTCATCCTGTCCGTTACATTTTAACCTTAACACGTTCTCAAGACGTGACATCACAAACGGTCAAATTTAATTTGTGTCTTCTGCTGGATGTATTTTCTCGAATTTTCTCGTAAAAAAAAAAAAGGTTGCCACGTATTTGTGGTAAGGGGGAGAGCTTGAAGTGGAGGGCTGAGCTTACACTCGCTGCTACAACGCAGCAAATGTTATTTACACGTTCCTTGCTCACTGAAGATGATCAGTGTAGCAGGATAATTGGGTAAGAATTTCTTTCCCCTCTCAACGTGAATCTTGCTAAGATGGCTGCCAAGAAAACAGTGGCCTGATGATCTTGACCTTTCTGAAATCTTATCAAACTATGTATGCATCTTGTCTTCAGTGTCATTTTTTGTGGATTTCCACACCTGCTCTAATTTGTAACCGTGCAATGGCCTGCTAATAATATCAGAGCAAGTGTTCTGAAAACTGAAACAAAATGTTTACTACCTAATAATTCAGTTGAAAATGAAAGCCTATTATTAGTGTTGACATGTATGAGAGATACAAATATATATTCTGTGCGTGAAAGATAGAAGAAAAAAGTGTGTTCTGAAGTTCCATGCGCTGTCTTGAACAGGGCAGCTTGAACTACAGCCTTTACAAGGTGTACAATTTACTAATTGATATAATAATAGACAGGAGATGTTTTCTCCTTGCATGACACCTGCATACAAATCGGTAAAGTTCTGTATTTACTAGAAAATCGTGCAAGTGTGTATGTGTGTGTGTGCATGCATACATTTGCCAGATGCCACTTCTAACATCTGCATAAGTTATTATCACGTGACTTTGTTGTACAGCTGCATTCTTCATTTACAGGATTGCAAATGTCTGCCACGACAAGCTGTGTTTGTAGCTCGTTTTGTCAGCTTCTTTTGACTACCTTGCTCTTCTTGCTTCGCCTGGTACCTGGCAAAGTTTTCCTTCAGTGCACTTACATCCATAACAATGTTAAGAATGAGAACGAGACTTGCTGTAAAATTCGGGACATACCTGGAACAGGTAATAGGATGCTGTCTATTAATAGCTCCTTAGACTACAACACTGTGCAGTTGATTCATAGTCTTACCTGTGTATACCTTCCCAAGCTCTGACTTATTGCCCTCAGTAGTAGAATCGTCTGTGTTATTCTTGTCCAGTCTAGACATTCTAGAAACGGCGAAAGAAATTTCGTTGATAAATTGTTTGAAAAAATTTTATCTCAGTCTAGGTTTTTTTTCCTTTGCTAAAATACATTGTAGGCGAGTCCGCAATGATATCTAACTTTTCTAAGTTTGGCTCGTGAAGATAAAGTAATAAAATAATTTTAAAACGACTTCACCTAAAGAAAACGAAGGCATTAATAGTCCGGGTTACTGGATTAAGTTGATAAATCAAAAAAAAAAAAAAAAAGAATGAATGAAGGACAGTCTTGAATGTTTTAGTTATAAACATTTAGCTTACCGAATACTTACCACCCAAACCTATGCGTTAAGAAAAATTCTCCTTGTTATGAAAATTATGTTTGGATTTATTTATTTTTAATGTGGTCTTGTGATACTTTAGAGGTTTGTTTGTAGGACTAGTCCTTTGAAAAGTCCATGTGACTACATCAACCAATGAAGTTTGTGCTCAGATGTAGCTACTTTGCTCTTCGTCGTGTCAGAGTAGATAACAGAAGAAGAAAGCTCTGCGAAATAAAGCAACTGTAGAGCTAGTTTGTTATCTGTTTATTGCTAGCAATCAAGCATCTATAAATCTTGCCTGAAACCTCCCTTGTGGGTTTATAAAGTTTATTGGTTTTTACTTGCTAGCTTCTGGCACTAATAAGTGGTGAAGGCTGAAGATAAATATAAAAGTAATAGTTTATAGAGGAATTCAGGAGTGGAGAAAGATATATAGAATAATAGAATGCTGCAGTTTCTTATAATAAAACCATTGTATCAATTTTCTTATTCCCACAAAAATAGAGCCAAGCCCCTTAACTCTGTTTGACAAACTTAAGAGTTCCTTCCCTTCTCTCCACGCAATTCATTTCATAAATTTTTCTTCTTTTTCTCGCTTCCTTCCATGTTTGCTTGCTTTACAGACCTGTTTAGAATATTGTCACAACTATTGATAATCTGTAGAATTATGTTAATAGCTTTTATCTTGGTTTATCTTCTCGTTATCTTCGGGAGCCTAGAAACATTTGGAGTATTTACATGGTTCTTATCATAAAATGAGATTTAAAAAAATTTTTGAATTACGGTCGATCTTTTCCATCTCAGCAGTCGCCTCACACCTGAGTCTATAGAATTTAAATATATAGATACCAGAATCGTTTATTAATCTCTGCTTTAGGCATTCTATAACGGGATTTTGTCGTATATCTTAGATGTGTTACTTTGATATCATTCATCAAGAACTCTTTTTAATTTTCAAACATTTGACATAAATCTTGTTAATCCTAGTTTGTTGGAGACTAAATGTTATGATAGACTGCTTGAAAATTGTATATCTTTTCATTTCCCCCTTATTCCTGGAGCTTTTGATAATACATATATATATCCTTGATGTTGAAAGTGTGTTATCTTTGCTAAGTAATGGAACTGTTATTAAAGTTCATCAAGAAATTTCTCGTGAAAAGAGATCGTGAAAAAAAAAACATACTCTTATAAATTTGGGTGTTGTGTGTGGTGTCTTGTTCAGAGGTTCCTTACAGTGCATGTGTTTATTTTCTTAATTAAACTCTCGAGAACATTTTGGTTTATTGTTAACTAGAGGTGTTCAAATCCAGATTGTAAACAGTTTGCTTCAAAATGCGAAGGCCTTGTCACTAAAACTGCAGGTGGTGGCCATCTTTGACGTCGTTTATGGCTCCTTGTGTGTATTGTGGCTTTTCTGTTTCTCGGTACAATAAATTGTGACATCTATTTTCAAGAAACTCCGTGTCCACGAGTCTATATTTGATGACAGTATGAAAGGTTTCATTTTATCCTTCCTTTCTTCTTATACACTCTCTCTCTCTTTCTGTATCTATCTCTTTAACAAACACACACACATTTGATAAAGTTGCAGGCCTGAGGAAGACAAGTTGCAAACCATGATGATAACACACAAGCGACACCCTTGAAGGAACCTAAGCTTCAGTCTTTGAAATGGATAAATTTCAAATTTTAATGGACATCAAGTCCGAAGAAGCTTAAGTTTCAAGCTCTAATGGACTCTAAATTCTAACTTTCAATTTGTCATGAAATTGGCTTTGTTTCTTGGTCGTGTCTAACTTTCAATTCTTGATGAAACCTAAATTTCAAGTCTTCAAGATGTTTAACTTTCAGTTTTTAATGATGTTTCACTTGTAATTCTTGATCAAACCTCAGTTTCAAGTCTTTTGAAAGCCTTTCAATTTGAGATGAAGATTCAGTTCCCCACACGAGATTGAATTGCCTTCGACAAAAACATCATCCAGCACACAGGCCGTGCAAAGCGCGTGCCAAGAAGAAGAAAAAGAAGAAACACCAACACTGATGTTTCAAAACCATTCGTGCTGCCTACAACCCAGCTGTTGACCACCGTAACCATTGAAACAAGATATGTCTGTACCTGCCTACAAGATGTGAACTTTTGGAAGAATTGTGAGCCATCAAGGTCAGAAGACAGACAGGGTCTGACATGTATGACCAGACGCAGACAGTTGAATGTAAGCAAGGATATCAAATTGTTTGCCACAAGCATACTAAAGAAATCTGTGTATTCTAGCGGATAAATTAATTAAGAATGCTGATGATAGACACAACTGTAATTGTGCTTAATCAGGCGATGCAACCCATGCAAGCGCGCACGTATGCTCTGCCCACGGCGAGACAGCTACAATAAATTGTTTATGACCATGATAATAACAAATTCTTTTTATGACGATGATAATAACAAATCGTTAATGACCGTAATAATAATAATAACAAACTATTTCTATTTTTGCCCACTCGCCTTTTGGAAGGCGATTAAACCAGGACTCCAATATACTAATAAATTTCTGTAGAGCAGTCCCTGTAGAATGGTCTCTAAAAAAACACGAACGTATTTTAAGAGCTAACAATATGAGGGGAATAAGGAGGTATAGAGAATAAGACAAACCCAAAAACACAAGCAGGCACGAAGACACACAGACACAAAAACACAGAGACACAAACAAGGACTCGGTCGTCAAAAGTTATGTCCAAAACAATTTGGAAGTTCTTGAAATAAATAAATAAATAAATCCTGACATCAAGCACCCAGTTGCGCTCTGGAGCTAATGGGTGCGTCTAACGATACCAGCCGACCCCGGCTGCATCCTTTCGTCCTTTTTTTCAATTTTTTTTTTAACTTGTAGACAGCAATAAAGCACACGCACCCGCAGCCGTAGTGTGAAAATGCATTTTGCGATGTCCACGCACCCGACGGCGTCGCCCCGCTCCACGCTGATGCTGCGAGGCCATTAGCGACCTGCCACGACCCGCCCGAGGAGAGGCAAATGGCGATGTTGCAGTAGTTGTCGTTTCCTCCACCGCGTGGTGCAAATATCACGGGGCGAATTTTGTGGGGAAAAGTGAAGCCAGCAACTGTAATCGTAATATCCATTAAAAATGCGCCCGATAAAAAAAATGTCGAAAAAAGTTTCATCACAATGGCTGTTAACCATTTGCAAAAATGCTTAAGTATTTTTTTTTATTCAATCTCGGTAAAACAATTATTTCCTTAAATAGACTTTCTGACACTAGGTTGAAATTAGTGCAATATACTCTTTACTAAGATAGTACTTGACTCATTGGTCATCTCAGTACAAGACAGGATCGCGAAAAACATGCAAAACTATTCTTTCCTGATCTCAGTACATTTTTTTCCTAAAAGATACTGTTTGACACTAGGGTGAGATTAGTGTAAGACACTTTGGTGAGCTCAGTGCAATATAGGATCGGAATAATATACGGGTATCGAACGCCAGCTCTCTAACCACTCGGCTATCCGGGTAAGAGGAAATGGTCATCGCCCTCACATAAAGCTGGTTCCGAAAAAAAGTGAGGTTTCACTCTCCAACGGCCTGAAAAGGTCAGGGGATGACCTTTACATTTTTCAAATGTGAATATATTCGTTTCCAGCTTCGAACGATGACAAGTCCCTTGGTCAGTCAGGGTTAAACCACGACTTGTATTAATAGACGGCTTGCAGACAATTCTTTTTTCAGTTAATTACTAGAATGAGGCTGGTGTGCACAAAGCTTCCGGTTTATTCACATTTATGGTTTAAGTTCGCCGAGACTAACTTTGCAGGAGGCTAAGCGTTGGTCTCGGCCAACAGTCATCAGTCCACCTATCAGTCCGTGATCAGACAGCAAGCGGAAAGAGGAATCTTCTTATCTATCAGATTATCATGAACAGAAAGGATACAACGGAAATATGTGTTAATTGTATAGTTTATAAGATATTACTTGCAATAGTTAGCTTACACTAAAGGTAGGCAAAGTTTTCTTTTCCCGGACCGGTGTCAAAGTTCTAAGCTATGCAGCGGGCCGATAACATATCACAAACATACTCCAACATGTGACTACACAACAAACTTATTGATAATGGAAGGGACAACAAATGAGAACATAATGGCCTTCCCTTACCAAATTAATTGTGTGAAGTGGAGCTGTTTGAATTCGTTCACAATAAAACTTTAAAACCAGACTTTCCCTTGTAGCAGCCGCGCCGCGATTGGTCTTTAATGGATACATCAGACATTTCAACCTGTTGTTATTTTTGTACCTTGTCTGTGTTAGAATGTTACGGACTGCCCACTTTTAACGCTATTGTACTTGATAAATTAAATTAACCTAGACTGAATAAAAATAAATAAATTTCCCATTTTGACAGACTGGCCGGTCCAAACACGTCCGCAGGCCTTACTTTGCCATCCTCTGGAATAGACAGACAAACAAAGGAAAGCTATAAATATCTGCGTATGATTATACTTAAGATAGAGCTCGGTTTCCACCGCTTTTCCTCTCCCGGTTGTCAGGGGATGTCAATACGTTTCGTCACCTGTTATAAGATTTAGCGCTGATCTCCCTTGATGTGCGTGACGTTAGTGTGTTTGACATTATGATAAAATTATTATTAATAATGTGAACTTAAAAGTGCAGCATCACGACCAAGACAGATCGCACTCTCTGCTTAGACCATCAATGATAAATGAAAGATAACAGCCAGTGGATATTTAGGTACGTATAGACACAATGAACAACATAAAGATGCGGTATTTAACAGATATGTTGTCACAGAGCGTGTGAATGCAGCCTTGTAGTCCGAGTGGCGACTGTGACGTGGCTAGGTGTTGTAGCCTCCCTATGGAAGAGTGGAAAACTTTTATCGAAAAATTCCCAAGTGAGTTGGCTTTACAGTTTGTCAGATAAACGGGCTTGGAAGACGGTAAGAGCTGTAGTCCTTTGGGAAGTTGTGAGTTTACGAGATGGTGAGTTTTAGGGTAAAGATAAATGTTATCTTCTAACCTTTCGGTCTTGGTGGGGTGAGGTGTTAAAGACTTTACGTTTCTCGGGGCCAGCTTTTTGTTTTTGCGAGGGCGGAGCCCATCTCCTCTCTCTCACTGCCTTACTTCCCCCAATCCGCTGGGGGGAGACAGATACCCGTTCTCGACAGCTGGGGAAAGTTTGGTGCGCCACATATCAACACAGAGAGAAAATTCACGCTCATGTGAGACTGAGTGACAAGATAATCTCCATAAGAAGACAAATTACTGCCAGATGCTAAATGTTGTCGGTGATCGATGTAACGATAACGTTTCTTTACACTTCTTTCCTTTTAGCTTACGTTTTCTTTTCTAAGCTCTTATCCTTTTTTTTTTCTTTCCTCTGCTTATCCTACATTTTCTTTTTATTTCCTTTCTTTTATTTTCCTTCCTTTTTATATTTATGTGTTGTATTATACTGTGTGCGTCATTGTATGTTAATGCAACTGCGTATCTACCTGTGGGCATATGTTTGTGTCGGTCTTACACTGCCACCTTCTGGATCCTGTCCAAGGTGCGATGACTGACATCAGGGAAGACAGCTGTGCATACCAGGGTCTGAACTATATCATCCTGACCAGTAAGATATGAAAGAAAAGTAAGCTATTATGGCAAACCGACACAACTAATTTATATCTCTCTGCGTGAGTTATTTTTACAGTCGGAATAGTTGCTCTCCTGCATAAATATTCATTCGATGGTCTTTTTTAGGGGCCCCAGGAAAAAAAATTGAGAGAAAGGAGGGTTCCGACAGTTTATAAAGTCGGGGTTGGTGGGTAAATAGGATTCTAACATTTATAAAGCTTAATAACACGCACACACATGCACACAAACTTGTTGCAGATGCTGTCTCCTTGGTGAATGAAATCAGTAAGCTTTTCATCAAACTAGTAAATAAATATTTGAAAACACACCGCACATAAGCAACGCATTTTATTCATGAGCTGATGAACACGCGGAGACATACGCGCGCACACACACATGTGGATAGACAGAGAGCTAGAAATAGAGAGGTAAAGGAGAGAAAGTTACAGATAATTAAAGATCATTAACACTTGCAATAGTATTTAACCGCTATGTCTAGAAATTAATCATAAATAAATGTATAGTATGGTTTTGCGAATTAACTAATAAATAGTTATATTTGTCCAAAGGAAATCGAATAAGGCCATTGCTAAATAATACGAATACAGACCAACATCGTGAATGAATTTATCAAGCACATTTGATGCCTATTGATAAATATATGCTCGTGCAACCAATGTACAAAAGCGCCTTAAGTCCACTTTCATTGAAGGGGAAGGGTGATCAATAATAAACTTAGTAGTAGTAGTAGTAGTAGTAGTACAATGTTTCAACATTAAAAGACAGTCAATAAATAGTAATACACACGTTTATTAAAACAAATAAATATGTAATATTTATTGTACATCACAGCAAGAACAAAATTCTGCCGTGAAGACAATTCATGTTCAATTCAGCCCATAATGAATGTCGAGATTCAGCGGCGATGACATTCTCTAAATTCTGCCACTATCTCACTGCCAGGAGAGTTAGCAATTGCGCCAGGAGATGGAGAAGGAAGAAATGGAGAAAAATGTTTTATATGGCACGCTCAGCAACAACAGCCAATATCTATTAGCCAACGCTCCCAACGGATTTGCATTTGAAGTCACGACTTCCTGATTTTGTTATTTATCGGCAAAAATAATAGGGTGTTTTTAATCTCCCAGTCGTTATTTACTCCGTTTATCAATGGTTTCATACCGTCCCTGCAGCAGGAAAATGATCACATAAACAAATCGAGTCACAATAGATTTAGGTTCGCCTTTAGTGGTAGACGACAAACAAAAGGAGTCCTTTCTCTCAGTTTTTTTAATCATCATCTCACATTACCACCTCCACCAACACCATCACCACTACCCTGGCATGAAAGCTGTGAAAGCCTAATTAAACGTATGACCTTTTTTTTTTAAATGTGTAGCTTGGTTTGAAATGGGGAAGTTGGAGGTTTCCTTATGAACTAAACCACTGCCTTTTTAACACTGTATTTCATATTTCTATTAATATCTAGAACATTGAACCCTATAGTTCATTACATTTTTGTAATATTTTATTCGTAGGATTTATTCTGCTCTTTATTTTCTTCCTTTTTGATTAATGGTTTGCACATGTTCCTTACTAGCTAAGGATAAATGTATTCTATCATTCAATAAAAAGAGCATAGCCCCAATTAAATATCTCAAATTAATTATTTCTGTCGTTAAACAGAGTGCGTGCGAGATATTAATTTATTATTTGACGAACACATTTTTCAGTCACATTCATTTCGCGATGCTCTGTAAGAAACAGTGGTATTCGGTTGTAGAATGATATTTCTCTACAGAAGTTTATTCTCATTTTACACCCAGACGATCACGAAGACTTAAAATTGTCTACATAACTGAAATGAAATTTTATTACTTGTGAAAATATCTGAGGTAATTAACGCATGCCCTGTTTTGAAGCTATCAGGGGACGTCAACATGTTTGGTTTCTTGTCACTTGGTTTTATTGGTAATCTCCCTTGAGCATTACTCAATTCGATTGGGGATAAGGGGTAGAAAAGTTGTGGATGTGTTTAGGGTTAAATATGTATTTTCTTTAATCAGTTATTTTTTTTTTTTCTAATGCACATTTTTCACACTTTTCCTAAATTGAAGAGACGAAAAAGATGATAACCCTTTTATGAAGGAGTGTGCATGTGTACGCGCGCGTGTGTGGGTGGAAGGTATTCTGGATTTTATGTGCATGTTTACGCATTTCGCTTGTAACCTGTGGGTTCCACCCTTTTATCGATAGCTCCTAAATAGCACTCGAAGGTGTGGCAAACATTTGCGTGGTTCCCGGACATAACAAAGCAAAGAAGACTGTTAAGTGGCCAAAAGTATCCATAGATTAGGCCTTATCAGACATTATCATGCATTACTGTAGTCAGCCATACTAAGGTTGCTGGGAGGAAACCTGTAAGAGGCATTATTAGAAACCTGTCGAGTTTAAGAGACCATTGGAACGCATTTTGAGTAAACAGTCATAAAATATAACTTCACCTGCTTGTACTCTTTATCTCTCTCTTGCTGCATTGTTGAGTTTTGTCAAGTGTTTGTCTTCCTGTCGGTATTTTGACTGTCTTTCTGCTGTTCTAACTGCGCCTTACACCAAACAGCCGGAAGTAGGCCTACAATACAACCATAGCAGAAGATAAATCGAAACCAAAACTATGGAGGTCCGTTATAAGTGTTGAAAACAAATATGCATCAGATATTTGCTTTATTTCATTGTTTTAAGAAACACACACACTATAATAAGAGAAGATCAGCATCTATGAAATTTACCATCAGCTACTGTCGCGCAGTTTTCGAAATGGTGTACTTGGTGTGATTAAAACAGTCTTAAAACTTGGTTTGTGAAACTGATGCTACATAAAAGACATGAGCCTGATAAAGTACAAGGTACTGTTTGTCCCCAAGTTCTTTCCAGGCTTAATCGTGCCAACTCTATACTCGCTGGCTGTTCATACCGCATAATCAACGTTCAGAATTCCGCCCCAGGCATTTTTCAAAGGAAACAAACTGTGTCACACAGACCCAAACTATGCACTCCCAGCTCTTTTTAATTCGAACCATTCAACCAAAAGGAAAGGCTGGTTTTAAGGTTTTTAGTGTGGGGGAATTCAAGCAGCTTCACTTTACACAATAAATTCGGTAAGTGAAGGCCATTATGTAGTCATTTGTTGTCCATTCCATTATCACTAGCTACGTTTCCTGTGTAGCCACCTGACCTGAATTTTTGGTATGTTACTGGCCCGATTAGAATTTTGAGACCGGCCCGCAAAAAGAAAACTGCGCCCACGACCCACCCCACCTGTAACAATTACTAACATTCTAGTAGTTGCAGCTACTGATGAATACGAATTTCATCGAGGCTTGTCGGGTAAGCCAATCCGGGTGGCAATCAAGCAGGAATGCTAATATTAAGAAAAAAACCGCTACTGTCACAAACGGTGGGAAAGGTTACTAACAATTAAAACACTAAACTCGTGCGTTATTTCGCGAAATTGATCCAGCCTATCTAACTGTATATAAATCAGTGCTTCCGGCATCATATCAATAGGGATGTTGATACATGTACTCCATAACCCCGGCCCCGGGCGGATGGTCGGCCCCAGGCCCCGCGTATTCCTAACGCCGCCTCTGCCGGAAAGTGATTCGATGCAGCAGGCTTCTCCCTCTCTGTAAACTTTCTCTCAATTTTCCACTTACTTGCAGAGTCGCACAACGAGTGAAGACGTAATAAGTGTTCTGAGACATACTTCCCAGTTAATACTTTTGAACAATATTTATTAATATGTAATGATTTGAAAAGCCACAAAGTACAAATTTTACTACTGGATCCTCTCATTAGATGTACTACAAATACAGAAGCAAGAACATTTTTCATCTTTCAGCACTGCATGAACACAGTCATCATTTTATATCACAATAAAAAGGAAAAAAAGGGATAAAAACAAATTCCCACAGCCGGCTCACCCTAAGGACAATAGACTGTAGGTGGTTTTAACTTGCAAGCAGAAGATGGAGTCCAGCGTTGTCCCTACACTAAATTTCCCTTTATCACCCACTTATAGTATACATCCATCAGATGAAGAAAAAACTAACCAGATTGAAATGATATAAATAATAAATCTCTCTAAATATTTAGACTGAATCATACATCAGAACACAACTCAAGAAAGGCTAACTCTTTTATCTATGTCCATTCCTAGTGTTACAGCCAACAGTGCTAAGTCTTCAGTCGTATTTGCTCTATATACAGAAATATGTATCACTTGTATGTACACAAAAAATCTTATAAAAGGAAATTGGTGTAAAATATATAGTTTATAGAGTTAAATTGTTAAAATATCAAAACATCATTAAAACAAGTACAACAGTTACATTATGACAAAGTGATGTAAATAGTCCGATTGCAGACAATGAATGCTACAAATACATGTTTCACTCGTTATGGTCTGGCTCATAAAACACAAAAATTAACAACTCATACAACATGGTATGGCACTTAATTATGCAAAGCTACCCATATTTCTACAATTTCCTTGAAGAAACCTCTTCCCTATTTTTTCAATTGAAACCATTTCATATTTTTAAAATCATATTTCATACTTTACAAGTTCCAATCATAAAACCTTGCTTAAAAATCTTGACAAATGCAGCAGTCTGTGACAATGAAGTTGTGATGACCGTTTTCATGTGTCTGATATAACAGACTTGCAAAGATGGAAAAGAGGAAGACCTTGAATAACAAGCACCCTCTTCATTCTGTCAAGTGATAAGGCTGCTATTTCACACCTGCAATAGTCCTCTCTTTTTGTTTTTCTGTGAAAAACAAAAGAAGTGCAAGGATAAACCATGGATTTTATATGAAAAACCACATGCACTATCATTTAGCAAACAGCAGTCTTCTGTCAGTGCAAATTCAATTGTAAGAGGTGTTTAGTTTGGCGGGGAACTAGCATGTTAATAACCTTCGGAGGTAAGACAGGCAAAAAAAAAATACTACTCCTTTGTGGACGTCAGTTTTTCCATCTTGCAGATAAGAGTGGAGGTAGAAAATGTGTATGTCAGATGTGACCAATACCTGTAGACCACATGTGAGGTTTTTCAGTTATCTTAAAACAATTTTTTCAAAAAAAATTTCTATATCACACAAATGTTACCCTGGGAGAAGTTTTTAAAAAGAAACACTGGAGTACTTTCACAGGATCTGATTTTGTTCTCATTCTAATTTTCACAGTACAAAATATTAAATTATAAAATTAATAAACCAAAAAACAAACAACCAACAAAGTACTATAGGGGATGAAAACAGATGCTACCCTTAAGCTGTTAGGAAAAAACACAATAAAACTGCAGATGTAAAAAATGCTCAGAACCCAACAAAGATCCTGGGTATAAGAAAATATAATATGAGAGCTACAACAGCTATCGACTCCTATTTTCTCTAGTACTTCTAAAAGAAAGTTTCATTGTGGTATAAAAATTGACAATAAAGAAATAGATCAAAAAGAACAGAAGTTGGAAGCAACATTCTATGTTCACAAATGTTAAAGACATTAGCACAATTAATGAGTCAGCAATTACTATTCTCAATGTCTAAACGTGGGTGATAATTAATACTTGTCCCAAAATCAAATTTTAACGTCATTTGTTCTTAATTTCTCAGCATTAATATGCAATAGGAAGAAGAGTTTTATTTTGATCTCTCTAATGGGTGATAGCAAAATGCTCAAACTTCAAGAAGATCCACTATTAGCTCAGACTTCTTTCACTGTTATACTGATAATCATTTACACTAACCATTAGAGTTTCCATTTTACCCTTAATAATATCCACAAGTATTGACCACAATCTGGTACTTAAAACTGACTACCTGGTAATCCCAGGGTCTGTTGATCATAAAGCAGAGGTAACATTACCTCAGAGTTAACTATGGACCAAAAGCAGACCCCAGAATCATGGAGGTCGCCATCGTGGGTATGGTCCACTGAATACAGAGGGCTTGGAAGAGCTTCAGGTATTTAGCACAGGACAAAGCAAATCTGGTGTGGCCCTATGCTCCACTGGGGGTGATTAAAAACAAGAAGAAGAAGAAAACAAATCTGGGGATATGGATATGCTTCTGGTACATAATCACATCCTCATAGGACAAAAACAATAGGTGCATCCAAAAACAACACTTGTCAGTACTAGAAGTTTCTAGTAGGTCATGGTAGTCTGTGGAATAAGCTTTTGTTCTCTAGCACGAAACAGTAAAGTGGGACATGCCAAAAAGATAACTTGAAAAATGTGACGATAATCTGTAACATTAAGCTATGTACAATGAACAATTTAGCCCTCGTTTGACAAGACAACCATATAAACATGAAAGAGATGCTTGCAAATAGATTTATGCATAAGACCACACTTAAAGAAATGTGGAATCTTAAAATTGTTTGGGTATCTGTGCTTACCACTTAAATTTCAGTTTAAAAATGAAGACAAAGGCACACTCATTCCAATCTCATTTAAAATAATTCTCAAACTGAAAATTCAAATACAAATAACACTGTAAATTTTGTAAATATGTAAAAATGTGTCAATAAAATTCACAAAGTATAAAATCATAAAGAAACGGTTTATATATGGAATCATTCAGAAAAAAAGTCTTATGTTATTAATGTCGGTCTTGCATCAAGATGCAAAAAGCATTGAGCAAATTAGAAGACAGATAAATACAGTGTGGTGTCATATTGTTACAGCATCTTCACTAAGCTACATTTCAAAAACAGACAAGCACTTTGTTTACAAGAAACCTGACACCTGCTGTGTAATGTGTAATATTTAATAATTGACCCCAAAAAATACTCTAGAGGAAATCTACATTGATCTTTCTTTGCTCCTGTCATTTTCTTTCCACTTCTTTCAAAAATAAAATTGTTTGCTCCTTTTTGCGGGCAGCGAGACAAATGATTTCATTCCTAAAGTCTGACAGTAAATCTAGTAACGAACAATAAGTATGTGGTTTCCCACGTAACATCATACTGTGCAAGAGTGATCAAAAACAAGAAATCACTAATAAACTGATCACATTTCTAGCTCACCTTATTTAATTCATGATCAAAATTATCAGAGACTAAAAACTCCTTCATTAATTAATTTTAATTATTCTAAGCTGGGTAACATAAATAGTTCACAGGAAAGCCATTTTAGCAAGAAATGATAAGATTTATTCAGTCAGTGATTATGTGTACATGTATTACCTGAGAGCAAAATAAAAGGAGTGTCAACAATTCAGTATTCTTTCATATCGAAATGTCTCATACTTTCCTAATAAAAGAAATTTTAAAAGCTTCTATCAATGCATGAGTTTGTTCACTTGAATACAGTATTAGCAATTAGACATGAGCAAATAACCAAGTTGCATATTATCACTAACAATCTTCCTGATGGTCATAGACTGAATTATGCGCAAGACAACCCAAGACAACAACACCGGTATCCAGTGGACCTTCATCAAACAGCTAGAGGACCTGGACTTTGCACATGACATTAGTCTTCTATCTCATGGGCAACAACACACACAAACCAAACTGAGTAAGCTAGCAGAGAAGACTGCCTTAAAGGTCAACAGAAAGAAGACCGAAGTGATGAGAATCAACAACAAGCAGGAACTCCCAATCCAACTTTAAGAAGAGAACATCCTGGAAACAGACCGCTTCACATACCTGGGGACCATTGTCAACAAGGACGGTGGAGCGGATGATGACATCAAAAGCTGCATCAACAAGGCCAGGCATGCTTTCAACAGCCTACGCCCCATCTGGAACTCGTGAGTATTATCCTTCATCAGTAAGACCGACATCTTCAACACCAATGTGAAGGCAGACCTCCCGTATGGTTCTGAAACCTGGAGAGTGACAAACACCATCAACAACAAGCTGCAGACTTTTATCAACCGATGCCTACGCCATATTCTGGGAATAAGATGGTCTGAAAAGATCTCCAACAGAAGCCTCTGGAAAAGAACCAACCAGAATGCCACTAGCCAAGATACCAAAAACCGCAAATGGGGCTGCGCAAACCAGCTGACACCATGGCCAGGTAGGCACTTGACTGCAACCCTCAGGGGAAGAGGAGAGTTGGGAGACCAAAGCAGACTTGGAAAAGAACAGTAGAAAGTGAGGCAAAGGACATCGGAACCACATGGGCCCAATCGAAGGGAGGCTGCCCAAAACCTGGTCCGCTGGTGAGATGTTGCTGCAGCTCTATGCTCCATCTAAGGGGCGACGAAATAAACTAAACTAAAAAATTAAATAACCATTTATCTGATTTACATTATTATGAATCTTTATGTAATGGAGATGGAAAAAATAGAATAGGTATGTAGAAGTCAGAAACCACTTTAGCCAATATTCATACATTGAATAAGTAGACTTACATTTCTGCCATTGAAGATTAAGAATAAAAAGCCAAATACGCACATTATATGACAGTTTCCAAACCACAAAGGCACATCAAAACAATTTCTTGTGAGGAACAAAACCAGTGACCATTTTATAAATTCCACTATTGGGTTCCCATCTTGTGAGGAGCAAGAGGGAAGGAAATAAGAGGAGAGAAGAGCACTGTGACAGACACCCAAGAACAGGGACAGGAATGATTAGAAAAGAAAACAAAATTCATTACAACAGATCTTGGAAGAGACAAGATGTGTGTTTGAGTGATAAGACAAAGATTTCTACTCAAAGGCCAGGGTGTCTCTTCCAAAGTACCTATACATTTCTGAGGATTAACAGACACAAATGCATAAATGTCCTAGACACCTTTTCTCAAATATGCAAAACATTATTTGATAGAGATATAAAACAGCAAGTTTTTAGATTAGTATATGTTTCACTACAACATTTTTCCTAGGGAAAATTTAGTTAAATTATAAAAGCCAATGTTTTTTCATAAATTTAAATCCAATGTTCCATCACTGCAAAAAAGGACTTGTTCAGTTGTTGCCACGGTACTCAAAGTAGTTGAAGTCAATCAGAAAAGTTGATCCAAATAAAAGTGTCTTCTTCATCAAGTCCATCTGAGGAGGCACTGAAAGTCACACAGAAAAAGATTTCTTTCTTTCTATTTTGCATTTTAATGATGCTAGCCTGCTGGATGAATAGCCTCCAGAAAAAAAAATATCATCAGTGAAGCAGTCTATATATGTCCATATACTCAGATGGATACTTTACAAGCATGTGTAACACAAAGATAACAAAATGCACATCCTGCAAACTATTTATAGCATGAAGCCGTGACTGTCCTCTTTCACACTTTCATCTCCCTGTATTGTATAGCCATATGGTGCATAGCTGATATCACTTACGTGGGTGTTGAAGGTGGTCCTTTTTTTAAAGTTTCTCATATTTCATGTTGGTATTAGTGAAATTAGCTGGCTAAGAAAGGAGGGGGCATATGCTGATGCACTTTTTTCTCATCTTGGGAGGGGAGAGGCATCACAAGTAAAAGGTTGAGAAACACGGGCTTATGTAAAAACACTTTAAAATGCTTACGTCGCACTGAAAAATCATTAGCTGCTCCAAACATCTCCCGGCAGCCACCCCAGTGCTTCACAATTGTAGCCACTTCTTCAGCCTCACTGTCACCCTCATAAACCTGCAAGTATAAATTAAGGAGATTGTCAAGCTCAGTTCATTCTCTTCTAATTTTCTTTTGAAAAACTAAGAGGTAATTTGGCCCAGCAGCATGTAAGAAATGGATGTCATTGATCATGCACTGATGCACACATAAACCTTTACACAAGTCATAAGATTACTAAACTGCAGTTACATTAAATACTACATCACAATTATTAGAAAGATTACAAAATAAAAATGCCTTCTATGTAAAAAGATTAATTTTAAATTTTTTTGTGAATGCTGCTTTCTTTCTAAATCGAATTAAAGACTTTTTTACATAAGGTAAGAACTGCCTGTAGTTTAAAAAAAATTATATTTACCCTGAACAAAACGTCAGTGCAACACTTGCAATAGCAGCATTCGCCAACGATAGTGAAAACACAGACATTGTTGTTGTCATAGATTTTGTATTTGGGAATCCAACATGTCCAGCTAGAGTAGAAATAAAATTATAATGACAAGGATCATTGCTACATCCTTATATCACCACATATGACTTAACCATACAGTATATCTTTAGACTGTCAAATCTCTTAATAGAGAAACTAGTGTCCTGACCTACATATGGTTGTGAAGGGGTACATGAGAAAAAAGGAAATCTTACAGGGTTTTTCCCCACTGGCGCAACATGTCTAGTACCTGTGAAATTCTTTATTTTAATAAAGGTGATAGGACAAGCAAGCAAAGTGAATTTTCACACCAAGTCTTTGTCCTAAAGATGGGAGGAAAAAAACTTAAATATGAAAGTAATACATAATGCATAACACAAAGAGAAAAAAAAACAAAAGAAACTACAGAAAGAAAAGTATCAAGACATGGAAACAAACAGTCAGTATTTAGCAATTATTTAAAGCTTTTTAGTCTACATAAGAGTAATAATGAACATTTAAAAAGCATTTTCCAGATTAATTTGCTCAGAACTCTAAAATAAATGAGAGAAACTACAAAAATGCCAATTCTAAATAAACTGACACTATAATTTTAATACATACATGTATTCATACAACAGAAACATTCAGAGTAAATACAGACAGACATTATGTCAGTTTAAAGTCTTGACAGTGGTCTCTGATTTTTAAAAAAAAGGCTCATCTAAAATTAAACTTAAAGGTGGTCAAAAAATCATCATAACAAAAACTGATGAGTCTCTTGTTCCAAGTTGATGGGGCTTGATAGGAAAAAATTCTGTGTCCACATATCTTTTGTGTTACTTAGTGGGACTCCAAGTTTCATGTTATCATGATAGATGTGTCAATCCTGATGGAAGACCTCTGCATGTGGTCAGAAGTCTACAGGTTTGGGGGGGGAAAAAAATCAATGACTTGGGCATCATAGAGTTAATAATTAATGTTGCTTAGTCATTATCTCCCTACAGATGTCAGCGCTCTATTGTAAAGGGATTAGGCCTCAATCCAGATGAAAGAGTATGAAGCAGATTACATTACAGGCCTTCCTGCATATTATTGTGGAAGTGACTTTTGAAGGTTTTAAAAAAAGATCCATAGCTTAGCTTTGCCTGATTCTCTAGTTACAACTTTTGCTTAGTTTAGAAAGGTAGGAATTAGTTAACAATACACAGATTTAAAATGTTAATATAATGATAAACATTTGTATAGCATTTTCTTTTCAAAATAATTTGCCCAGAGTGATTCAGAAATAAGAGAGCAATTCTAACTAAAATTACACACTAACAGCCATACACGCATGTACTTAAACAACAGACACATCCACAGATACACATTATGCCAGCACACAATCTGTACATGGAAAGGTGAATTCACTGATTTTGAAAAAAGAACATCTAGCTTTATAATGATGTTAGTTTTAGATAAGGGCGTTGTACAATACACACATGAAAATGTTTAGAGAAGAGAGAATATTCTTTGAGCTGCAAAAATGTTGTTTAGCTGGAATTTTTTTCTTTAGAAATATCTTAATAAAACACTCTGTTTGAAACATCTGTAAAATGCAAGCTTATGGAAAATTATATCCTATTATCTGGCATATGGCTTTCCCAAATGGGCAAGCCTAGCTGCTAGACATCAGAGTTAATGTGCCCCTCTGTATATACACACAGGCTAACCAGGCCTATATGCAAGTTGAAAGGGAACATGAAAAGAATGACTTTTGAAAGAAAAAGAATAAATGTGCACATTTACTTAGGTGCAAATATTTCTATTCACACATGGCTGCATATGTAACACAGCATTTACATAAGTTCTGCGTTAGGCCAGTCTACATATACCAGGCCAATACAAACCATACTGTTCATAATCATGGTTTTAACCATTATTTTTAGTAAATCAATTATATTTTACACTGCTGTAAGTAGAAAAAATAATTCAGAGAAAACAATTTGCTTCAATTTTTGTGAAATAATAAAAGAAGAACCTTCTATTGCTTTTGAAAATAAGAATTCCTGACAGCAGAACATCCTTTTCATAGGCTTTTGAAAAATAAAATAAAAGCTTATTTTTTTTTTTTTGAGTCAGTAATAAGATCGTCCAGTTCTGTTCTGCATATACGGATGTATAATTAGAAAATTTCCTATTCTATCCCTTGAGGTTGAATCCTGCACATTTTGCAGAAGAAAAGATAAAGCATCTTATGCCGTCGGTCAACACAGATGTACATGTATTCTCCTCTTTGACCTGCCTAATGCACTTACTAACAAAAAATACCTGTCCTTGACTTTAGCTGATCAAAGTCTTAAAGAAAAAAAACATGATCTTGACTTCTTTACTGGTATCTACAAAGCTGACTGACATGTCTTTGGGTTATTTAGTATTTATCACACCAAATGTTGTCACCTATTCAAGAGAGTAAATCAAGCTCAGTGACTCACACTTCTTTGACCTGGCCAATGCTGATTCCAGGTGGTGATTGTATGTCCATTTCCTGCAAACAGCAGCACCACAAACATGAACCTTGACATCGAAACGGCCGATGCAGCTGGATAAGTTGCATCCCTTGAGTATCTGTGATGTTAATGACAAATGGACGAGCAGTTCCACAGAACTGTCGAGTCAGGCAATCCGTATCTAAAACAAACAGGAGCAAAAAATAAATTGTACAATGACATCACACATCTGATAAAGTTAAATGACATTATAAGCTGACATATATATAGATTTATATCTCTAATATCACTTCATTTGTTAAAAAAAAATACTTCAGTAACTGATTCAGTATTAAATATGTATAGAATCCTCTAATAAATGAAATGCAGCAAAATCCTACAGTATAAAAATCTTACCTTCCTTTGCAGCCATAAACTGCTGCTCCTGGTTGTTGCAGATAAAGTAACGATTGTTCCTTTCCCATCCCACAATAACTGAAAGAAATACAAGCAATTTTAAATATTCAAGCAGGATGTTCACTTTTTTTATTTTAAGCATAATTTTAATTGGACTAAAAGGTTCTTGAAAAAAATTTACAAATTTTACTTTATATGATAAAGGGTGAAAATTACCAAGGAGATGATGTCCAATAAGCTCAATAAGGGTAGTACAAGAATCAAGAAGCACCTCTCATTTTTTGTGTCTGCATACATGATACAGTACTTCATGTCTGCATTTTATGACATTTTATGATTGGTATAAAGATATTTTTGAATGTTTTTGTTATAGGTTGTGAGTTTCAGAATAAATTTTATGACTCATATAAAGGTATTTGTGCATGCTTTTGTTATAGTTCAGTGAAGTGGGTGGATAGGAGCAAATTCACATTATGTAAAAAGTCCGTTACATGAGGTTTCAGAATGATCCACTCTTATCATAGTAATCAACATTTATATAGCATGCTTAAAAAATAGTTTGCACTGAGTGCCTAGAGAAATAAGATATACTACAAACTTGCATGTTAAGATCCATACACACATGCAGTTATACAAGACACACCCACAGAATAAATAGACTGCACAATATGAAGCCAAAAAACTGTCTCTATACCCTAATTATGCTCTCCACTACCTGCGTGTGCATGTGTGTGTGACAGAGAAAGAATGTGTGTACACTAGTTTCAATAGAGCAATACATGCTGAATTCAGACATACACAGCTCACATTTAATCATGCATGCTGTCTATTTAACCAATGTAAAAATCTTTGTACAGTTGCATCAATTTTCATGATATGAATAGCTCTTTGAACTGTACTCTACATGCAAATATTCTTACAAATCTTGCATATTTTTTCATCAGATAGCTCAGATATTTGAACCAAAAAAATCGATTATTTTGTTATTTTATTTCCACGACCTTTGCCCAAAACTTAGATGCATGACCCTAAACAATCAATCTTTACTACGAGGAACAAATTAATTTCCTTTTTTTTTTACATAGTGTCATATGTTTTCACCACACAATCCCTGACACAATAAAACGAAAGGTTTAAGCACCCACTTATATATATCCCCTACATACGTCCATGGTTTAAGCATATAATGAGAGGCCTTCTTGTGTGCACGAAGTACCACCATAAAATGGGGCGAAGTCACACCATGTGATCATGGTAGCAGTAAACAAAGTCTTCCATTTCCACTTTTGACTTTTTAAAAAACAAAGAACTTCCTCTTTGGGGACAATAATAATACTTCTTTATTAATGAGAAGGAAAATAAGCAAGACAATGCTTTTTTCCCCCATTTATCCCTAGCCCTTTAAAGGGAACGAATAAACTAAGTAATTAAAGTAAGTATTATAAGAATGGTTCATAAATACACATAAGGACGGGGGGAAAACATGGTTTGACCCAGAGTGAGGGGGGTGGGGGAACTGCACACACGAGGTGTGGGTTATCCTATTCCTAGTGTCAGGAGGATCATGCCTTACTTCTCAGTGTCGAACGTTTTCACAATGTTTAAAGTTCGGCCTTTAATGGTTGCACGCTCTAATCAAAACATTCTTTTTTTTTAACCCGCTTTGTTGTGTGCGTAGGTCACGCTCTCACCTTAGTGTTATCCTCGACAGATTACTAGAAGAAAACGTCGGACCACGCTGTGAGGCTGGTAAAATTACTAACCTTCTAGTAGTTGCAGCTGCTGATGAATACGAATTTCATCGAGGCTTGCCAGGTAAGCCAATCCGGGTGGCAGTCCAGCGGGTACGGTTACATTAACAGGCGCCTGCATCATCACCATTTCAGCTGGTTTGTTTTGACCAGGCTGTGCAATTACCACACCAGACATTTTTACTTTCTCCTGTAGGCGATCCTTCTGCTGCCTGTGAGACTGTAAACGAGCGACAGGGTAAGCGTCGAGGAGCGAACGCGGACTTGATCTCAATTATGCCCACAGCGCATGCGTCGTGACCGATGTCTGCTGGGGTACGCCAGTCCTCAGTCACAATTTCTGCAGTCGGAGGTGAGATGCCAGGGGCCGAGTTCATCAACCTCTATGCTAAACCTTGGACGATTTTTTGTGATTTTCGGAAGGTTGGGGGGAGGAGTTTTCTTTCCCTTCTGGCGAAAGTGTACCTTGAAGGCTGGGGGTCGAAGTGTGATAGGCCTGCACGTGACCTTTTACTCCTTGCCCCTATTATCCCGGAAGCAAATACCTGTCCAAACAGAAAGGCTAGGGGTTCGACATCCGTATGGTGCAGCACCCTTTCTTTAGTCGACCCAGCTGGCGGGAAATGCCTAACTCTTTATAGAAGGGTGGAGAAGGTAAGGAGGCGAAGGAGAGATTGGCCAGAGCTGACCTCGAGAAAAGTGATGTCTCTAACACCTCTCCCCCCAATGACCTAAAATTTAAAAAAAAATGAAAAGAAGAAAAAGGTACCTTGACCTTTGCCTGCTTATTCCCAGCGGTCTAGTGTCGCAAGGGGTTCAAGTACTTGTCAACAACATGATGATAGCTTTCCCGGATTTAAGTGTCAGCTCAGGTATACTAGCTGGATTATATGTGATGTCTCCTTGGGTGTTTGTGTGTGCGTCTGTTTTGTACGCTTCTGAATGTATGCTTTCGTGCGTGTGTGCACGTGTGTGTGTCACTGAAAAATTTCGAATTCGGTTGCACCACAGACACCACTCAGACTAATGTGCACCAAGGGGCGTGCACGGTGACAACACGAATCAACTTTTTAAACTTTTTTTTTCCTCCTTTGAAGGAAGTACGTGTCTGCACGCAAACAAAAGACTGCTTTGCTCTCTATTTACTGTTTTTTTTTTTTTTTAGGCCCTTTCGCCTACGGCCTACAGTTAACTGTTGTCGATGTTTTGGTAGCAAGGATTTGTTTTACGGGGTGGGGGTGCTGGCCCCACGCCCAACCCTCCTCCTTTTTCAGCCGGGCTTGGGACCGTCCTTGGCGGAGGGCAGCCAGCCCTGTAAACAGATGCCACGTGCAGAGAAAGAACAGCATGCCCGAGACGAGAAATGAACTCAGGGCAGCCAACCTTCACTGAATTGGTGACAGGCGCTAACAGCGCTAACCGTTGCGCCACCGGGCCGCTTGCTCTCTATTTAACCAAGCCAAAAATAGACAGGAGAGACAATGAAACACGGAAAGCTTAATTGTTCCTCTCAATAATTATCAATATTTCATACAATTATTTTTAGCCATAAAACTTCATCATCGCTATTGTGATTTTATTATACGTAAGGTGACCAGACGTTTCGGGGGCGAAAGCGGGACATGTGCCGATGATGGTGTCGTCACCGTCAAAAAACTCCGAAAAAAGTGATTTTTAAAGACAACCGGGACATATGATGGACTTGCCAGAAAGCGGGACATTGGGCGTCGACACGAGGTCAAAAGCGGGACTGTCCCGCCTAAAGCGGGACGTCTGGTCACCTTATTATACGAGTTCTACATGATGGCGTATACATGCTTGCGTATATAAATGTATCGTGACTGTATGGGGGTCTTAACTGTGGTCGGATGGGGTGGGAGGAGGTCTGGTTGACGATGATCTGTGTGGAATATGAATGTGTTGCTGATTGTTGATGTCTTATGCGGTTTTTGATGATTGATAGTTATAACTGTGTGAGTTGCTTCCTAACTGCCTTCTAAGATAAATAAAATCGTTTTGTAACTTCACTGAACAATTAATAAAATTTCATTACCGCTACACTCCCATCAGGAGATAATATACTCCAAGGGTGGGAAAAGTGTGGCCAGTGGTCGTCTTTGGACAAGCCCGTCAAGAAGTGCGCTTGATTTTTTTTAATTTATCCTAGGTTTATTTGATTGAAATTTATTTTATCAAGTACAACATGGTAACATTCTAACAACACAAAGTACTAAGATAACAAATAACTCGGCTGACATGCCGGGTGCGGCTGTCTTTAAAGGAAAGACTGATTATAAAGTTTTATTGTGAGTGAATTCAAACAGCTTCACTTTATCTCGGTAAGTGAAGGCCATCATAAACTCATTTGTTGTCCCTATCACTGGGTTTCTTGTGTAGACACCTGCTGTCGAGGGTTTTTAGTATTGAAACCGGTCCGCGAAACAAAAACTTTGCCCACCCCTGGGTGTACACAAGTAAAGGAAGGCTATAACGACTTGTACATAGCTATGAAATATGTAGTGCATGTACTTACTTTCTAGTTTTGCAGGGGATGTCAATACGTTTGGTCTCCTGTTCTAGAATGTACTACTGCTCTCCCTTATGCTTTTTTTTTTCTTTTTGGGGAAGGGAAGGGGAATGTGCGTGGGCGCTGATGTGTATTTATTCTCCCTCACAACATTTAAACTTAACGGTCTTTTCCTCCACTCAATCAGTCCACCTGAATCTTAGGCGCCGAATGTGTTTCGGGTAAAGCTTTTTTTTATTTAAATCCGTTCGAATGTTGCTTCTTGTCCCGGTAATTTCACACAGAGACAAGCTGAGGAAGTTCTGTCTGTCTCTCTCACTTCCTCTTCACTAGTAAAGTGCTCTTTTCTCTGCATTCTGTCTGTCTGTCTGTCTGTCTGTCTGTCTGTCTGTCTTATTCGCTTGAAAGGACACGTGTATATAGACAAGTAATTTATAATTTCTAAATTGTTGCCTAATAAAGTATTTCTTCTATGTATATAGATATCAGTAATTACCTTCTTTTAATAAACTTGCATGTGTTCCGTCTTATTTAAGTTAAACAAGTGTTAAAACTACACACAGTTTCTTTTCTATGTTTCTCGTTTGTCTTTTTTCAGTCATAGGCCCCGGTGTGCACCGAAATCTTTCTCCCTCTACCTCTCCCCTAGCTTGTTTTGTTTATCTTGTGCACTTCTTTTTTACTAACCTCCTTTCAGTCGTGTGTCGTGCACTGCACTGAATACAATTTTTTTCCTCCCTCCATCGAGCACCATTTCCCCATTCTCTCTCGCTATCTTGTCTTGTTTTTCTATCATTAGTGTACTCACCACACCGAGGACCCCTCGTCATAGAACCCCACCCCACACCGCTATAACCACCACTGCCGCACAGCACGTGTTTCCTTGGAAACAGTTTTGCACTTAGTGGCCCGAATGTGTGGAGAAGAAGAGATAAACATGGCCGCCTCTCCGCTCCATTTTTTTTTTTTTCAAAATTCCAGTTTGAAAAAAAAATTAAAACGTGACTGAACTCAAAACACTCATGTGTAATTTATTTTGGCAGTGCATGGGAAATGCAATAAAAATTTTAATTTTGCCTAAAATAAATTATATTTTCTGAGAGCTTTGTCCAGACAACGAGGAAAATCTTCACGTGCTGCAGCTGGTGGTGGTGGTGGTGATGGTGGTGGTGGTGTCGTCGACGAGAAAATTTATAAATTTTAAAGTTGTTGCAAGGAAACGAGACGAGAAATCATGAGTAAATTTCGTGGAAGAAACATTTACAATTTTTTTACAGTGTGCCTCTTACAAAAATATAACACCAGTCGATATGCGAATTCTTAGAATGAATTTAATTAAGTGTTTATCTGTCAGTTTGTTTGTGTACTTGTACTTGTGTATTTGCTTATTGTACAGAATGATGTTAAGACATATGCCTTACATCAACACATATTTTATTTTTATAACTACTTTATTTCAATATTTTACACTTTTTCGTCGTCTGCAATTAAAGCAGCATAAAATGCAGAGGCAATGCAGAAATATCATTTTCTTAAATAACTACAAGGTAGAAAGTACTTTAAATGAAACATCGCTTCATGGAATGAACGATGATTCAGAAGAGTGAGATAATGTATAGTATGCCTTGTGTATTTGTCATCAACTGACTTTGTCTCTTCGCCACCGATGTCTAGAATAGATATTATTTTGCCTAGAATAAAAATTGGTGTATCAGTGTAATTAAGAGACGTGTTAGGACAAATTGAAGGACTGCTTGCAAAAGTTAGATAAGTTCCATGTTAGAGCTAAAGGTCTCACATTGGAGTGGTGTGCACGGTGCAAGTATTAGACTATTTAGGACAACAGCACGGTTATCCACCGTCATCAGCAGCAGCAACAGTTTGGGCAGACAACATCGCACCACTGGCTGTATTGTCTTGCCTGTATCGAGCAACGGTTGCCAGACAGACCTGGCATAGCAGCCATGCCGCAGGCCCACAATGCACCGGGGTCTTGGCACGGGTGGGGAGATGCTGTTTTCGACATGAGCCATTGTTGATATGCAGCGGCATCTGCAGCCCTCGCTGCATCGTTGCGAGGTGATGTGGGTCCTGTGGTCTATGAGTGTATTTGTTTTTCTTTGGCTACCATCGTCCCACATCAGGTCGAAAACTCTGTGTCTGGATGGTTGGATGTCTAGAATTATCTAGTGATAATCTTTTCCGTAAACATTAATAAGTCTTTTTACCCTATTTTCTTTCTATATGTATCTGCTTATACCCTTTCCTTGTCTGTCAAACAGTAATGTATTTTATCTCTCGATTATCTTTTCGATAAGCATATAGTCTGTGTATTCAAATGTATAGCGCATCCGTCTGTTTGTTTGTCCGATTCTCTGTCTTTTCAAAATATATTATCCATACATCGACTCATTTTTCTGTCTGTGAGAACGCATATATACATTCACTTGGACAGATGAAATTGTGGGATTGTCTTTCTTGGTCTCTAAATCAAGGATGGCATGTCAGTGCTTTATCTGCATAAGCTTGGTTCCCCTAGTCAGCCTTCCAGCGAGTGAGCCAGCCAGCCAGCCAGCCAAGCAGCTTGTTGTGTTGTTTGTACACTCGCCCTCCCTCGGCTTGGTGGACAGGCCGGCCGGGTGTTTTATGTTTCGACTCACCCTTCTTGCGAAAGACACGATGTGCAATATCTGACCCTTGAACTGGCTGGCATTATCGCTGACCTTTCTGTACTGGCACATGATGTAACGTACCAGATGCGACCGCTGCGGCACCAGCAGTAACAGCAACAACAGCAGCAGCAGGAACCTAATCACAGGTGCGCACATATGCAGGTGTTGGAGGGAACGCCTGATTTGTGATATATCGTCTGCTACCTGTACTAGCACTGCTCAAAAACTTCAAGGATATATCTGAGCTGCAATAATCCACACTAATACACAATGTCAGACAGGTCAGCGTGTAACATGAACATATTGACCCCGAAGATTTCAATTCAAAGAAATAAAACAATTAAAGATAATAAAAGCATGCAACATTGACAGCTTACGAAACATTCGACAGTTCAGTGCTACGCAGTTGTCGGTGATGTAAACTCAGTTCGTTGGTCCTGAATGAAGGGAAAGAATGAGTCGGGAAATGAACCTTGCGACCTTCACATTCAAACTAATTAGCGTTACCCACTACTCTGTAACAGTTTCAGTCAAATCGCTAATTAAAATAGTGTTTTATCTTAATTGCAGACCATGAAAAAAACTGTCTACAAATTCGTGGTAGAACTTCGTAGGGAATAAAATATAGTCGCTGATGAGAGACAAAATAATATTTTGCATGTGTGTGTGTGTGCTGAGTACTATAGTGCGAATTTTGAGTTTCGAAAGGAGAAAGGAAGAGAGAAGGAGGGAGGAGGGGAAGAAAGATGTTTTGGTTAGACTTGCTTCAGTATTAACCTTCAAGGTTAGCCCTAGGTATTTTGTGGTTTTTATGAGTTTGTTTATCTGTCGTGAACTCGCTTTGAAAAGACATCAGACTAGTTAAACTAATTTTTCGCATTGTCACATTAGCCTCCCCTGAGCTCCAAGCTTTCGCATTGGTTGCGCCCCTTTGGAATTTAGTGGTATAGTCCCCGACCTCCCCTAAACCTTCCCCCTTTTTTCAACAAAAATAATTAAACCACATCGAACATTTACGACAAACATAATTCTGTTGAATTTGTCATCAGTTGTGAGCTCAATTCTATATTTGATTCTTTTTTTATAATTAATTTGATGACTTTTTAAAGTCCCAGGCTGGAGATATGGAACTTACATAATTGCTATTTACTCAACATTGAATTTTTAAAACGATCAGCAACCCATCTCTTCACGAACATTTCTTTTAAAAAATAGTTCATTTAATATTATCTTCTAACCCTGCTTATATCTTCTTTGATTTCTCTCCCTTTAGCCTGTACTCCGGCACTCCTCTATAGATCACTCTACTGATGTTGCCTTGGAAAACACTATAGTAATATCTTCACTGTGTTCTATATTTTTTTGCTTTGTCTGTAATTTGCCCATCCTTCCATTTCTTTCCCATACTCTCCATGTCTTGTTTTTGTAGCAATTGCAGAGTGGAATTCTGTGGCAAATTCCGCGTCTGAACAAGAGTGAACATACTTTGAGGCGGTACCAATGACTGACAGACAGACAGACAAATAGACAGAATGAAAAAAAAAGATGGGGATGGAAAGCAATTTTTATTTCCCACTTCATTCCAAACTTTGTGTCACTGTTGCCGAACACAAGCTACCAAGGTGCGAACCAGTTATCCGGGACTTGTTAAAAAAATAAGAAATATCAATCGCATAAAGAACTTAACAGACATAAGGTAAGTTGTGAAATGGTATTGTTAAAATATAAAAATATACAAAGAATAATTAGAAAATGTTATTAATATAAAATATATGTTACGAAATAGAAGTGTTTCTTATACTCGCTCATTTAAGTCCCTTTGGAAGACTGTACAGAGACAACCCCATGTTAGATGCATAGTAAGCAAAACTATTCTGGTCATCAATGATTTCGTTTTGAGACCAGAAAAAAAACAGTGTGGTACTAAAATCTCCTCTCAATTTAAGAGAGCTTAAAACAATAACAACAACAGCAACCCCATGATCTTCCACTCAACGATAAAAACAAAACAGTTTCTGGGAGTTTCTGAGAGAAGAGAGTAAAGGGGTGAGGAAAAGGGGTAAAAGAGAGAATTAATATGTGTGTGTGTGAGTACAAGATAGTGTCTATTTTGGGAAAGAGTATGTCTGTGAAAGAACGAGTGTGTGTATGTGTAGTTTTTTGTGTGTGCGGGTGTGGTGTGTGTATGGGGGAGGGAGATGAGAAAGAGATGAGTCAGTGAGAATGCGTGTGAGAGAGAAAGAGAAAGAAATTCTTTTCACAGAACAAACAGCACTTGCATTCACCTGTTAAAAACATAACTTTGAAATACAGAAGGCCAAGCCATCAGGCTTGCAAGCTCAAAAAGTGACTCCCCATTAAATGTAGATTATCTCAGGTTAAACGAATTTCCTCCTGAGTTTACCTGCGAGAAAAATGTATTCCAATAAAATGGACAGAGAGCCAGTTGTCCAGAAAGACGGGAGGACTGGGAAAGACAGACATGATGGCGGAGAGAGAGATATTTAATACATGATGAACGGCGAGCAAATTGAAATTAGGTAGAAACAGAATGATAAAGACAGATTTTTTAATGGTAAATCCCCCAGATATTAAAAATGCACGTGGGAATGGCGTCCCTTCGCCTAGCAGGCTTGAGGGAGGTGGTTCTCCGCAATGTTTGTATTTTTATCAGTTTTGTTTTTGGTACCCATTGTGTAGGTCGGTGATTTTTTTTTTTTTTTTTTTTTTTTTTTTTTTTTTTTTTTTTTTTTTTGCTTTGTTGCTGTGCAGGACTGTTTCACTTCTTTTTTTCTTCTGTGACTTTCGGATTTCCCTTCGACTGCAGGACTTTTCTGCAAATGGCCTTCAACGGAAGAAGTTTACCGACCGACACCAGTGGAAAAGGAAACTTAGAAGGTAAAAACTACAAGAGATGCCTGACTAAGTGCCTTCAAGGAGTGAAGAACGAACCGAAGTCGATGACCAGAAAACTATTTAAGCACTTGACATGCCAGTAATTGAATGAGAGAAGGAAACGACCGTCTTCACTTGAACTTTACCCTTTGCTACAATTAAGCTTCTTGGAATTCTTTTTCTTTCAAGAAGGGGGTGACCGTTTTCTCTCCGCTTTTTACTACTCATAGAGAAACTACCTTTACAGATGTATTATGTTCCAACCTGTTGATAACACACACACATACACTTGAAAAGAAACAAGAAAGAGGAAGGGGGGAGAAATCGAGAGTGGGAGACTGCGGCGTAGTGTGATGAATTCTTATCGAGCGATGTTTCAGCTCTTCTGGCATCGCCGACAATCGCGCAGACGGCCCGAGGCACCGCGAACTGGCCGTGCTGAGTAGACATGCGCACGCACGTGGCTTCACACCCGCACACACACGAGCACACGCACACGCACGCGCGGACATATATGGACATGGCATTCCTGGCTGCCTGGAAATCCTACACCCCGCCAGCCGCTGCTTGCGACGCACCCGCATAGAAAGAGAGAAGGAGAGACCTACCACTTCGGGCTGCTACCCCTTCCCGTCTACATCTACTCCCCCCTTCTCTTACCCTCCCACAAAACTGTTGTCAAGTCCCTCGTCAACCCTTCTCACTCATCCACACTCCCTCCCCCTCCATTCCAACCGGCTTGAAACTGCTCATGTCCATGGCATTGGTATACATACAAATCTCGGTTACCTTGCTTTTTTGCAAACTCTTCTTTGGCACCTGGATGAAAGTTTTACATACTTCCTGCTTGACGACAAATGTTGTTCTGTATAAACAATATTTCCCACCCAACAGAGTTTTCTAAAATAAATTTAATAATTAAAAAAAAAAACTCGGAGCTTTCTTTAATATTAACATGTATACTGTGTGTTTGTATCACGATAGTAAATTATCGCTTTAGTATATTCTTCTTCTATCAGCTCACTAAACTGTCATCTTCCAACATCCCATGTCGCTCATCAATGTCTTCTTACAGTCCTCTTCCCTGCCTGCGTCCAAATGTTATTCAAAATTGTTTTATCAGTATGGTATTTAAGAACCAGTTTGAAATTTTTTTTAAATTGTGTTATTAGAAAACAAAACTTTTTAATGATTATGCTGACTGGTGTTCTAAACAACTTGAGACAAACAAGTTGTTCATTGTTTGTTTTGTTTTGTTTTGGAGGGGGGGGGGTTGTTGTTTGTTTTTCTCTTGTTTCTCTCTTCCGTTATCATTTTTTTAAAGTTTCGTTTACTTTTGCGTTTTTATTCCTTTCTTTAATTTTTGTTTATGTGTTTGTTCTTGTATTGTCCATGCTAATAAATTCCTATCGTCTGTCCATCAATCCCCGCTGGACTAGAGCGCACTATGAAGGCTCAGTCATCTGACAAGGAGTAGGTAAGGAAGTCCTGCTCGACGCAAGCGGAGGCAACCCATCTTCAAGGAGGAAGTCAGACTCAGGTAGAGACGCTCTTGGGATCGTTGTGTATCTTATCTGTAGTGCGTCAGTGTACATTCTTTCTTATACCCCCACTCAGCCATTTCCTCGTCTTCCTCCTTCCTCCCTCCTCTCTCTTCTGTGTGTGTGTGAAACGCGCACGCGTACTCTTTACACTTATGTTCACGACTCCCTCCCACTCCTCTCTCTCTCTCACACGCACACACATCTTCACCTTCTCTCCTCCACCTCTCCATGATGTCTCTCTCTCTCTTCTTACCTCCCACCACCCCCTCCCTTTCTCCTAATCCCCCCTGTTCCGCTCTCGACCTTACATCCCACGTCGCCAGGATCCGGGCTTGCAGCAGCAGCAGCACCCGCAGGTACAGCAAAACTCTTGCCGCACAGACCCCTCGGCTACAAGCGGAGCATCCGACGCGCCAGTGTGCTGTGTGTCTTCGGGTTGCAACCTGTCAGGTGTGTCCATTCAGGCCATTTCCCCGACCAGTTCCTGTCCAGCGTCGCTTCCTTGTCCTTCCAAACACCTTGTTTGTTTTACCTGCCGACAACTAATCGCCTAAACAACAACAATGTCTAACCGTGAGCGTGCAATGGGAATGGACAGAGCCCTCTCGTCCAAGGTAAGAGTTTTCGCTGTTGCACTTCGTATTCTTCATTTTAAGTTTTTATTTCTATTCCTTTTCGTTTTATCTCTTTCTCTATCTCTAACTTGAATCTCACAAGGTATTCTTTACAACCTTAAATTCGAATTTCAATGCGCTAGACTTCAGAAGAAACCAATTTAAAAGTTTTAAAGAAGTGACACAAGCTTATTAATTACACTAAATTTCTACAAAATATGCCAAGAATGCTGCAATGTCTAATTACATACACACTAGTCCTAATGGTGTCGCTGCTTGCTTAATTGCGTCTTAATTATTAAAACTAAAGGAACCCAGCTCTCTGAATTTCTCCCAAAGTTATCCATGGATAATACAACCCCTTTAAGTCGCCACCCTAGCCTCTCGTCCAACATTTGTGTTGGATGGTGGCGAGATAATGAGATTCAAACTATGGAAGTTCTCCATTGCTGGTAGAAAGGATTTGGATGCATGAGTGTATCTTCTTTCCACGCATAACTGAAAACAAAAACGGGATCTGTAAACATTAGTATGTACTGAAAAAGACACCGCCTGCTCACGCTGTCCAAACCAAGTGCTTCTGCGTTGCCAAAGATTATTTTATGAAGTTAAAATGAAAGGGAAGGAGTGATGATGAGGATAAAATAGTTTGTCATCAACACATAGAAAAGTGTAGGTGCAGGTGTAGGATCCACACACGCGTGTTTTTCTTTAATTGTGCTCCTGCTCCCAGGCCTGGCTGTCGGGGGATTTCGGGGTAATTTGTTTTTCTCCTTTATCATTCCTTTCTTTTCACCATCCTGCAAAACTGGATGTACTTGCCCGTCAAGTTTTTTAACGACTTTTACCTGGCGCATTTAGCATTCCCTCATGTAACACGTACCGTGTGTGTGTGTGTGAGTGAGAGACAGAGAGTTTTTCTCCTTAAGACAATGGAGGAAATAACCCCATCTCACGTTTAAAAAATTTCTCTTTCAGTTATGGACTATCTCAGTAACATACATTTTATACATTAGTATAAGGATTGATGAAAGAAAGATTTACTTATTCATACTCAGAAGAAACCAAATGTTCCCCTCCCATACCCCCTATTTTCTTTGCCGAGTTCTGAACCGATTAGGTCTGAAAGACCACTTCGGACATTTAAAGTGCAAACTCCTCTTCTTGTAAGAGCTCTCGATGACACAAGGGGATCTGTTCGTTTAAGATAATTTGGACAAAGACATCGTCTTTTGTATCGTCTCTCCTTCTCCTTTCTTTATCCTCCTCCCCTCAAGGCCAACCCAATGTCTCTCTTTCCGTCTGATAGCAAACAAGGGAAGTCACTCTGATCTGCAGACTAACAACAACAACAACAAAACTGGATTATCAGCTGATTGGGTAAACATCAGCCCCTGTAGTCTCGAGCGAAACAACCTGGCTGGGACATGGTGAAGTGGGCCGGCTTTTTACCTAAGGGGACCGGGTTGAGGAATGTTCTTACCAGTCAGTGAGTCAGTCTGGAACCCTGAGGCAGCCCCAGCTGCGCTGTTCGTCTTGACCTTGCCCCAACCCCAACCCTACCCCCGCCAGCACCATCCCCAACCCTCAGTTTTAGCAGAAAGAATGGTCTACCTGTGCTCTATCCTGGTCTCCAGGTTGGCCGCGCCATATCGTGTGGCCTCTGGTTGCCATGGAAACCTGATTGCGTAGCGATATGCGTTCAGGCTGTATCGTGCTCCACATTCTTCAGCTTCCCTCTTCTTCCCTTCAACGCAGCCTCACTGGTGATTTTTCTCTGTTGTTTCTCCCCGTTCTTTCCAGCTTCTCTCGTTTTTTTCTCTTTCTTTGAAGCGGTTCTTTAAAGTTTTGATCGGTTCCACATGCCGCCTTATCAGTTATTTACTCTACGACTCCATCTTTGATGCGCTTGAAATGCTTGGTCACGCCTTGATTGAGCTTTACGTACCGAGGCCATACAATAGATAGTCCAGGAAAAATTTCTCCTACAGGTTTTGTCTGCGTGAATGCTCCTTGTCAATATTATCGAGCTCTCTTTATCAAGGAAAAATTACATTAAATTACTTCAAAACTTTTTTTAATTTCTCCCTCATCTTCATCATCCTCTTCATCATCATTATCGTCGTCGTCATTGTTGTCAGCATCATAATCATCGTTGTCATTTTTTCTTCCTCATAAAAAGGTCATCCCCTAACCTCTTCAGGCCATTCAGGGGTGAAGTGTTAGAGACCTGAATTTTGTAGTGGCCAGCTTTACCGTGCTTATCTCTCTCTCTCACTGCCTTACATTCCCAACCCTCTATGGAGTCAGGTACCCATTCCCCCCAGATGTTGACTGAGAAAAGATTACTGCGTTAACCGGGAATTGAACCAGTGCGCTCTCAATTCGGTCGCCAGCGCTCTAAACACTCGACCATCCCCTTCCTTTCTTCATTATCCTCATTGTCTCATCATTGCACTTATTTTTATTCAGCTATTGTTTTTATTGTTGTTTTTTTTTTAGTTTTTTGGCACCTGTTTATTTTCTTCTTCTTTTTTTTTAAGATAAAGTTTTCTGCAAGTCCGTCGGTAAACTTTCTCACAGGAACAATCTCACTTCTTAGCAATTACGCCGTCAGTGACTTTTGGTTTGTTTGTTGTTGTTTTTTGTTGTTGTTGTTGTTGTTGTTGTTGTTGTTGTTGTTGTTGGTTTTGTTTTGTTTGTTTTTTTTTGGGGGGGTCTACTTCTACCCCAGTATCTTAGCATAAACCTCCCTATCTGAGCATACACTTGCTTAGTCGTGGGCCAAATAACAAAGACTAAACTAAATAAGAGGCCTAAGTCTTTACTCGTCTGTTCGTAGGTTGCTCCCAAAGGCACTGTGCTCCTGTTTAGGTAGTTGGTTTCCACACCCAGGTGCTGCACCTGGCCTGGGTGTTCCGGTAGGAGGCCAGGAGTTCGACACGTAATCCCCTACTCCTACCTCTGCCCTTCTAGATATGCCTACAGTGCTGGCTATCATCCCAAAATAGCATGCTTCCTTCCCCATTTTCCCATCAACATCCCATGCAAAAGCAAAATGCCAGTGGATGTCACGACCAACTCCAGACGATAGGGGAGATCGGATTTCAGCAACACCGAAGTAAACAAAGGGCGTCTACCACTACCTTCAGCTACTCCAGTTGTCTCCCGTAGACTGTTTTATATAAATATATCAAATAAACTACATATACTATTTACTGAATTTTATTCACCATAAAAATTATAAGCTTAATAATAGGAAATAAAAGCTGGTGTAAATATGCAGCAGTCTAAGCAGGATAGACGCACAAAATACATTTGAAGTATACACGACATAAGAGCTACCTATAATTATATCTAGGCATGTTAGCTAGATTGCAGCTTTACATTACCTTGGCTAGATATTCCATTTGTCATGTGGAATCAGGGGCGTGTGTTTATCCTAAACTTTCAATAATGAGTGTTCAATGAATATCTCGATCGATGACTGCAAAATAAAAAGGATTTTGTGTGTTAAGTATAATCGATGCTTGCGACTCCTGGCCTTCGTAATGTATTTGGTGATGTTCAACAGCAACTTTACCTCTGCCACATTATCTATTTCATCCAACAGTACAAAATTAAGTAAATATTTAAATTTTGTTGTCGTTGTCATCATTATTGTCGCCTACGAAGAAACGTAGTTACAAAATAGGAAAAAAACTATTGCTGTGATGATTCATGTCAGCGAAAATATGGGATATTTCTATCACAAAGAGCAAAGACTGTCACATGATTCAAAGTATGAAAAGAAAGAAAAAAAAATTTACATTTACAGAGTCATTTTATAATTCTGGGAGTAGACGGCAAGAAATCCCTAAAACAGGAAGTAGCTAAATAAACCCAGCAAACAACCAAACTCCAAATAGGAATTCTCCAAATAAGAACGTAAATATTATGGGAATTTTGTCTATCAAGGAAGTTCCAACAGGTGGAGAGAGGTAGGCGCCAAACGTATAGACACACACTCACTCTCACCAGCCATAGGAATTCATTAGGACTGCGGCTGGTGCCAGAGCCAAGAAAGGCGCTGACAAGGCTGCGGATGACGTCACAGGCCGGGTACACACGACTGCAGCAGCAGCAGCAGCATCTTGGCGCGGCAACCGCGTGCATTGCCAGACCTTACCGGTGCTGCGCTGTCTGGATGTGGTAAATAAGCAAGGACTGACAGGTTGTACAGGAAGAGAAAAAAATAAAGATACAAAAGTCTTCGAGAATCAGGAAACAATAGAAGATACAGGCCACGCGCTTGCAGTTAATCATTCCGGCCCAAACTTTCATCTTGTTGACAGCCTCATTTAAATGTTTATTTTCTTGTTTGTTTTTTATTCTTCTTTATCTGCTCGTTTTAAGTGGTCTATCTATTTTTATTGCATACAACAAGAACACTCAAAAAATAATATTTTAAAATATTTTTTCTTCTTGTTATTTTTATTCTAGTTTTTTTTTTAGAGTTCTTAATTTTTTTCTTGTCCATTAATTTTATGCATGTTTGAGTGCCATGGTGTTTGGATTCCACTTGAGATTTTTTATTCCAGAGAAATAGAAGGCACTGTGTTGAAAACCGGTTCACTAAACTAAGAGTTTATGATTTGCTCGTACTTGTAAATGTCAATGTGCAATTCAACTTGCAACCTTTCAACTTTAAAACTACTTTCATTCATTGCCAACAGAATCGGTACCCATGTTATAGCAAGTCTGAGTGAGCGAGTGAGTCCATCCAGTCACCATCTCTAGAGAAAAATCAGAGAATTTTTTTTTTATTTGGGTACCTGGGTGGCAAAGTGTAAAGAGTGAGTTGCTTATGACATTAGTGATGAGCAAGGCAGACATAAGAAGCTAAAAAAGTATTTTTAAAAAAAACTTACGAGACACACACAGAGGAATTAAAAGAATAGAGGGACATCGCATACCTTCATCATCTAGTAATGCTTTCGTTGAGGTTAGAGATGCCTGGCTACAGTGGAAGGGGGCGCGAGCTTGTCTCAGAAGTACACCGCGGACCGAGATGCCGGTTGCTGAAGTCGGCGAATACCCAAAATAGACCAAAGGTCTGTGATGATGCTGGCTGGAAAGGTAGCAGGAGTGTCAGATTCTGGTCTTCAAGAAACAGAGAGCTATTTTAGGCTCGCCAGCCTTTTTGGTCTCCGATTCCCTTTGCCTCCTACTACTTGTGTATCTCACATAGAAACAAAGGGGAGAAAGTGTGTGTGCGTGCGTGTGTGTGTGTTATTGCACACCAAGCCTTAATGCCATCACATGAACTAGTTTCTTTTTATTGGGTGATATTTGTAGTAATATAGAAATGAATTTTTCTTAATGTCATAAACAAGACGGTATGTCATAAAGTCTTTTGAGAAATGTTTGCATAGCCCGTAGTCTTAAATTTTACATATATATATATATCCTAACCCCAGGGTTTGCTTTGTCTCCACTCAGTGTTTACAGTGCTAGGAAGATCAGTGTTATAACCGTTGTGAACCGGACGCAGGTCAGGATCATTCTAGAGTATCAGCCGAACCCTTGTCTGAGTCTGTTTCCATTTACAGGACTGGTTTCCGGTCCAATGTTAGCCCTGGGATAATGTTACCTCTACTTCATCAGTGCAACCCCAAAAATGAAGTTTTAAACCTCCAGGACTTTACTATTTCTTCAGTCAAACCTTGAACGGCTGTTTCAGGACAATTAGTTGTGCTTCTGTACATGCATACATATACACTGTTTACTGTACATTGTTTACTTTCCGATTGAAATGGTTGGTTTCTTTGCATTTGGGAAACTATTGGTTTGACAAACAGATTTGCAAACTGTTTTTGGTTCACTGTTAGGCATAGCCTTTAAGAGTTATCAAAGGTTGGCTCCAATACTTCTTGACATTCTTATCTCTTTTTTTCAGTCTTTCCGCCATCATATGCTTTGTTTACTCTATTTTCTTTTTTATCTCCTTCTTTTCTCCAAAAAACGTTAGTGCATTGGTTTCATGTTCTTGTTCTTTTATACTTTATCATGTTATTTTTGTTCTTTGTTCTTTCATGACTTAGAGTTTTTATCTTCTGCTCTAAATTATAATGTATGTGAATATGTGTTGAATCGGCAAAGTAGTTGTGAAGGACTGTAATTTAGAAGGTGCACCATCCATCTAGCAACAGCTATGCTTAATTAGCAGAATAGACGAACTTTTTTTCTGAAACAGCTTTTAGGAGTGTGGTACCTAATGCGAGGACTGGAGCTGCACCTCGCTCCATGTTTGGAACATGCAAGGGATGGAAGACATCGGAGTCTGTTGGCAAAGGTTCACAGAGAGGCTAACGATGCATGCCAGGATGTTAGGAGTGTTCATTTAGCAAGCCTGCATCCGTTCCCCTTGCTTTAGCCGCTAGTACACTTTTTATTATATATATATTAGCTTGAGCATCATTTCATAAATTCTTGGTTGCCTGGGTTAGTGTTTATCTGTTCACCTCTCGCATGCACTCACTCTCTCGATATATACATATATCTCACACACAAAAAAGAAAACTTCACAGGAATCGATGTCAAAATTATTAAAACACATTTCACTTTCTGCTGTTCTAGACATCGCTAGACAATCTGACTTCTATATCGCTTAACTCATTCACAGAAATTAAAGCTGGCATGACAATCAATGGGAAATTAATACATGATAATAAGTTTTTTTATTTTTTATTTCATTCCATCAACACGATAGATTAACAAGGAAATCTCTTGCTATATTTATTCAAAACACATATCGCTTCAGATAAATAGATAAAAGAAATACAACACAAATGAAAAAATATAAAAACATAATTACATGGCATATAATTTGACAGAGGTAATGAAGAGGACCTTGGTTAATAGATATCTACTTCATTTGTCTATTCACTCATTCACTTTTCCACTTTCATTATGTTCATATCACATGTGCATATTTTTATCCCTCATTATATCTCTAACAATTTTTCTGAGTGACAAATGTTTCTAGTTACAAATAACATTCTGCAATCTGCAGTGGGTTTTTTGTTAATGTCTTCACCCAACTCTCCCTCGCTCACCTCTCTGGGGTTGTTACTCATTCTCTCTTTCCTATATTTTACAAGGTTCTTAGTTCATCCTGTCAGAGGTGTGGAAAGTCAGGTCTAGATAACCCAGACAGGGTTCACCTGCGTGTCTGTACACTGACAGCAACTGATACGACCACAACTAAATAGGTTGGTTCCCTCGCTCGGTCAAAACATACTTTGATCGTGTGCCAAGGCTGTTACTGGTTGAACAGAAATCTTCTGCTCTAGTCAAAAACACCTTGTGTCTGAGGAGAAGCAGCCAGCCTGCAACATACATTAAATAGCTACACATCTCTGTTCATACCTATCTCATTATACTCTTTGATACATATTTTATACACAATGATTGCATACATGGACATATACACATATTATGCTGCTGGTTCATGGAATCATAATGCCAATAAGAAGAAGAAAAAAGGAATGATGATGATGGTGACTATATTATAGTTATTTTACAAGAAACAGTCACTACTACTTTCTCTGCTCGCTCACTCGCGTGTTTGACTGTGTGTATATGTGTGTGTGTACATGTATGCTTCCATGTGTGTGTGGGCGCGCGAGCGAGCAAGAGATAGTGATGCACTCTTTATGCTTTCGGTTTCCAAAGCTTGTTATATATATATACACTCTTCTATAAAAGTTGTCATTACTATTATCTCACCTGCATGCATTACTGCTCTATCCTGTTTTCTTCTCTTACCTGTCTTCACCAATTTCCCGCGTTCCTTTCCTACCTCGAGTGGTGTCTGGCGCTCAGTTTTACCTTCTGCTTCACCGACAATTAAACGGATGAAGAGGTATGTGGCGTCCACCCTAGGTACGTGCATTCCAGGACATTCTCGGTCCGACTTTTCCATCACTCTTACTGGACAGTCAAACAAATTGCTTCTACAGTTTGTTACTGCCAGACCAGGGTGTTGTTAGCATCAAGCGTGATGAGATCTCCCCGGGTATGCCGGGTGAGGAAGGGGAGACAAACCATCAACACGTTTCCCCCTCCCACCCTTCTTTCAACATGTGTGTGGATGAGATGAAAGTGTTGGTGCACCCACAGGGAGATAACCGCCGGAAGGCTGTAGTGAAGGAGAGGTGGTGTGGAAAGCACGTGGAGATGCAAAGAGAAGGGAGAGAAGTGAGGTGGTACAGTTGTCTGCCCAAGGAAAAAAAAATTTTAGGAATGACTAAGCCACTCAGGAATGGCGCACGTGTTGTTCGTGTAAACGCTGACATGTGTCTGAGTGCGCACACAAGTCTTACATAGCTATGCGGCTCTACGTGCGTGCGTGGGTCTTAAAGATGAAAGACAGAAAGAATGCAAACGAATTTGGGGAAAACTAAATTTAAATTACTTGTTCTTCACACACTCTCTCTTTCTCTATTTCCTGGAAGGGAGCATTTTAGGTAATGGTTCACCTTGCTGAGTGTAGATATATTTTGTGGGTCTTTATTAACCCCACTGTTCCAGGTGTGATGGTCTGAACAATAATGGGGAGTTCATCTCTCTCTCTCTGTCTTTAAAGAAGTAACGATTTATAAAAATTCAATAAGGGCGACAAGAGGTGACAGGTTCGAGAGTTGAGAAGTGGTATTAAATGTGTGCTAGAGGTGACAAATATATAAGATATACAAATCCAATGACAGAGAAGGACGTGCGAAGGTAGACGTACACGTAACCGGAAAGAGTCGACCTTCATAACAGTCACGTGCCTCCCTAGTCTCTAAAAATTTTTGGATGTGCGAGTCTAAAAGGGGAGAAAATATGTCTCACTGGCTGCAAAAACGTTCTGTCTTCACACTGTTTACCAATAAACAATTCTGTAAGACCAGATGGTGAGAGGAAGTAGGAAGCCAAGTAAGCAGCAGGTGTAAACGTGCAAATAAAGCCTATTCGAGATAAGCATACTGTTCGCGCATGCGTAAGACACGAATTAGTTATTTGTGTTAAAACAGGCTAACCCTAATTTACCTAAAGAATTGGTGTACCTTATGAGACCAACAAACCGAGATGATTCATGCAAACGTTTGAATGTTTCGTGACGGTGATGATAAGTATATGTGCTAATGAGAAGCAGGAGTAAACTTGTTTATGAGGTCAAGGCCGAGGGTGTTCAGGACAAGCGAAACAACTTTACGATAAATGTGATTATGAGCATGTAGTCAGCAAACTTTTTGTGAATTTCTGCCCAAAACTTTACTAGCTTTTTAATGGCTGAAACCAAAGCTAATGAGAGCACGAAAGGTAATTTACAATTTTGGCAAAGATTCAAGCAATTTTCTTTTTACTTTCTCCTGCATTCACCATGTCAGAGTAACGGCGTTTCTGGCAAATGAAGCTTGAAGCAATTTTGCAAGTTTATAGAAGTTTTGCAGATGCCATCAAAGTACATTGACAGGTGTAGGTGCAGTACAGGATGTGCCTGCATCGGGCAACATGTCAGTGCTTCTGTACCAGTCAGAGTCAGTTGTGAACACTGCGACTTTGTCTGTTCTGATTCTGACTCCATCAAGACCTTTATCAGGAAAGACACTCTTTTATTTACACGGATAGTTTTAAAATGTGCCCCCTTATAATTTAAAGATCGCCTTGAAAGAGCACTTCTTTTAGTTTGGGGTTAACAGAGATATAAACTTCTCAGAATTATTTTTTTTTAATTTGGCATTCGTAATTCATAGCCCATACTCTTCTTTTGTCAACCGTCAGTGTTGTGCAACTCTGTCAGTCAAATGTCACTACTGTGGACTGTGAAATGGCAGTCTTGTACCTTATAAGTCGTAAGTCAAGTGTACTACAAGTATAGACACTCATAAACGGTCACGCAGATAACAAACACTCTGATTTTCTCACCAGAAAGAAGAAGTTTTTATTAAGTTTGTGTGCACTCGCATCTGAGAAGACTTGAATGGCAGCAAAATAGAACACTCGAATTCTATTATTAGGCCAGTGTTTTAGAAACGAGCTGAGCTTATGTTATCATCTAGATAACAGGTGTCATTAATTTTTTTGTTATCAGTCTTAACTGGGCATTCCGCACCCGTAAATTCCTTTGCTGCCTCATTACATTTTGTTCCCGCTTTGAAATTCAAGCAAGGCAGTACTTTGAATTGGACAACTTCGTGAGCTGATTAGGAGCAGACTAAGACTTTGAATTTTAAGTCTTGGATTGTTAAACTGTCTTCAAACGAAGTCCACTTTAGAAGACCTGGAGAGTGTAGTTCAGAAAGTTTGTGGATTCTCTACATCTCGTTCCCTAACAACTGAGCGTTGGCTTAACAGATGACAACACTAGAAGATATGTGGTGTGTCTACATATTCTTTCCTGTGTTTTTGGATGTTCTACAACATACGAAGTTTCCCTGATAATGATCTCAGAAGATGCCGCAATGTTCTCAGTGTTTTCGTCGACATTTACAACTGTTACAAACACAGATTTAAGTGGTCGAAGTTGTTGTCAACACCAACTTGTTTACCTCTGAAAAGATAGAGAAGGACCTTTGAAAGGAGTTAGGATGTGGTGTAAGGATGTAAGATAATATTTACTATACGTGGGTCGTGCTACGATTGTATGACGATGTCAGAGACGGTAGCCATCGTCAACTGTGGGGAGATGGCAAAATCAGTGTCTAACGTATAGTGCTGATGACGTCAGTGTGTGGCGACGAAGACGTCATCGTTTACTATATTCCGTTTTCAGGTGATCGCGTTGAAAAGACGTTGACTAAAAACTTTAAAAACAAGATTGGCTTTTTTCCTTGACATATAAATTATTCAAAAAGAAGAGGAGTGAAAAAGGACATGATCTAAAATAAATTAAATAAAAGCATCTTCAAAAGCAGTTTCAGACATCTTGTGACTGTATGTAACCCATAACCTCTGCTATCATGGCATTTTATAGAAGAAAGGTAAGAAACATTCTACGGATTGTATTAATTCAGTATATATTGCTCCGCTTCCTCTCTCTCTCTATATATATAAACTGAATTTGTTTTAAAAGGTTTTTTTTATCCAAATTACGATTACCCCTGCACAAAATGACACCGTTTATTTATCCCATATTATTATGCCATATTAAGCGTGAAAGTTTGAGTGGACTGGTGCGGATGATATATTAATTTACCATGTTTGCGCTTTTATTGTGTACTTTTGTGTGTATAGGCCAGCTGCCTCATAATAAATAATTAAATTTCATTTAATTTCCTTCTCTCTCTCTTATTCTCTCGCCCCTTTCCCTGAATGATGTTGTTCAAAGAACACAGTAAATGTATATACCTATCAGTTATCTGTCAGAATTTATGTTTAATTTTCTACAGAATGCGAGTTTGTCTCAAAAAACCCAGAAGTGTTCGCGTGCCCAGACAAAATAGCAGACATATAAACACTTAGGAAAAATGTGAGCTCTCAATTTACCTTAACAAAGATGTCAGCTTTTTTTTTTTTTTTTTTTTTTGCATAACAACTCCGTATTTTGAGCTCAAGGATTTTAACACAGAAGATTAACCAGACGGTGATCACTTCTGTTTTTTTACCTGACAGGTGATGGCCAAGTACGACTCTGGTGCAGAGTACGAAGTCCGCCAGTGGATCCAACAGCTGACTGGTGAGGACATCGGCACAGGTGCTGTTGAGGTGGAGAAGAAGCTGCGAAATGGACAAATTCTGTGCAGGTACGCCAAGTTTTGAGTGAAACAATGTTGTCTTCTAGGTATTCTGAACTTCCCTCTCCTTTCTACTTCTATTGGGTATAGCAGAGTTTTATTTATCCTCTTCCCAGAGACATTAGAGCTTATTTATGTATTTATTTATTTTGATGTGTTCGAATCTGGCGTCCTTCTTCATTCCAGAGTTACATGACCTTTGTCCTCGTGTAAATGTTCTGTCAGTTTCTTTGTCGTCGTGACATGTATTCTATAGTTGTATCCCCTTTGTCCTTCTCCCATGTAAACGCATGCAGGAGTTTTACATTCTTTGTCCTTTTTTCGAGTACCGTTTGTCCTTCTGGATGGTTCTTTCGTGATATTCTGATAAATAATCTATAAAGTTTACCCTAAAGTTTCTTTTGACAAGCGCACTAAAGCTCATCGTGCTTGATATCTCAGTCTAGAAGGTATTCTAGAGGTGGCGGCTCTTGGCCACCTTATCAAAGTAACCTACCTTTCTCACTTCGTTTGCATTTCGTCTAATGAGGTTTGAATTATTTCTCTTGAAAATTGAGTTTTCAATAATAATTATTATTCTAATTATGAAATTATCAATATATTGTTAACAATTTAATGTACTCTCTGCAGGTTTTTATGATACTATGATGCCTTTACTTTCTTGTGTTTTCAAGATCATTTTTGTTTTTTAGCTCCTCTATTTCCCCCCTGTACGCCTCTCTTCTTGTCTGTTTTGTCTTTCTAAACATTCATCCTCCTTATTTTATATCTACTGATTTGATCTCCTGTCTGCCTGCCTGTATGTTTGTCTGTCTGTTGCATCTTAAGCTGTTTGCTCGTTCCCCTACCCCTTTATTCTATATTGCTATTGATGTATCTCTAACTTTAGCTATTCGTCTATCTTTGCATCAAACTGTTTATAGCCTTTTGCTAACATATCTGGCTCCCTTTTCACTTGTGACATGAGTTATTTTCATCCCCCTCCTAGAAACCATAGTGACAAGAAACCACTTTAACCTACTGGCTTTCCGTTAAGTGAGTTGTTTGACTTCAGGGACAAAGGTCAAAGGAATGAATACATTACACACACTATCTCTTTACAACCTTGACCTCTAGCTCTCGAATGTTGTAATATCTTTGAAAAAAATAACCTTATCTATTGATTTTTTTTATTAATACTTTTAATTAATACTTTTAATACTTTTTTAGTTGCTTTTGCTACCTGCATACGAGTGCAACTTATTTATTTATTATAGCTCAGTTTTGCTTGTTGATTTCTTTATTCATCATCATCTTTTCCATTCTTTTATTTATTTATTTGGATTTCTTCTAGTTTACCTGACTTCAACAGTATGCTTAGCTGTCACATTTTCCTCACCCTTCTGCGATTTGTGTGTGTCCTCCGTAGATTGGCAAAAGCTGTGTATGATGGCACCCCAAACCTCCCTCCCGAGGCTCGCAGCTACAAAATCAGGTGGAACAACATGGCAGCACCTTTCAAGCAGGTATAAAATCGCTACCTCCCGCATATTTTGCGGTTAGTAGATGTGCCTTGCCATTTTGTCAAGAGAAACCGAACAACGCCCTCTTTCCAGGATTGGATAAATCGAGATGTTTAAGGATCCTTGTCTTGCCAATCTATGACAATGCGCATCCCAGTGATGAGAGCTCTGTATAGAATTCTGTAATTCACCATTACACATGAATAATGTTCCATGATATAGCCAAATATATTCCTTACTGCAGGTTAGAACCTATTCAAGGCATATATCTAATCATATTACAACTACGGCAACAAGGTTTTGCTCTTATCCCGTTTAATTTAGTACAGAATGGTGGTATGAAACATGACCAAAACAAAAATTGTTTACATTGTCTTTACTGACCACACCCCAACATCCACAAAGTTGCCTGATCACACTCGAAAGTTCACGAAGTAGGCATTACAAATATCTTACAAAGTAGTACACCACCGCCACCGCCACCACCACCACCACCACCACCATCATCATCACCACCACCACCCCGTGCAAATGCCCAAGCTGTGGTCAGTTGCGAAGGCACCAATTTGTGACATATACTCTTATTTTACCCTGATTGTGATTCAACCTCCTTTTTTCATTCTTCCGAATTTAAGCCCTTAATGATAGTTTGTTGTTTTCCTGTTTGACTGCAATGATATAACTTTGTGATTACGAGTTTCTCCCCTCTTCCCCCCATTTGTAACAGTGTTTTCGCTAGTTACCCATAATGATATTCTGGTTTTTCAGGTTAGAATTAGCAGCTTTCCTCTGTGGAATGGAAAGTCTAGTTTTAGTGCAGTTGACGTGACTCTTCCTCCCTTTTCATTCTGTCCACCCTGATAGATGGTGATAAAAATTAAATGCGATAGGGAACCTAGAATACGTAGTTTACATAAAATTCTGAATGCATTTTAAATGTGCAATGTTCTTTTTCTTGCCAAGTTTATAACACCCATTACACTAGTTCAAGCAAGTTTAGACATTATAATCTATCAACTACTCCCTAATTCTGTGTTTTCTTGTTGAAAATGAAAAATATTTACCTGAAGCTGAAAGAACAAAAGAAGTTGATTATCTGAAGGAACTATATTCTGTAAATTTCTTGGCGTTTTCCCATGCACTATAATTATTTATCTTGAATGTTAGTATACATGTGTAATTGAAAACCTAGAAGAAAATGCATTAATCGAAGCTACACCTGCTTGATTCACGTAATTTTGTTTTTTTTTAACTTAAAATGCAAATGTAATTGGATGCCGAAAAAAATATTTAAGCTACGGATGCTTTTAACTCACTTGATTGAGGATTCAATGTAATCGAATACGTGAAATGAGATCGAAGAAACTTCACCACGTGACTACCGGAGTGACATTCAGTAAATACTGAGTCTGTATACACCTTGCAGATGGAGAACATCGAGGTGTTCCTGAAGGCGTGCGAGAACTATGGCGTGCCCTCCACAAGCCTCTTCCCCACCGCAGACCTGTTTGAGGGCCGCAACATGGCCATGGTCATCTCCACCATCCTGCAGTTTGGCAGTGAGGTAAGAACGAGCAGGCATCAATCTTACCGTGTATTTTAATGTGATGCTGCTCAGGATTTTGTGTGGTTATGTTGAATATGTTTAGTGCAAAGGACAAGAACTATATGTATCCAGACATGGCCACATGTTAGGCGCCATAAGTTCAATACGCACCAAGCTAGCACACTGTCGTAAACCTTATTAAATGATAATACTATATGGAGTACTTATGTGACAGGTGGGTAGGTTCCTAGGATCGTAAAAGAATTTCCATATTTCTATGATTCCTTTAAGCTTCAGTGGATTTACGGTTTAACGGGATGAACAAACTTAGAGCCAGTAACAAAAAAATTATCCTAAATCAGTCATATGTCTTCTATCGCTCCCATATACCCAAACGAAGGGTGGTGCTGGTGCTGATAGCGTGCTGATACATGATTCAGTCTGGGTTTTCACAGTTCGTATGTTTAATGAGAGTAATATATATTGTTCTTGCTATCTTTCTCCTTCTGTTAGGCTCAGCGCCATGGCTTCAACGGCCCAACATGCGGCCCCAAGCCAACCGAGCGACACCAGGTTCAATTCTCGGAAGAACAGCTTCGCGCCGGCCAGGGCATCATTGGCCTGCAGGCTGGCACCAATAAACTGGCTTCCCAGTCAGGCATGTCATTCGGCGCTGTGCGCCATATCGCCGACATCCGTGCAGATGACGCAAGCAAAGAGGGTCAAGCAGTCATTGGTCTTCAGGCCGGAAGTAACAAAGGCGCTTCTCAATCCGGCATGGCCTTCGGAGCTGTCCGCCACATTGCTGACATCAGGGCTGACGATGCCTCCAAAGAGGGTCAGGCTGTCATTGGTCTTCAGGCCGGAAGTAACAAAGGCGCCTCGCAATCTGGAATGTCCTTTGGAGCTGTCCGCCACATTGCCGACATCCGGGCTGACGATGCCTCCAAAGAGGGTCAGACGGTCATTGGTCTTCAGGCTGGAAGCAACAAGGGTGCCTCACAATCCGGAATGTCCTTCGGCGCTGTCCGCCACATTGCCGACATCCGCGCCGACGATGCCTCCAAAGAAGGTCAGACTGTCATTGGTCTGCAAGCCGGAAGTAACAAAGGCGCATCTCAGTCTGGAATGTCCTTCGGCGCTGTCCGCCATATTGCCGACATCAGGGCAGATGACGCTTCCAGGGAGGGTCAGACTGTGATTGGTCTGCAGGCCGGCACCAACAAGGGCGCCTCGCAGGCTGGAATGAGCATGGGAGCCCAACGCCACATCGCTGACATCAAGGTTGATGACATATCCTCCGCCTCTAAAGCCACCATCAACCTCCAGTATGGTTCCAACAAGGGAGCTAACCAGGCTGGCATGAGCTACGGATCCCCGCGCGACATCAAGGGCAACTAGAGGGTCAGAGGTCGTCAGATTGAAAGCAACGTCACTGTACGGGATTTACCAATAAGAGCGAGGAAAACAGGAAAATAAACCCTCCAAAAAGACACTTTTGGCCGAACAAATTTCGAACATATTTGCCTGATTCTTTTGATTTTCTTTCGAATGATTCGATTTCTCTAAACTTTGTGTCCCTTAATACCAAACTCCCAGCTGCGATGTGGTCAGGTTTTTTTTCGATAATGGCTGGAACATTCTTTTTAATACAAGAAGAAATTTTTCAGCAGCTTAAGTACAGGTATAAGCTTTGTTGTATATCATTTAGAATTGCTTTGATCACCTTGTTTTAAACCCGTGGTTCAACTGATTGTAATTACATCGGCAATCTGCATCAAACGATTGGTACCATTCACCTGCACCGCGTTTTATCGATATCGTCTGTTTGTTTTATTGTTTGGGTTTTTTTTTTTTTTTTTGTTTGTTTTCGAGATGCAATTTAAGAGGGATAGGTTTGTGTTACAGTTTTCGCGTGGGTTATGCTATCAAAGAACTTTTGTATGCTTCGGAAGTTTGTATAAGAAACACAAATCGTGCAAATGCTATTTAATTTTCCAATCCAATTTTCCCAATGAGAAACGATAGATGCAAGGTAATTAAGAGACAAGTTACCAGGACAGGCGATTCAGGATTGTTTACCTATGTTTTAATGCAATCGTAGTGTTAGACTCACCATCGTTTGTGAACATTAAGTTTTCCCTTCACACGTTTGGTGTACTTTCTTTCGTGCCTTCAGATTGATACATATTCTTCTGAAAAGGTCATTGTACATATCGCTGTATACTGTAGCAGGCTTATAGGGATTTTGTTTTATTTTTTAATTTTTTTTATTTTTCTGGTCTCTGTGAAAGGTTTTGTATATGTTTTGCTCTGTCACCACGCGAAGCAAACACAACGCGATACTGTTATTAATTCGATAAAGTGTGCATGACAGGACATTCAAGTCAAATAAAGTCTCGAGGCAACTGGTGGTCGGTGCTGCTTTATAATTGATAACCTGGACGACGAAAAGATGGAGAGAAATAAATTTCTTGTTCTCAACTGTGTCGTTTTTTTTGTTGGTTTTTGTTTTGTTTGTTGTTGTTGTTGTTGTTTTTACTTTTGTGATTGATGATGATGATGATGATGATGATGATGATGAGGAGGAGGAGGAGGAGGAGAGAGGCAGACACAGACAGACAATGCTTTCTCGTTGACTCTCCCTTCAAATACATTACTACAATTCATCCTACAATTCCTTACTAGGACCACTTGAGTTACACTTTGATGAATCTGGTCTGCTAGTTTGTTCCCTTAGCTGACAATAGACAATGGTAAGGTCTTGCACGCAAAAACTACTCAATTAAAAAGATCCTTTATCGTTATGAAATCAAAGAGGGACGATTAATCGTGCGGTCAAAATATGTGAAAGTCACTTGGCTGACAATACGTAATCTGGAGAGTTGTTATGCCAGCATGGAAATGTAGTTAAGAGATTTTCGAAGAAATTCAAATGGGAGAGAATGATACAATAAACACTTAGTGTTGGTCGGTTGTTCGGTGGACCTTACCCCCAAGTCAACAACTGAAGCTGTATGACAGCGAGGTGGTCGCCAAAGAGAAACGTCCAACAAAAGCCATCCAAAGAGAAACTATTTGCGCCGGAAGCATTTATAAATGATTAATAAATGATTTACGACACGAATTGACACTTTTCAAAGACCCCATGGCTAACACTACTGTGGAGACCAAAACAACTTGCTTATGAATTACCAGTCTCTCTACGGCTAAAATCATTTAGTATCTCTAGGACAAAATCAGTTTCGTTTTTGTTTTGTTAAGGGAAGAATGTTCAAATTCATGCGAGCTTATTCTATTTTAAACTTTCCAAGTCGGCAAAAGTTCTAAATTTAGTACAGTATTCTTATGTCTCTATATCTTGTATGCTCAAAATGTGGAACTGATGTCATTTGGGCGAGCGTTCGTTTTCAGTTTCATACACAAAAGTGTTCATACGTTTTAGAATGTGAACAGACCATACCAACAATTTCAGACACAAGAAGCATTTGTGTGATTGACGGAAATAACACACATGTTGCACTGCTTTTCTACAGTTTTGCATAGCAATAAACTACCAACTTTCAAATAATGTGTGTGTATCTATCACACCAGTAATACAGCCTTTTAACGAGGCATGGTTCGTCACAATCTGACTTGAGATTTGTACTCAGTCGGGTGTATCGCTAATCCACAGTGAATCATCTGTAAGCTGTGTGTTAGTTCGACTTAACTTCAGGCACTAAACTTGCCTTTTTAATATTTATTTGTGCGCTTGCACTTCTAATTATCATTCCTGACTGTTGCTGTGCCCTGCTCTCTTGAACCAGGGGCAACAACTCTTGCTAGGATGATGCGAGGACGAACTTGTCCCCCTTGAATGCCACCTATGCCAATAAATAGCACAATTAGTCAGGTCAATTAAATGCTGCTTAAAACAAATGTATTTTTATTATGTCAAATACGATTCATTCCTAGACATCCACGCTTCATCAAAACGCTAAGGTTTCTCCTAAAATAGATAGTCCCGTCTTGATTTTTATTTTTTTTTAATATATATATACTACAACTATTTTTCCCCCTGCAAACAGTTTTGTGTGCTTACAGTAGAATAGTATAAACACATTTCCAAGGTCCAGAAACCAAAATCGTACATACAGAAACATATCTGAGTACTTCTCAAGTCCTGCAAAACTATTTGAAGAACCTCTTAAATGCTAAACAATCCTTCTTATCCAGTTCCGATATCTTTACTACTCCAATGTATAGCGTACATATTCTTATTGTTTTAGTGTCAGTAGTCTCCTCTTATGTTATTTGTTGTTATAGTTCTGCCTGTCTGTCTGCTTGCCTGCACCTTTGTTCTGGCAATACACATAAATACCTACCTAATTAGTAATCTATCGATCAGTCGAGGAAGATTTCAACCACCTTTCTATCTATCCACCTACCCACTCACGCCCCACCTATCATCTAACCACATCAACATTTTCCACGTATCCGTTCATGTCATTCATTCGATCATCACCGCCGAACCTACTATCAATGTCATCCAGTCATGTCACCCACCCCTCTCTGCTCACTCATTTTCTTCATCGAGTTTTCCTCTTTGTCTATATCCCTCTCTGCAGACAGAAGCAATGTGTCTTTGTACCAGTGGCAGATCTTTATCGCTTTTAACTGGAAAACCTTACAGGTGATGTTTCTATTATCAGGACACTTAAGATGTTAACTGGAAAAGCCCCATCCAGCGTGGTGATGTTTGAATGGGCATAGAGTTTACTTCCTGTGACTTTCCAGAAAATTTTGAACTCGTCTCTGGACATCGTTGTCTAGCAGGCGCTGATGCTGGTATAAGATTCTGATTACGCCAGTCTTCTTCAACTTTGCCATCTCTTCTCGCTCCTTCTCGTTGGCCACAAGTTCCCCTGGCAAAAACTCCCATGAACTTGGCGGCTTTGCACCTTCAGTCTGGCGTCTGACCGGTCCTTTGAACGCGGCACTCTCACGCGGACTGACCTCCGAGTCACTCTTGACCTCTTTCACATGGCGCTGCTCGCTTCTACTCACGTGCTGTGACGTTACCAAAGTGTCCCTGTGACTCACGTACTGTCGCAGAGGTCTCAACTCCGAAGGTTTTCTTGGAACGATGGGACTTGAATAATGTGTGATCTCGATGCTTTCACAAGACAAGGGAGGCAATTTGACGATTTCATGCTCCCTTCGAGATCTCTCGGTCAAGAAATCCATAACATCCCCGACAGATGGAATTGTTTCCTTTCGGTCTTCGTGAGATGGAGTTGGTGCTCCCGAAATTTTGAAGTAGCGGTCACAATCGTCGGGGTTCTTGGGGCTGTTTATTTTGTTCCAGACACTTCGATAAGTTCGACTTATGAGACGACAATCCATCTTAGGAATGGTGGGGGTGACGTCACCATCAGAAAAACTTCTTTCTCGCACAGATACCCGGAAGCGATGTTTGCCTCGATTTTGTCGAGAATGCTTGTCTTGGTTTATGAACCGTTGACCTTGCCCTGTCTTGGTCCCCCACTTTTGTCTGAGTCTATCCTCCATGTCAGCTGGTTGTTCCATGTCGCCTAGCTTATCTTTTTTTTCTCGAGAACCACGATCGAGCCCGGAGATGTTTCTTGTTCTTCTTTCGATCAGTTTACCTGTCAATGGTTCGAGTTTTCGTTTAGCGCAAGTGACGTGCGTATAATCTGTTAATTCTGTGTGATAGTTAGAGATGTCATCTTCATCTTCCTTGCTTGCCTCTCCATCATTAGAATTATTACCTCTCCTTTCAAGCAAATCCCCTGCGTACTTTCTCTCCAACCTTCGCACGAGCTTATCCCCAAGGGTTTTCTCCAGAGCTCGGAAACTCTCCTGTTGTTGTGCTTGCCTTTTAAAGATGCTCATCGTCTGCTTTGCTGGGTGCTGCTTCGACAGTGGAAGACCTTTATCCCGGACTATGAACATGTGTCCCAGCGATCTGCGTTGTCGTTGAACAAAGCTGTTGCGTTCTTTGCACAACCTCCGCAGGTCGGCATGGTTCAGTTTTTCCAGTTCTGCTTTGATGTCGCGGAGAGTCTTGTCCTCTGCTCGACAACGTACCCTTGCGTGAACCTCGCGTTCGCTCGGCAGACGAGGAAAGAACTTTTCCATCCTAGCTCGGCACTCTGGTCAGAGTCACTTCACTGTTTCTAGACACTGAAAAATACCGCTGAAAAAAAAGTAATAGAGAATTAAAAGAAAAAAAGAGTAAAGACACAAAGGTCAAGACAAAGGTCGTCAATATTATGACGATCATGGAGGAGGACGAGGATGGATAGAAAGGAGAAGCTGAGGGTGTAACCTGGCCTATCGATAATACCTTGAATAAGCCATATTCCTAGGGGGTTCAAAATTCCTGCATTCAGATTTTTTTCGTGTCTGGACTTCTTTTTAATCCTGTCTGCGTAGAAGATGGAGGACGAAGGGCTCTGTGACACAGGAGGCTTGTCAGAACTTCAGCGCTTCTCTTCCACCGGAATACTGTGGTTATTGTTTTTGAAAAAAAAGCCATAGGAAATCCAACAAAACGTAGGTAATCTGCATTGCTCCTCTTTGTCTACCGTCAAATGTGAGGCAGGCTCAACTGACTAAAATTAATGAATAAATAAATAATAGTTATTGTCTCCCCCTTTACACCAGTAGGATGAAGTATCTACCCAGTGGGTCTTTTTCTCTATCTCCCGAAGCGCTATACATAAATTTGAAACAGATTCTTTACCTGTCGTGTTTAATCACTTCCCGAGGCTTTCTTGGACAGTGGTTCGTGCGTGGCAATGGGCTGTATGTCACATGCATGTTACCTGTATGTCACCTGCATGTGGCTACATGACCACACCACAGCGCTTCCTGTGATAAGACACTGCGACCAATCGACAAATGAGTTTGTGTAAATAAGTGATTGACAATAATCTCATGCTAGACCACCACGGTAGGTAATGCACTGATTTTTTTTTTAATTTTTTTATGTGAGCTTCAATTCTTCCAGTATGTCAGTGTGTGGATTGAATCACCATCCTCAAGAACACAAAATAAAATCAAAGTTACCCTAATGTCGCCCGTGTCCAAGACTTCCATGTCTTATAGATAAAGTATTTCAATCAAAAAATTATTTTCTATTTCTTTATAAGTATCTCTGGTCGCACTGTTTTAAATTTTTCTCCCTCTCTCTCTCTCTCTCTCACACACACACAGAGCATGACGCGGAATGTGTGAATATATGTCTGCATTTTTAAGAGACAAAACAATTCTATACTTCTAGTATAAATCATAATGGTCATACATAGATTAAGTTTTGATGCCCGATGGCCACAGACGTAGTTCCATTGTTTGAAAGCTATATAGGTCCATCCCTGTAGTGTAGTCGGGGGTTTTCTCCGGGTACTCTGCTTTCCTCCATTTTCAACGTCTCATAAATATCTTTGCTTTGACTTTAACTTTTAATTTTCCCCAAGCAAATCTTTGACTTCAGGAAAGCTACAAATACTAAGTTCAATATTTTTTCGCACCGCGCCTTCTTGCCTCGTGCACACTATCTCAAAGATCTCGTTTTCTTTCAATCATGACAAAAAGCCAAGATACGTCCCGTTATGTATGGTAAGTAACGGTATTTTATCATTTGTTATGTTTACCTGCTTTTTCCTTTTCATTGGCAAAAAGCATTTGACAAGGAATCAATACGAGTGTTGAATTTGTATTTTTAACTGATTGTGATTGAAGGTGAAGGGTGATGCGAGTTGACGGGTTGTGCTTCGTTAAAAACCATTTTGCATCACTGTCTGTGAAGCTTCTGTAGCCATTTTTAATTTGTTTTGACTGAATACACGAGTTTTACGTGCGATGACTGTGAGCGGTCACATTACAAAACAGGCGGCGGATAATAATAATGCTAATGACATAACAACCAACACATCAATCGTCACCATCAACGATACACCTTTCCTGACCTTTAATTTGGGTGTTCGTGAGTGACATCAGGTACTTGCACACTAGTCTGTAGATGGTACGACAGGCGAAAGAAAGAAAAACAAAAACACCACCGATGCGAACTGGCATTTGGCATTGAATGCCTGCAGTGGTGTCATAACCTCGCATGGCTGTGCGGAAACGAATTAAAGCTTGCAGGAGGTGACCTACGATCGACCTCCCACGAACTTTGAAGTCTGTGTCAATTCTATTGGGGCCATCAACAGTAAAGGGCACGCTTTGATATTTATACATAGCTCAACATGTTGACATGAGCGAGGAAAACAAAATGATCCACCTTCGCGATGGCTCCGTTCTTCTATATTTGTGATTGTGTGTGTTAGTGGGGCGCAGGGGGTCGGGGAAACTAGCTCCCAAGTTTCACCCGTCGTCTGGTTTGGCATTTTCAAATTTAACATCGGCAATAAAACGATTTTGTGGTTGTTAATAAATCACTAAGTTAAACTGATCGAATTCTTCCCTATACAAGGGTCAGCAGTAACAAAATGAAAGTTCGGTTTCACACTGCTCATTACGTGATATGCAAATGAAAGGCATAACTCTAAGCCAAGCATCCTCCTCGTCTTATATGTTGCTCATTGTTTATAGCAGAGGTGATGGTCAGTTTATTTTAATAACAAAGATTAATCTGATATTAATCGCAATATTTATCAATAAAAATGTACTTGAGCTAGCCACAATTAGCCTCTTTTTCGTGACTATATTTATAAACAATCGACTGCGATTTGTGATTGTATGTCTATAGTTGTTTATAATTGGTGTAGTGAGCAATGTATTACTGTAGTATTGTTAGGTGCTAATTAAGACACTAGAACAGAGTCATGTACGTATTTCCGCATATGGATACGGAATAAAATCTAATTTATGCAATATTTTCTTGTGAATTTATATACAGCAACTGTAATGGAATAATTAAATTACCTTATTATCCATTACCTTAAATAAACGTTATCATTCTGGCACTATTTTGAGAGCAGTACCAGTATATGATAAAAGAGTAAATTTTAAAAACTGAGCGATCGGTGATTACCTATCCTCACCTCAATGCTTAGTCCATTTCGTCTTTTTTTAAATAACATATGCAGTGTGATAACATTTCTTCGATGTTATTGTGCCATCGTGTAGTACTGTAGTGTATCTGTCACAGACGGCTATGCTCTCTGTGATATCTGTACGTTGGATAGAGGGGCAAATAATTTAATCCTTACGCTATTTGAACACATCAAAGAAATAAAGATATCGCTGAATAATCATAGCTGATATAAGACAAAGATTATTAAATGAGTATTATGAACTTCAAAAGTACATATTAATTGAATATATATATATCAGCGACACGATCGTCGGTGATCTACCTGTAGTCCGGTCGACAACTTAGCGGAAGTCGTACCACAATGATTAAAAATGGCCGCTGTTGTTGCCGGACTAGGACAGCATTACAATAGTCGCAAATCTAGATCTTTCTTTTTATAGTAACTCGCATGTCATCTTTTCGACATTGCCCAGAAAAAGTAATTTTAATGTTACCAATTTCATCTTCACTCATCGACTTTATAATTGCTGAACTCAAGCTGTACTCCACTAGCATAAGTCCTGAGTGAAACCTCTTCCATATGGCCTCACAACAACGGCATTTGGTTCTGCGCTAGGTAAATTTGCATAACGACCAAAATAAACAGTTTGGATCAAAAACATCAATGAGTATATATACGAAATTAATCGATTTTTAAAGACAGAAGCCGTCCATTATATTCAGTTAATGCCAAGCGGCTGCAGGAAATTTAAGTTCCCAGTGTTGAGTCCAACTAGTGAGGTACTTTGCGGTCGCAAACACTACATCGTACTCATATTAAACCCTGTCTTCTTAGAAAAACTACTTAAAATGTTTTCACGTATCATTCATGACTTAACAACAAAGCAGACAGTTTTAGCCCAAATAAAGTTGAGCAATGAAAAATGACATTTCAAAATTTGACAGATGTGTGACATCTATACAGGTCAGTGTTAGGAAGGATTCTCAGAAACCCATTTTTTTTTCTACCCTGAAATCCTAGTAAATTTGTAAATATGTTAAAAAATGTACGTATTAATATTGTAATAGCCTGCACATTTATTCACACTCATGCACACTGACATAAACTCAGTGTTTCCTCATCTGCATCTATTTCAAACAGGGTCTTGGCACAAAAACATGGAGCAAGAGTCCTTCACTTCAGCCACTATTTTTGCCTGGCATAATGGTCTGCGTATTGTTGATCTTGGACAGCTGGCCAGACAGATGCACTGCACACAGTGCAGTTCACTTCTGGACTTGAATTGCATTGAGAAGGAAGAACAGTTTGGACTTGCAAGCATTCTCTATATTCTCTGCAGATGTGGCACTGTCAATGACATTTACAGCGGGAAAAATGAGATGACAGATAATGGGCGATTGTTTGAAATAAATATTAAGGCCTCAATGAGTAAGTTTCATTTTGGCCATAGTCATTCGATTCTTGTAGTTATGTGTGCATTTCTCATGCCTTCCTGCTCTACTCAAAACATAGTTAAATTTCTTCAGCAGTCAGTTGCCTGAATTTCAGACACAGCTTTTGGAGGTCTTACTTTTTGCTCATTGTTCATGATACATTTAATATATTTTGCTACACTTACATACAAAATTTTCTCACAGCTCATTCATCATTACAATGCTCAGAACAAGCTTATTATCAACAAAGCAGTCCATCAGTCTAGATTTAAATGTGAACAAAATTATCCTTATTTCCAAAAGATTCCTCTTCCCATATACATAAGCCAGAAAGAGAACACCAACTGTTTCTACCTTATCTATTGTGTTCTCACATCAATAAACACTAATTATTATAACTTGATTTGATGTAACTTTTGTTAAAAATAGCATGCATTCCACACAAATATTTGACTAAACAATGGTCATATGTATAGAATAATGCATGTTTCAGTTATTAACATTGATCACTAAAGCTAATATTTCTTTAATCTAATTTCCAGGTATGCTGCAGAGTGGCAACAATGTTCATCATATTCTAAACTTTCTAGCTTTGCTGGACATACCAGCTTCATCGATATCCAACGTGACTCCAAAGTCTTCCATTGCACATGAGGATACATTAATGTCGGAATCCCATATAAAACCCCACCCATACATAACATCACCACTTACATCATCTGCTGACATTTTGTCACAAACACCCACCAGTAAGCTCTCAGACTTACAAACATCTACTTTTTCGCAGTCATGTGTGCAAGGGGAACAAGCCTTGTCATCATCTTTAATTCTTAGCTCTGTGCAGCTGACGTTCTCAAGAAAAGGCGGTTCTCTGAGATGCTTGCCAGAGGTAGAAAAGATGAAGAAACAGGAGGAAGATGTAAGCAAACCTGACTATCAGCCACAGTTAGTAAAGAAATGTGAACATTCACCAGATAAAATACCCCTTACACCACTTTCAGATGAAGACACTAAGAAGCTAGTCCCAAAGAAGCTATACCAGTGCCCAATCTGTCCAAAAGTCGTCCCAAGTTCGAGGGGATTTCTGATTCATATGGCCAGACTACATAAGGAACAGAACATATTACGTATGTAGTCTTTTTGTGCCTTATACTATTTGTATAATTAATGCATTTTTGCTGTTTATTTCATAAAACATTCAGCAAAGTTCCTTTGCATGTCAGAACTTCAGTGATGAATTTATTCTCTTAAGTTATTCATGAACTCTAGGATGTAATTCACCAAATCTGAACAGCAAACTAAAAGGAATATACATAGTATTTATCAATAAATTGTCAAGAAATACTTAAGTTCGTGTGTTAAGACTAAGGAATTAGCACTAATTTAGAATGCATTTGAGAGTTGTGTCCCTTTATGCATAGGATATAATGGGTGTTTCAGTTCCATCTTTTAAAAAACATTTTTTAACTTTTACTTTGGGAACAAAATGAATATCACATACATATTTACACATTCTCAGCTGAAAGTACAAAGCAAGTTGGAGAATATGTTAGCATTTATTTGTTTTTGAATTTTATTGAGGAATGTTTCATAAGACTTTTCCTAAACTGCTAATTTTGAAATATATGCTAAGAACTGTGAAATTGTATCATCACTTTCTTTGTCTTTGCATTTAGTTTCTGTGTTTGATTTCGTTCCCTCCAGATATATGTTTATTTTTTTATGTTGATGACAGCGGATGAATATGCTGTAAAACCTAGAGATGCAACCTTTGATTTAGAGGTATGTTAAACATTTTGTTATCTAAACCATATCATATAATGCATAACCTAACCAAAACAATATTTACTTTGCTAAAACCTTTGTTCATGGCACACCTTATTGCTTTACAAGTCAAAAAGTTTTGTTAAAATATGGGTTAAATCAACAGAGTTTATTATAGGCTATATATTCCCACAACAGTTTGCTCAGGGATGCATAATTTAAGTCAGCAACACCATGTTCCATTTTGAAGGAACCCTTTTTGTTTTTCTTTGAGCATGTCCCTGGGCTTCCTTTTTTTTTTGGGGGGGGGGGGGGAATTCTAGAATATCTTCTGAATCAAAGTTCTTCCCATAGTATATATTTCACATATTTTCATAAAAGATTTGTGAATTTGTATTGCTCTTTATATTTTAGGAACATGACATTAATACACTTAACTTTATTTTGTGTTCTTTTATAATTCTTGTCTCATCATATTGCTTGTACAAAGTTTTTCAATGTTTCACGCATGCACATCTCTGCTGCTTTTTATTTCTCCAGGATTCTTTTTGTAAAATCAGTGGAACATCAGCAGTCAGTCCTACTCACACTGTCAACAACAGCAGACTAGATGAATCATTATATGAACGACTAAGGACCAGCTTTCCTGATAGCAAAGTTCAACCTTCTGAAGGGGAAGGGGACACAACTAGAAAAAAGCCTAGAGTATCTGGAAACAGGACAAGGGCAGAATCTGTGTCCAAAGTTCAAACATATGGCTTTTTCAAGGTACTGGCTTCTGATGCGTCTCAAGAAAGTTCAAAGGGTACAGATGCTACAAGGAAGGAGCCCAAAACCAACAAACTCATTTGTAGAGTAAAAGACTGCAACAAGCAGTTTACCACAAAAGACCTGTACAACAAGCATCTACAGAAAGAGCATGATATAAGTGATCCTCATGAATGTAGCCAATGTTTGCAAGTATTTAATTCTAAAATCTCTGTTAAAAAGCACATATCAAGACAACATACCACTGCAGAAAGCAAACAAATCACATGCAAATACTGTGGGGAAGTACTAGTCAATGCATCCAGATTGAAAAAGCACATCAGTGCTTTTCATCCTAAAGGTTTGAAGAAAACATTCACATGCGAGGTTTGTGCAGCCAAGTTTACTCAAAAGAGTGCCTTGAAAATACACATGCATAAACACACAGGAGAAAGACCATACAAATGCTACTATTGTGAAATGTCCTTTTATAATAGCGGCTTACGTGTCTCACATGTGAAGTATATCCACACAAAGGAGAGGCCATTCCTCTGTGATACTTGTGGTGCCAGCTTTTTCAGGGCTTGCAATTTGCGGGACCATGAGAGGGTGCATACTGGAGAGAGACCTTTCCAGTGTCATGTATGTGCTGAAAGATTTATGAAGAGGGAATACCTGACTATTCATGTGAGACGCCACACTGGTGAGAGGCCATACAAATGCACAGAGTGCAGTGCGGCCTACTCTCAAAGAATAAGCCTTAGTCTGCACCGAAGAAAAAAGCATGGTGCACAAAAACAGGAGAGAAAGTCTTGTAAGTTGAACACCATCCCTGATGGCAATGCATCAGGACAGCTGGTGCAGTCAACTGGTGTAGAGTGATTTCTTTTTGTTGAATAATGCCTCACATATTGGCAAAGAACTTAAATAATCTGGTTTGCAAAGTAAATGACTGGAACAAGCAGTTTAATGACATGAGGTAATTTTATCTAAATATCCTGCTTTTTCATTAATTTGCCAGAAAGTGTGTACATTGTTATCTGTAAGTCAGGTAAGTTATCTCTTGTCTTGATGAAAAATGTATTTTTAATATTTTTTAAAAAATACAAGCTTAAAAGAATAACATTGTTTTAGAACTGTTTGTGATTCCATCACACTTCGATATTGATAAGACACCAGTAATGGCTCCCTCTTACTCAACTCATGTGCTACCTCAGTTCCACCCAGATGCTGATTAAAACCTGGATGCACATTAGTAAGTACTAGCTGGATGGTTAACGGAGCATTCAGCATTTTTAAAAAGTTGAGCTAATTGGCTTTGCATTAAGTCAGCCAACTTGTGCCTTATGACACATTTCATCTGGTTCTGTGGGAAAGTTTCTGATGACTTGTGTCTATCAGCATTTAACCCAGATTATGAAATAGAGAAGGAGGTGAGATATACTATATATTGTAAGCATTTAAAGACTAAATGTTACATCTTTTTACAATACAGCTTATTGATCCCCAGGGGCAATTCAGAAATTTTAGTACATTTTATGACTTATATAAAGGTATTACTGGGCAGGTAGGAACCAATTCACATTTGCTAAAATTGCTTTACACCAATATCTACAGAAGAATTCACTTTCATAAAAAAAAACAAGAACTGTATGGACATATCTTGATTCAGACTGTTACCGTTTGTCTTTAAGCACAGACTGCCTGATCCATTTGTCTCCTTGTGATATTTAGGGAATGGTTGTACATGTACATTGACTATGGAAAGGTAATTTGGCACATTTTTAAACGTCAAATAGTAATCATTTGTCTACTTGGTGTATCATAAGCCTGGGAAAGATGCAACTGGTAGAGTGTACAGCAAAAAGCATTCATAATTCTAACAGATACTCTGGAGCAGTCTTTAAAAGTTGCATTTTTTTTATAGTTCATGTGTTATTTGTTTTCTTGTCCCTCGCATGCTGTCCATGTTTCGTTCTTGTTCTTAAGTATTAAGAGCATGCTCCTTAAGAGTGTGAGTATTAGCTTTACAAATTTTGCATTTATTATTATTATTTAACATTTCACATATTACAATCTGCATTTCAATAGCGATAATGTGGAGGGTTGCATTCCCATCTTTGGGGGAGTGAGGGTTGCGTGTATATGCTTTGTGATTGTTCAGGAGGGAGGGAGGGGGCAGCAATGAGTAGAGACAGGGAGATTTAATGGTTGTATGAAGTGAGCTTTCTCGCTACAAGCACTGTATATCTTTATAAATTATTGCTGATTTCTAATTAAAGTAAAAGTGTTTGCCTTTGGGTCCCTAACCTTACCTCTATTTTTCAATGCTTTTTTGAGAACAGATTGACTTATGATTGAAAGTGTGTGATGACAAAAGCATCAACATCAACAAGTAGAACAGATATTTCAGTGGGCAATTTTTTTCCTATAAACCATGTGCATGAAGTTGAAATTTTTGCAAGATATCTGAGTGTAGTTTTAGTTTAAGTTTCATGGGAGTTATCATGATACACTGTCCTAACTTCTTGGAAAGACATGGAAAATAGAAAGTTTGGCACTAAATAAAATGTATCTCTTCATTTGATAGATCACTTTTATTTTTGGTATCGACTGTATTTGAACTGAGCAATAACTTGAATGTGAAGCTGTATCTCTCTAATAATTCTTGCCACACAACAGACACCTTAAACATAAACATTATCATACGTCCATTAACAGATCGAGGCAACGGCTGATAAGGTTCGCCACTGAGTCTTTTCTCGGGTGTTGATGATTGTAGGCAGGGCTGTGCCTATTGGGGCAGGCAGGTGAGGCATCTGCCTAGGGCCCCGCGCTTTTTATTAAAACCGTGGTGAGCGTGGCATGGAGGGCCCTGCACATATGCCCTATGTCTCGGGACCAAGAACGTGCCTGATCGTAGGTCCTCTATCATATGTTTGCTATCCAGCTCTCCCTCTGCCAACCTCGGTGTTGACCCGACTCCAAGGTTGGAGTAAAGGGATTATTTCTGGCCCACTTGGGTGGCGACCGTGCATCGCAGTCATTGGTCTTGCGTTCTATGTAAGAATTCGGAGCAGGTCCACAGGCACAGTATATAGTACCTATAGTACCTCTATTATCCTCTTTATATCGCAGATTCCACTTTATATCCGCTCTGCAGGATTGTACTGTTTGGTAGCAAACATTGTCTAGGTTGGCCGCTACCGCTGTCGCTGACGAGGAAGTCTGCCATGGAGCTAAACGTCTTTGGCTTTTAAGCTGTTATATAAGCTTATAAGCTTATAAGCTGTTCATCTCATTGAGCTGTGCTCCGTTCATGTAGATCTCCGCTTTGCTGTTGTTCATGACCTTGCTTTTGTAAGTGGTGGTCTCCATTCCATGTGCTTGAACTATCAGCCTGTTCGTAAGGTCTTGTAGTTTTAATTGCTGTTATATATAGTGCCTGTTATCAGATCAATGTCTTAGGTTGAATATGTGAGCCTCCGACCTATGAAAATGGAGGTGTGATGGCCATAAAGGGTTTCTCGCAAGATGTTCTTCAAAGAAGATTTGCATGTACTGGCGTTAAGGAGAACCCTTGCCGGACGTTCAATGTTGTGTGAAAGAAAGCTCCCATTTGGTTATCCAGTTATTCCAGTAGTACTACGCTCATATATGGAGCTCTTGTGCAGTACTTCGATGACTTGAACGATACTATCTTGCGAATGTTCGCATCACATATGGCACAGCCCATCGTGCCAAACTCTAATACTTTTTTTTTTAAATCGACGGTTCTATTCTAGTTAGTTATGAGGATGTTATTTAGCGATCGACTGTCTTACACTGGAACTTGTAGGGTTAGATCAGGTATTGTTGGGTGTTTACCACCGTTGAAGTGATCGCATTCGTTGTCGTGAACATATATATGGTGGACAAGAAAACAATAAACCAATCCACTTAATGACATCTATGTACGAATTGTTGAATAGCCTAAAACCTGTTCTCAATATTAACTACAACCAGGCAATAAAACTCATCATTAACGTTGACTTCCACTCACCCAGCTTATACATAAATGTGTGTATAAATCACATATGTGAGGGGGTAAGAAAAACCTCGTCACACATTCAAGATGATCGCAGTTTGTGTTCTGTATAATAACATGTTCAAAAATGATTTTAATTGCCGATTTGGAAGAAAACTTATTTTGAACTACTTAAAAAAAATGGCCGTCACTGGGGACTTTGGTTTGCTTCTGTAACAGACGCTAGCATTCGGGAATTCACGAAGCGGGTTAAGTGCAGTTAGCAGGAAGAGAAAGGAAATATATCTGATTACAATCAATAATTATGGTCAAAGGCAGAAAACGAGCGAGGAAGTACACGTCGCTCTTCGAGAGACTTAATTGTTAATAGTGAAACGTAGCGCTATTTCTAAACATCATTTCTTGGTTTCGTTATGATATTTTCAGTGCAGTCACAGATGGCTAACTCAGAAAGAACAAATTTTCACCAATCACTATTTTCATAAGGTTACTACGACTGATTGCATCATGCAATGTACAAATATTGAAAAATCAGGTTGAAAACCCCATCGTGGGACCGGAAGACTACGTGTTGTTGTCAGTCTGTCGTGTAGTTTATAATTTGACCAATCACAAAGCGCCACGGTCGCGACTTCTGTCTGAAAGCCGGTCTGAAAACAACTCGCTGCCACAGTGTAGTGAACAGTTAGTTGTGGCATTGGAATATTTGTGTACGTCATCTGCGGTACAGAACGAAAAGGTAAAATTCTTTAATATTTGTAAGTGACGTTTCATTCATTCTTTAAAGTTGCCAAGATCATTTTCGAGTGGAAGGTAGTAAAAGTGCATTTGCACGTGGAGTGCACGTTGAGGCTCAAGAAAATGCCGTCTGCTACGGTCATTGATCGGATTTGGCAACAGCTGATTTGAAAGAAAACGTGTCTTTTGTGGCAACACAGCCGTTTCTCTTTCTTGTTAATATCTTTCGACATTCATTAGTAATTGTGTGAAATATTCAAGGTGTTCGACGCATTTTCTCATCTTTCGAGCACCTTCCAGAATCTAATGCAACCTGCAGTGACCCCCTTCCCCTTTTATTATTCCGTCTGTCACCTCAATAATGGGCAATCATTTGTCATACACAACTAGAAGGATTTATATCGTTTTGTTTATAAACTACACAGCAAGGCTGTGAAAATTACACCTAAAGATATAGTTTCTCACTTTTAGTTAATCATTTTCACTTATGTATTTTTTTCCCCAGTCTCTTACAATGCATCTTCAAAGAAAATGGAAATTTCTTCCGTGCTTCCTATTTCTTGGGGTCTTTCTACCAGTCTCAGGTATGTTAAAAAAAGAATCCGAAAGGGGTGAACTAAAAATTTATTGGTTACTGTTTTTATTGGATTCTGTGCATATTTATGATGATAACTTGTATTGGTTCCAAGTAAAACATTAAATATGTTGAAAAATTTGTAATTGGACAAATATTTAGGGGTGTTCATATGCATATAATTTTTCCCCAGTTTTTATCATTGGAGAGGGATTTTGATACCTTCTCATCTGGCTCAGTTGATATATTGTAGTGGAGGTCACCATATAGCAGCTGGTCTAGCTAGGTTTCAATTTTAGCATTTTCAACAATAGGTCATATTCTACATTCTTTAGTCTCGGTATGGTGTCTTTTTATGAAAAGAAAAAAAGGCTCTCACTATGAATGAGAGTATTGTTTTTATACATGTATCACCATTGGCACGACTCAACCTTAGGAGAGCCCAGGACATCATAACATTTCCTATAAACTGGAGAAAGAAGCTAGAATTAGGTATAGAGGCTGGGTTAGGGCTGGGATGCAGTCCTATGTTCCTCAAGGAGTAACAAACAATAAACTAAACTAGGGCTGGGATTTGGATCAGGTTTAGGGTGTTTTTTTTTTATATTATTATTTTAGAGTGTACATCATGGCATCCATAACCTATGTCAAATTGTGAAGGTTCCTCCCATAATAAAGTTGCTCTCTTTGTATATTTCTATTTTCTTTTCACAGCTCGTCTCGCAGTGATGTCTGTAGACCTGGGAGCAGAATTTATCAAGATTGCAATTGTTAAGGTAAGTTTTGCACATTCTCACTTGTCAGGTTTGCATATTGCTTTTTATTTTTGGGAAAGGAATTAGATACTGAGGCAAATATTGTGGAAAATTCTGGACATGTACACACTCTGTACATTTCTTATTTTAAAAAATTTTGTCTGGTGTTCAAAAACATAACTTTTGAAATTCATCCTTTTTATGCAGTAAAACTAAAATTGCTCTCCAAACCTCAGACTCATACCTATCTTATTGTGAGATTGATAACTAGTCTTGGCGAGGCAATGTGCCTTTAATAACGAAAATATTTCTTCTCTTCTTTTTATAGCCTGGAGTCCCAATGGAAATCGTTCTCAACAAGTGAGTGAGTTTTGGAATCTTTGGTATTATTTGTGTTTTGTATTTATGAATATCTAACCAGTTTTATTTTAATTGTTTAACACTTAAAAAACCATAGACCAGTAAATCGAATCTGTGCCATTTGTAATGCATTGAATCTTTTGTCATTAATTGGCAGTCTTAATTGTTGCCAAACAAGAGGCCAAAGAAGTGAAATAACTTCATTTGTTCAAAAATGCTTAAAATAAGATTATTCTAAAGTTGTTAAATGCATGAGATTGATATCTCCCTGTTTGGGTTTTTTTTCAGAGAGTCTTCAAGAAAAACCAACAATATTGTGGCATTCAGGAATGGAGAACGGCAGTTTGGCAATGATGCATACAACACGGTAATTATTTTTCCTGCTTGTTTCCTAAAGTAAGTTATCAATAAAGATATTTTCAGCTCTTCACAGAGCTGCTCACCTGTTATCAACACATTGCAGAAATCAGCTATGGTATGCACAGTGCAGCATTTTTCCGCCTGCTACTCCCCAACAACCAGTTCCAGTCAAGAAATAAATGAATGACTTAATGTACACTATGTCATCTGGTGATCTGTCATTTTAAAAATAAAATCAGCTATAAAATTATGAGTTTCATAGCATAAAGAAGAATTATTTAGACTGAAGAGAACTATGTGAATTAAATTTTTGTGTGCTTATTTTTTTATGATTATTATTGCTTTTCTGCTTTTAGAATATATAAAAAAGTATTCCATCATTAAAAAAATACTTTGATTAGAACAATGCTTGATTGACTAGTTACCTTTTCCTTTTTGAAATTTTTTATAGCATAAAGTGACCTGGAATGTATGCAACATTTATCATACTAGTGGAGACCTTTACAGCTATGCAGTTATTTTAGCTGACAATAATTTTGTTGCAGGCAATAAAATTTCCCGAGAAAGCCTTCATTTTCCTATTGCATGTCATTGGTCGCCAGTATGATGACCCTATCGTGCAACAGTATAGAAAACGTTTTCCCTACTATGAAAACGTACTTGTCAAAGATGAAGAGAGAGGAACTGTACTGTTTAAAGAAAATGAGTAGGTATCAGCTTGGTAAAATCTATTGCTTTTCACTTGATCTGGTGATCTTGTCATGTCAGTGAACACTCATCATCTGAGATCACTTCCTGCATCTTGTTATTTAATTACTACAAATGTAATCTCACTTCCTTTATACTTAAATAAGTCTTCAGTTTATTAACACAAATGTTGTGAGTATTCTGTTGTGCAGAATTGGTGGTCCCCTCAGCTCTGTATATTGGTGGGCTTTAAAGTTGGTAGCATTAAAAAGTTAAATAATGTGGGTAAAGGGGTTCAAACAACTGCTTCACAATTTGAATGTGTAAACATAAGATGGTTTCACACCCTGTGATGCAGCATGCTTTCCACAGTTGACCTAGTTGTGAAATGGGTATCTGGATCATTAGAGGGTTGGGGCAACAGAGGAGAGAAGCTGGGCACCGATCTCACAAAAGCATCTTCCGAGATGCATGGGGTTTCTAACACCTTGCTCAGCAAGGACGTACTGTAAGGTCACATACCTGCTTTTTACTGTAGTCTGCTTTGTATGAGACTACTATTGTCATTTGTACTGTCTTGAGCAACAGCACACGTAAAGGCAGCTTGAAGGAGGCAAGACATTATGACACTGCCATAGTCGTTGGGTTAACAATATTAATTTTTAATTTGTGTTTCTAACAGCAGGCTTTTTTCCTTTTTGTATTACTTTTTGCTAGTCATGCCAAAACAGCATGTGTACATACATTCATGTAGAGTGGCATGCTTGCCCTCCACTCTCAATTTTATATCTTTTGCTTTTATATGTACACACACAAGGATAGATAATATATATATATTTTCACAAATAAGCATAATGATTTAATAATTATATTTCTTTTTACTTTTTTGCTGTTATGTGCAGTGATACATTATACACCCCAGAAGAATTACTTGGAATGATTCTTGAACAAGCCCAAGAATATGCCCAGGACTTTGCAGGTAAAGAGTGTTAACATGGTGGCCTGTAAATGCTGGCGGGTTTTTGGCCTCAGTATTCTTTATTCAAGTGGTACTTATCAATTCTTTTTCACTGTTTCTTTGTCTTGTCTTTTATTTGTTTTAGTTATTGTGGATGTAGTATTGATTTGCAGGGCAAGAGATTAAAGATGCAGTCATCACTGTGCCAGCTTACTTCAATCAAGCAGAGCGCCGGGCAGTGCGGACTGCTGCAGAACTTGCAGGCATCAATGTACTGCAGTTGATGAGTGATAATGCTGCAGGTCAGTCAGCTTGCTCTGTGTAGAACATTTTTCTGGGAGCAAAGCATGCATTAATGCTTAGAATGGGATTTGCATAATGCTTTAAAAAGGGTACATAAATATTCAAATACTTTGTTAAATATTGCCATAGCTTGATGTTGCATATGGACTACTTCTCTTTTCTTTTAAATTTCCTCAACACTTTTGGTCCTTGTTCTAATCCCGTACTGTTTAGCACAGATGGGAGAACCAATGTAATTTCATATTTACCTTCACTGTTTGGCATCTTTTGATGTTGAATTTTTTTGTTTCTGAAAATGACACCCTTCTCCTTCCAACAGTGGCACTCAATTATGGAGTGTTCAGAAGAAAGAACTTCAACTCAACCACCCAGTACTATGCATTCTATGATATGGGAACTACGAGCACCATAGCAACAGTAGTAGGTATGTCAATGACGTCTGTATTAAGAAACTTGGAGTTACTTGAGAAATGCCAATGTTTACTTGATTTCAATATTAGTTGCCCTTTATTTTCACTGGGACAGTCCTGTTCATCTACCATTTGTGTAGTTATAAAGGCTAATTACCCCTGCTATCTAGGTCTGGAGGTTAATTTTATGTGCTTACAATCTTCTTTTGCTTGATAAGTGGTTAGAAATAAATAAAACTTTGAGTGAAATCTTGTGCTTGAGAGGAGAAATATTATTCTTGTTTGTAAAATGTAGTGATTTATTGTTTGACTGATGATTTTTTTATGCCTTGTTTACATTATTATTTCATCATAAGAATGTATGTGACTGCAAGTGTTAATCTTCATTTGAACTCTGCAGTTCACATATTTGTGACTCTTACTAGAATCAGTGCCTTCATTATGCATATGGATAGCTTTTCTCTCAAAGAATGATATTAATTTTAAGCAGCTGTTATTGTGTATGTGTAAAAATGTATGTAGGATAATCAGAAAATGTTTGTACTCAACAGCATATCAAGTTGTTAAGATGAAGGAAGGTACAAGGGTAGAATCAAACCCTCAACTAACCATCAAAGGTGTTGGGTAAGTAGATAATATTTTAAGCAAGCTCTCTCACGAGCTTCTCTATGTATGGATTGGCTATTGAAGGATTCTTGTATGTAAGTGCATACTTTTATGCATGTGATTTTATGGGCATTATGTTTCAATCTTTGATAATAAAATTATGTAAGTTTACCATTCATGAAGTTGACTTGGAGATCTTCTTTCAGCTATGACCGCAATCTTGGAGGTCTTGAAATGACCCTTCGACTAAGGGATTATCTGGCGGATGTCTTTAACTCCCAGAATAAGAGCAGCAATAGAATTCAGACAAATCCCCGTGCCATGGCCAAGCTCTTGAAAGAAGCAGAGCGTGTGAAGAAAGTGCTAAGCGCTAATGCTGATCATACAGCCCAGGTGAGAAGATATGAATAAGGAAATATATCCATATGCTGCTTTCACCCCAAATTATTATGTAAATATATATTTTCCCTACAGGTTATGTTTAAGGTGTAAATGCCAAAACATTATTTGGAAATATTCTGATTGATTTCCAATTATGAGAAATGTTTTTGGCTCTATTTTGTGTCATTGGGAGCAAAAATACAAAACTAAAATAAGTAAAGAGACACAATGAAACAAAGATAAGGAATAACTGGTCTCCATGCATGCTTTGTCTGATGCAGTCAGATGATTTTTTAAAAATTTTTTTTATAGAATAACTGTTTCTAGTATAGTCTTGATGGTATGTAATCTGTTTAGTGAGCTTAATATGTTTCAACAAGTAGCTAATACTCAGAAAATAGTTGGTTGAGTTGCTTAAATTTGATGGCTAAGGTTAAGCCATGCTACAAGAAATCAATATGAATTGATCAATGAGAACTGTTTAAAAGAATAAAGCTGAATTGTATAGCCTTGTTACATTTTGCTGTGCAGGTGGAAGGGCTGTTTGAAGAGAAAGACTTCCAGACCAAGGTGACTCGTGAACAGTTGCTAGGTCTGGTCGATGATTTACTACAAACAGTGAATAAGCCACTGGAGGAGGCACTAAAGGTGTCTGAAATCACAATGGTGAGCTCTTAACAATTTGTCTGTCATCAGTCTTACAATGATATTTTGCATGAGTACTTGATGATTAACAAAGATTCTGCAAGAACACTGATACTGTGTGTGAGTGCATGCACATAAATATGTGAATGAGAACAACTAGGTGAACTACAAGCACAACTGTGTTTGCTTTTCTGTAGGGACAAAGCAAAGAAAGAGAGGTTTTACTTGACCTACACCAAACTATGAGAGGTCTGCTTAAATTCCTTGCATTGAATAACACTTTTTTAAGGATGAAATTAGAAATATTGAATGATCTGTGCTCTAATGCAAGAGGTCTCTCATATTCCTTGGATTTGCCTATCTGATAAATATTATGTTGTTGTTTTTTTTTAAAGGATGAAATCAGTGAAGTCATTCTAATGGGAGGAGGAACACGCACCCCTATGGTTCAGGATCAACTGCTCAAAGCTACAGGAAGGTAAATCTTGTATCATAAACATATGTTGACAACCACGTTATTCTGCTATTACTTCTTATGACATTCTTTATTAAACTGTAGTTTACCAAAGTATTTGAATTTCATTTGTGCAGAGAAATCATTGGTGATTGTTTCTTCTTTTGCACAATGTTATCCGTGTCCCCCACCTTCCCAAACCTCAATAAAAAATAGAGTTAAAGGGAATTTACTAAAGGAATTTGATTTAACTTTTGAATGCAGCAGTTCGATTGATAGTTCTTGAATAAAGTCAAATTATAAATCAAATCACTTTATATAATGAAATGATGTGATCATAAGAGAATAAAGATACATAAGGCTACATAAAAAGTATAATGTGCTACAGAAACTGGTTATAGTGACAGTTTGAAAACATAGATTTTGAAAGAATGTGTAAACAGTGGGTACTAATTCCTTGTTTGATGTTTAAAATTGTCTTTCCAATCCTGCTTTGTAGAAGTGAACTTGGTAAGAGCATCAACACAGATGATGCAGCAGCACTTGGGGCTGTGTACCAAGCAGCTTACCTGGGCAAAGGCTTCAAGGTGAAGACATTCCATGTCAAAGAAGGAAACATATTTCCTATCAATGTGAGTAATCTTGTGGCTTCTTCCTTTCCCTTCAATCAAGTTTCTGCCCATTTATAAACATTCATTTAGTTCTTCTGTTTTGGTTGCAAGTTAGACATCTATCTACCTAGCTTACTTTTTTAAAAGTCATTTTTCTCTCATCCAATTTAAAGACAAAAGTGCCATAGCCCTTTGGTTTGTTTATTTGGGAGTATCACACAAAAACAGAAGGTCCTACTTAACGGGTGGTGCGTGTATCTAGTTAATGTATAGTGCATGTATTGGCTGGGGCATAATTTACATGCAGTCCCGTCTGTGCAGGGTGCACCAGATTGTGGTCTGTTCTGTCTCATGCCTTCAAGTCAAGTATAGACTCATCCAGGCCAGAACTTTCCAGTTAAGATATAGTTTCTTTGCTGAAGCAATTACCTTCCTGAACTCTGTCGTCTTTCATGTTAGGACCAATACTCATTTGACGTGTCCTTTTCGTGGTCTGTGAGGGCCATGCAATGGTACCTGGGGCCAAGCAAGCATCCATGTGTGCCTGCTAGCATATGTGTTTTGGTATCTATAGTGGCTCTGCAGAATGTGGGTCATGTGCACTCAATGTGGGCATTGTCTGTGTGTGTGTGTGCTAGAAAAGGAGTGTGGAAGAGAGAGGAGTAGTGTGTATGTGCGTACAGATGTATGTGGAGGGTCTGTGAGTGTAATTGGCATTTGTTGAATAATTGTCAACCATCATCATGTCAAATTCCTCCTTTTCTATCACTTGGTCAGTAAATGAATTCTTATCTTTTGGAGCAGAATTTCACCAGTTCAAGGCTCACCTGGGCCTGTCACTGGAAACTGTCCCTATAGCCATCCAGCTTATGCAGGGTACTTTATTTGCGAAGTAGGTGTGTGGATGGAGTGGAATGAGCTCCCACCTTCCACTTGACCCTCAACACAGTGAATCACAGTTTGCTACTCATGGGCCACTGCAGTTCCCTTTCTACTTAGTGTAAAGGTTACAGGGTGATTTGAATGGATGTTGATGGATTAATGGGAAGTGAATATAATCATAAGGTAAATATGTTTTACTTATAAAGTGAGGATTAGTAAATATACAAGTCTATATATTGATGCAGCTGCATTCCTGAATGTACATGAATAGGTGGAGTTTGAGAAGCAGAAGTCTGGAGACGAGACGGCAGATAGTGGCCGCACAATAAAGAGAACGCTGTTTGGTCGTATGAATCCCTTCCCACAGAAGAAGGTGATGACGTTCAACAAACACTTTAAAGACTTCACCTTTGATGTCCGATACGGAGACCTTGATTTTTTGGACCCAGTTGAAAGAAAGTAAGGGAGAAGACCATTCTGCAACTCATTTTGATTGCATAAGAGTGAAATTTCTTTCTGGAAAGAATTGTCTGATGTATTCTTGTGTCCTTTTTTTGAGGAGGGAGTGGGGGTTAACAATCCAGCTGCAGTCTTTGTTAAAGACCTTCGTAATAACTATCCTAATTTTGATTGTTTTATTTTTTTTCTTCTTTTGTTTATTTTTTTGTTTTTGTTTTGGGTTTTTTTTTGGGGTTTTTTTTGTAGAAATGTTTTTGCCAATGTCATGATGGGAAGCATACTTCTGAAATGAAGAGCTTTAGTACTGGTATTTTCATTGGTATATTTATAAGATGGCAACATTCTTCACAAAAGTAGCAGTAACTAAACGCTTAGAAAAGTTCATGTACATTATTGTTAAAGTAATAAATGTTTTCAGAATTTGTATGTTCACATTGAAAGCCTACCTACTAGCTCGTGGGAATACATTTACAAATGTACATGCCCTTTTTGAAGCGCACTGAACCAATATCTTAGATGAACAGTTGTGTATAATTATCAAGTTTGTCTGTTGTAAATCTGGGTGTTTTCTTTTCAACAGGACCTTCACCAGTCTGTCTCTCAGCAATATTAGCTTGCAAGGTGTTGCTGATGCACTGGCCAAACATGGTGAGGAAGCTGATTACAAAGGGGTCAAAGTTCATTTCAGAATGGATGAGAGTGGCATACTGCACCTTGAGCAGGTAAGAAACATTAACAAAAATGTGATTTGAAACCATCCAATAACATCCAGGTGATGTGGAGCTAAAGAGTAAAATTAAGCACATGTAGCAGTGCAAATAAGCACAAAGTGATGTTTATTTCCAAAATTTTCAAATGAGCTAGATACAAAATTTTTTATGCCTTTGGGTTGGATTTTTTTTTAATGGACTTGGGCTGGAAAAAAGAGGAATGTGAAATCCTCTCAAGGTTTACATGATTATTTTATGTCTTTTACAAGTCAGCTTAGAAAATGGCAGCTATAAATCTACAATGGCTACAGGGTAGTGAGTACAGTTCTGAATGCGTTTATAATAACAGGGAAACGGGAATGTTCATGCATTGGATTTCTTTTTTAATTTCTATCCCTAAATGGGCCCATAAATTTAGATGAACAGTTTTCCATAACCGTCAAGGTCATCGTTTGTTTTGTGGACACATTTATAAACAGGTGTAAAAATTTAGCAGTGCACAGCCTGGCCTAAAATATATATATTATATGCTGTAGGTGGAGTCGGTGTTTGAAAAGCAGCAGATAGTTGAAGATAAAAAGGAGGATGAATCAACTTGGTCTAGTAAGTTAATGTTTACACATTTTTCATCGATGCTCTATTTATATGATCTAGTAGATGTAAATTCCTTAAAGAAATTTATTAGATGCCAGAGTTATGGTACTTGTTACATTTAACACTTGTTATTGAAAGTCAAGGCTTGATGATGCTAAGAAAATTTTCTCGTCAGCACTAATGCTAGTGGTAAAGTTACCAAAAATAGGATTTGTGGTTTTGATATTGTAGACCTTGTCTTTCAAACACTGTTAAAAATCCTTGCATTCTGTGTAGAAATGCTGCAGAGTGAAACAAAGATCCTGTAATCACATAGAGGATAAGGGATCATACAAGATAAGTTTCGTAATTCAGAATTAATAAATCATCTTCATTGTATTGCAGAAATTGGCAGTGCATTTGGTGGCCTCTTTGGAGGATCAAAAGAAGGAGAAGAGGATGGCAGTAAAATTGAGCCATCAGTTGATGAGGTACGTACTGACTGGGGAGGAAGTCCTGATATAAATGTTTTCTTATGCATCTTTACTCTCTTTTTATTTTTTATTTATTTTTTTTTATTTTATTTTTTTTTTACTTTTAGTGGTTGAGGAACAAAAACTGCAGAATGTTTTGTTTGGCTGTGTATTTTGTCATCTTTTGCATGAAAGGCTTCAGTCTTTCATTTCAGCACTATTAAAAAAAATTGCATTAAAAGAAGACTAGTGGGGTGCAACATACTTTTCTAATGGTTAGGTGTAGCTCAGTAAAACAGCTTTCCATTCACAAGGTACACATCTACAAACATTATTATGCACAGAAAGAGATCAGCACCACAAACTTCAGGATCATGTATGGATATGTTAACCAAGCCAGTGGGAGAGCTGGAAACATGTTAATGAGACTTAATGGTGACTTCATGAGTTTAGTTTGGTTTTTGTATATGATGTTATTTGTAGGCGTACATCTGGAGAATGGAAAAGGGGTATTAACTCAGATTTTAGGAAATAGTATTTTCCATTGAGCTTTATTTAATCAATTGAAAAGTCTTTTGCTCCCCGTTACTCCTCTAATGTTTGGTTGTGCTTGAGATCTTGTGCAATGGAATGTTTGTTTATTTGTTATCCATAATTTTGGAATTAAGCACTTTTCAGTTTTCTTGAAATTCACAGATAATGCTATAAGAGTCCTTTCTTTTTTACGTTTATTTTTAACACAGCTGTCTACTGTGTTCTATAAAATTCTTAGCAGTGGAAGTTTATCATAAAGTGGATATGATCTGCATCACCTTTCTTAAGTAGATGTATGTGTATGGGAGTAAGTGACATCAAGGGAGAGAACCAAGTGAAAATAATATATTTAGTACGAATGCAGTTATCAAACATGCCCAAGGATTTACCCTTAAACTTGGAAACATCCGTGCACTTGTGCATGATCAGAAAATCACTTTGAAAAGCTTGAGTTTGATCTAGTTATTAGAGTTTTGCTGTTTTGTTTGAACCCAGATTGATTGCATGTCTATATGTCCTTGTTTTGGTAGGTTTTTTTTGTTGTTTTTTTTTTTTTTATTCTGTTATTTTCTGCATTCCAAAATTATTTGACAGGGAGAGCGACCACTGCATGGTGAAACTAATGAGACTGTTTCTAGTTCAGACCAGTCTGAACAAGCAAAGGCTAGCTCAGACGGGTCTGAACAGGCTGATTCTAAGCTGTCTGAGGAGCAGAAAAATGAAAAGGTTTTTTCTCTTTTTCTCCCCACCCTTTGATTCTTGGTTATTTGTCACATTCTTTGATATAACACTCATGATGCTGCTTAACTTTCCATTTGTTCAAGTGTTGCATGTCTGTCATTTAAGTTTCACTTTCTTGTCATTAGTGTCTGTAAATTTTATTGGAGTTGTGAAAAATAACTACTGAATGTTTCGAGGTTTTTTAACGTGCATTATTAGTATTCTTGTTGAGTGTTTTCTGGCTGGTAGTAAGTTGGCCTTAAATTATTCCTAATATGCTGACCAGATGTTACAGCCTTTGTATCAGTTTTGGCAGGCCATTTGCGCTCGAAGTAAAAATTGAATTGTCCTGACAAATGTGTGTACCTCTGGCATTTAAACAAAACTAAGCTGTGATTGTTATATCATTTACAATAATGATTATTGTGTATGTGGGTGGGTGCATGTATCTTCATGCATGTAGCATAATTGTCTTCACCTTTTGAGGGGATATTTAAATTTCTCTGTTGTCACATAATTATCCACTCTTGATAATTCTGATGTATTTTAAAATACATAAAATAATAATCATAAATTTTTATCTTCTCTGAGTTGCTTGTTGGTCTTGTATGCTTTGGTCTACCATTTGTATTCTGCAAGAGCTATCATGATTCGATAAATTGTGTGTCTCCAAATTCAGAGCTAAAATATCTTTTATGATTTTTTTTTTCCCCGTCTCATGAGTTGAGAGTTGTGTTCCTAGACATGTGGATGTGCTGTTTCAGCCAAAAGTAGAACCAGAGGAGGTAGAAAACAAAGAAAAGGAAGCAAGCGAAAAGCCTGAGGAAGGAGAGGAGAAAGACAACAAGGAAGATACAGGCTCAGACAAGGAGGAAGACAAGTCAGACAAGAAAGATGACAAAGCAAGCAAGAAAAAGGAAGAAAAAGCAGATGCAGCAAGCAAAGACACTACTGATGAGAAAGACCAGAAGGTAATACATCTGTGCCAGCTAAAAGGAAAAAGAATGCTCTCAAGGATTTTACACATACTAGAGTCCTAGATCTTTGCATTCTCTTCAGAGGAAATTACTTCATGGTAGCAAGCAGTCATCTAGTTAAATGCCTTTCCTTATCCTTGCAACATGGATGAAACTTTTGAAACTGGTCAAATCAATGTTTCATCGTTTTCAGTGTAAATTTACTTCTTTGCACATGTTTTATGCACATTTCATGTGTCAGAGGTACGTATTGGACTTTAATCGCATATAGATTCTCAGATTATTTGACTAATATATTTGCTGGGAAAAATTTAAAATTCCTCTCACAACATTGTGTTTTTCAAGGATGAGAAGAAAGCAGCAACACAAAAGACAGTGACAGTTCGTGAAAACCTAAAGGTGGAGGTCGAAGTTAAGGACCTGAGTGACCTTTCCAAAGAGAGGCTAACACAAGCCAAGAAGAGGTTTAAAACGCTTCTTGCACAAACCTTTATGCATATTCTTTCTAATTAACACCTGTATACGTGTAATTTTTATTCTTGTACTTCCACATTTCTACAAGCATCGGTACACTGGCATGCTGCATTAATGTGTCTTAACTTTTAATGTTATTGCTGAGCTTTAGAACATGCTGGCATAGCATGGAGTATAGAAGACGGGTAAGAAGTGCATTTTTTTACCCCTACCCCCACCCCTTAGTGTAGACATAAATAAATGAAGGAATTCAATGGACATGCATGAAGGTAACAGTGTAGTCATGTTGTAAATAGGATTTTTGTTGTTGGTTATTGCCAGTGTACTAGATGATGTGATTACCTGTCGGCCTTCGTCACTCTGACTGTCTTGCTTCCTTGAAGTCTAAACTTAAGACACATCTTTTCCAAACTCCAGCTTCACTGCGACCCTGTCTTGACCAAAATTGTGTATGACGTGTCTGTAATTTACTTCGTGTATTAGTAGTGTATGCTGTAGAAGTGAGCGTGTCTGTTATATGTGAATATGGGTGCATGGTTATTAATTATTTGGTTTATGTATGATTCATGTAAAACACTATGAGTAAATCTTAGGAAAGGTATTATATAAATCATCATCATTATTATTATTATTATAGTGCAAGAATGTAAAGTATCTGATGGATTTTTTTTCAGGCTTGCAGTGCTGCGTAAAAAGGACAAAGAAAAGGCAGACTTGGAGAAGGCCAAAAATGAATTGGAAGGTTTCATTTTTGACACACAGGACAAGCTTAGCCAGGAGCAGTACGAGATCTGTTCCACAGAAGAGGAACGCCAGAACATTCTGCAACAGTTGTCGGAGGCGTCAGACTGGCTGTATGATCAGCCAGAAGGCACTAAGAAAGAGGTCAAACCCTGTTTCAACCTGACTAGACAGTTTCCAAGTATTGAGGCAGGGGGTGTGGTGGGGGAAGATCTATGTACCATGGATGATAGTTGTGGTTTATCATGTTCTGTAAATGTTAGAAAATTTTATTTTTTCATTCTTCCTCAGTTATAGGTTATGTAAAGGCTACAGTTTACACATTGTATCCCCTTAGGCTGTTGGAGATACGTATTATACTTGTTATTTGATCTTTAAAAATCAAGAGTTATATTGCTGTTTCTAGTCATACTTGGAAAAAAGTGTGGCTAAAACCCTATGATATCACAAAGTTTTAAAGAAAGCAGGCATTTGAAGCCACAATAAAGCAGTCTTGGTATTTGGGGAAAAAACATTTTATCTCTGGCATGTGCAGGCAATCTGTATTTATTCAGAGGTTTTGGTGCAGGCATTCATAAACAAACTTAAGGATCTGAAGGAGCTGATGAAGAACATTAACCTGCGAGTGTATGAAAAGGAAGAGCGACCCAAGGCCCTGGAGGCATTGAAACAACATCTGAACTCCACCAGGTTCTTTCTGCAGACAGTGAAAAACATGAGTAGCACTGAGGAATCCATCTTCACCGAAGTGGAGCTTAAAACATTGGAGAAACTCGTCAGTGATACAGAGGTAAGCTCCAAAAAGGGTTTCATGCAGCAGTGTCTCCGCTGAGATATTTTTCTAACATCTTCTGAAGCTAAATGAATATCTCCTCTGTAACACTTTACATTCTTTCGCCTACCATTCATTTTACGTCCTGTCTTTCTCTGTGTTGAAGACTGAAACTGAAAATTTAATTAAGATAACAGTATATGGCTACTTTTATTTAATTCTTCCAGGCATGGCGGGATGAGGCTTTGAAAGAACAGGCTAAGGTCCCAGATCATGAAAACCCAACATTACTGGTTGAAACAATTGGATCTAAAATTTATGCTTTGGATCGAGAAATGAAATACCTGATCAATAAGGTTAAAAATTTCCGACCAAAAGCAAAAGTGGACCCCAAAAATACCACAACAAAAGAAGACAAAAAAGATGACCAAAAGTCAAAGTCAGATACAGAAGAAGAAAAAACAGATGATGAAGATGGGACAGTAGAAGAGGAAGATGAAGCAGACACAGTCATTCCAGAGTCACAAGGTAAGAATCCTTCATTCAAATTTTTTGTCATACCAAATAACATGTTTAATTTCCAGTCAGGAGCTGTAATCTCACATGCCGTCTTAGGCAGTGGAGAGTCTTGTGAGCTGCATGAACTGGTATGGTTAACTACTAATACTTTTACACTTAAATGTCTTTTTCTCAAGTATTCCTATCAAGTGATCTAGTCCTAAACTATGCACAGGAGGTACACGGACTTTTCGCCGACGGACGTTTCGCCGCCGGACGTTTCGGAGCCGGACGTTTTGCCGACCGGACGTTTCGCCACCGGACGTTTCGGAGTCGGACCTTTTGCCGACCGGCGTTTCGCCGCCGGACGTTTCGGCGCGGGGCACTTCATTTCGGCATTTCACGCGGGACCTTTAGCCGAAGTCAAGTGTGTGACGCCCCTTAGCTCACACATTTCTCTCGCCATTGTATCAATGTATCAGTGAACTCTCTCTCACTATCCCTCCTCATGTGAACCGTTAGCTCACACATTTCTCTCGCCATTGTATCAATGTTTTTTCTCAAAGCTGTTGCGCATAATCTGTGACAATCAAAGTGAACTGTCTGTGAAGTCTGTGTAAAATTTGTTTGAAATAAAGAATTATTGTGTAATCTAGTAGTTACTTTCATTCTTTGAGAAGTAAGTAAGCTCTCTCTCTCTCTCTGACATAATGCGGCGAAACATCCGGCGGCGAAACGCCGGTCGGCAAAACGTCCGACTCCGAAACGTCCAGCGGCGAAACGTCTGGTCGGCAAAATGTCCGGCTCCGAAACGTCCGGCGGTGAAACGTCCGTCGGCAAAACGTCCGCACACGGCACAGGATATTTTTAATCTTCCTCAGACAGGCAAATGGGCCTAACAGTTAGCTCCAACAGGGTTAGCATCAGGTGTCATAGGTTGAGATTTTGAACACTATGTTCTTATGCGTGTATCACCTGCGCTTTCTTGTGCTGCAGCTTTTTTTGGCTGACTCAGTACCCTGGTATATAAAAATTCTTTACATACACCAACATTTTAGTTCTGCACTTCTTGGGTATGCTTAACATCCAGTCAATGTGATTGAGTGGTCGGGGTGTGATGTTCCTGAGGAATAAACTTCCTCCCTTGCATTCAGAACATATGCAGGAATAATGCCAACAGAAATGTTGTGACCTTTACTCTCCACAGCTTGACTCTAACCTCCTCCTCACATCCAACTTGTCTCTCTTTTCTTTCTACATCATTACAACTATGATGTTTCTCTCTTTGTCTCGTCTCAGCTCTGCCCTCATATACCTTTCAGAAGGCTAAACTTGCCGCGATGCTCCTGTATGGCCGGAGCAGTTAACCTTAGCCAATCATTGCCGAGTATCCTCTTTCACAATACCTCAGCAGTCCCACCAAAAACTAACAACAAATGCTGGCTTACCAACCCTCTGCAAAAGTATCACCCAGTTAATAAAGTAGCTAGATATTTTTTATCAGGGGTATAGTAGCCATCCAGTTCACAGCCCAGTATTAGAAGCAATCCTGCCCTCTCTTTCAATGCACAAAATTTTGTACAAGTTGATGCAATTGTTATCTGATCAAGTTTATCATTTGTCATGTTTTCACTTGCACATCACTGTTTTCTGATAAGTTTCTTTTCTTTTTATTTGTTTGATTTTTTTTTTAACCAATTTGAACAAAACAGAGGCTGCCCCAGAGACAGCACCTAAAGAAGATCAGCAAGAAAGCACAGTAAAAACCCCTGAGGCAGGTTCAGAAAAGGAGAGTTCGAAGACTACAGATAAGAAAAAGAAGCAGCCTAAGCAAAAGCAGCAGCAGAAATCAAAAGCGGATCAAGAGGAAGAAGTTTTAGAAATAGGTAAGTTAAACTTCTAAAGCCTTGCAAACAAACTATAGCTTTCAAATGCAAAACATACATCTCCAAGTTTTGTTGGTTTGAGCTTTGTTTAACTTGTAAATAGGAGACAAAATATTAATGTGTAATCTTAACCTTTTTTTTGTCTTTTCCAATAGTTCACTTTCATCCACTTAATCCACTGAACCTGTTGCTTAGCAGCTTTGAGTGTTCAGACTTCTTGCTGTTGACTTTTTTTCTTCTTTTTAATGAGGCTTATGTTTTCTGAATCTAGTTTTGTTTCTAAGAGAATGTCAGTCATTTGTATGATGTAGATTTTCAGTTAGTGCCCCTACATAAACACAAGGGAGATGAAGATATAAGTACAACTTGAGTTTTTTTCCTTTTGAGGTGGTGTGGTATATGCTTCTTTTTTTTTTTTTGAAAAACATTGTTTCCTTTCCTTTCTTGTTTCCAAATGCTATCAGAATTTAATATGCATGTAGGAGCCTATAGATACAGGTATTATGATCAGTGAGATGCAAAATTTATTTACTTTAATAGTCGTCAGAGAGTCTGTCTTTTAGTCCAGTGGAGGGAAAAAAGGAGATAGACATGTGTATGAGAGAGGGGGAAAAAACCAACAGAAGCTAATAAAAGTTATGTAGTCTGCTTTTTATTGTGAATTTGGGCTGTTGACAGACACAAAAGCAGAAGACGGGGGTGAAGAAAAGGCATTTCACCCTCGTGATATAGACCGTGATTTGTGAACTCATCAGTATGCCAGTGTGTATGTATACAGTAAGCTTCAGTCACATTCCCCCCAGCTCTCTCTCTGCAGCTCCTTTGTCCTAGCATATTTTTATGCTTCATTACTACCATGAGGGTTTGCTTCAAAAGTAACATCTTCTGAGTATTAACCACTGCAGTGATGCTTTAGTTAATGTATGATGAGATTTGACTATGATGATGATATAAAAGGGGTACTTTTTGTGGAGTGTTTTGTTGGTACTTAATGCAGTATGTGAGGTTGTGCATTCTTTTTTATATGAGAATTTCCTTTTCTGTTTTAAAGCGGGGAAGGGTATAGGTATTCTATTACTTTTAATTGCATTTGCACTAAACTCTTTTTTTAACAAGCCTGAGAAATTATTTTTCCTGTATTCCTCTGGGGTGTTCTTAATTTACCAGGCTAAAGATTAATAGATTTTGTGTTAACTGAAGTAAGCAGGTGCTGGTATTTGTTATTTAGAACAATTAACAAAAGGATACAAATAAACTTACATGTTCAGCAGTTCCAAACATGTGGCATGTTCTGTATAACTCTCATAGCAGCTTTTTCACATAGTTATTTTTGTGTAGATGTTTCTCTGTTTTATATATGTGTGTGTGTGTATTTGCATGCACATGTGTATGTATTTGCATGCACACATTCAGTATACCAACATTTAAGTAGCAGTAACTGTCTTGTAATTACTGGATGATTTGAATTGAACCATTCTTTTTTGGATGTCAGTGGTTTTGAAAGGTAATGCAAGTTTTAATCAAGATGTCTTATCCTGTGAAGACAAGCATTAACAATCATTGTGCATAACCTGACATTCTGAATGAGTTAATGGTTTGTTGTTTTATTTAAAAAGCGACTTAAGGTGGATTGTTCATTGCAGGATATTCACAACTGAAGACGTGAAATTTTTTTTTTACACACAAATGAATTTTATTTCTGTAGTCAGAAATAATTTTATTGAAGTCTTCATATTTGAGTAAACCTCTATTTTGTTTGTTGCAGGATCGAAGAAAAGACGAGCTGAAAAAGCCTCTGAGGAACCAAAGGATGAATTATAACAAAGGTTTTAGTTCCATTTGTTGAGAGAAAATATTTTGGGTTTTTTTTTAATTTTTGTTTTTGTTAAAACATCAAAAGACAAAAAAACCTGAATTGTCCCTGGGACAGGTCAGCTGTACAACAGATCAACACTAGCTAAGACCAACAAAGTTGAATGATTGCAAGTGGTATGCATGGATGGTATACGATGGCTCTTTGAGAATGTTATTGTTGCTGTGGTATGTGTTCTGTAAATGTGTTAGACATTTTTTAGTTTTGTGCATGATAGTGTTGGATTTTCCCATTATTTAATTCATTTATGGGTTATGTTCAGTGTTTACAAAACTTCCTAGAATTGTATGATATATTGGAACAGACTTGATCACTAGAACAATTTTTTGATTCTTAAAAAAAAATTACTATAAAGGTGCCATGCTTCAAGTTTAATTTCACTTTTAATTATTCCACCCACAATAGCTTGTCTCCATGTAAAAAGAATTTTTTGTGGACTGAGACTGCTGCAAAATTTGCAAGCTTAAACGTTCTTTCTCAAAACAGTCATTGAAATTTGGTAAAAATCATTATTTCATTTTAATTAAGAAAATGAAATTAACCCCAGAACTGTTCCAGAATGTAAATCCAACGTAAATAGATATAATGAGATCTGCAGAGTAATATATTAGAGTCCAAATATAACTGGGCAGTTAGTAGAAGACATAATTATCTGTGATTCATTTTAATGTCTTTTTTTTAAACTACTCTTTTGGAAGGGAATAAGGTTAAATATAATATAATGGTTTCTGGAATAACTTCTTTTCCCAGTGAAGTTAAATAGTTTATGAGTTCTGTGGACTTAAACACACACACATACCTCTGCCCCTTTCCCATCAATTCTATTTTCTTTTTTATTGTTGATTACATTTGACATCAATTAACAAGATGGCATGCCCACATTACTTTGTTAAACTTCTACATAAATACAAAACAGTGCATGTTGTATAAATTTTTGAACTTCTTGATTGCACAAAGTTAAAGACCTTTTTTCTTTCATGCCTTTAGAATACAGTTTGATTTATCAACCATTGTGATGAAACTCTTGAAATTTTACTCACTTCCTAACAGTTGGGACCTTTCCTGGTGTTCAACCTTGGCAGATAAACAGGTTAATGTCGTGCCTCCAAAGAAGGCTGATTGTATGCCTAGATTTCTTTCTTCATTCTTACCTTCCATTTTACCATCATTCATTTAGCTCATTTATGAAATGAATCCTTTTCTCATCTTCACTCCAGTCTCTTACTGCAGGAAAAAAGTCTTTCACCTAGCATGGATGCAGTTCCTACTCTCCTGACACTTTGGAAAAACCAAAATGTGTTGTACCTCAGTGTCAATGGGCTTATTGTGTTGATGTACTTGGCCAACGTTGATCTGCATTGCCACTGATCGTTGTTTCATGGAAAAACACTGGTGACAAGAACTCACAAACCAACGTTTGCATCACTTGTGTGACTGTTTGCTACCACAGACCAACATTTAAAATCTGGCACAGGCCATGAACTAAAACATGGGGCAAAGATTTTTTTTTTTTAATATAAAATACAGAGTGGGCCATAAGTTGCACACCAAAGAATTAAGTGTTTGGGCGAAGAGGCACTGTAGAATGGGCACCAAGGTCCTCTGACTTGACCCCAATGAATTTTTATTTTTTGGGCCACCTCAAGCAAATAGTCTACAAGAATTGCAGATGTCGACCATCTTCACCAGCAGATAATTCGTGGGTGCAATCACATAGATGGAAACAGCAACTTACTTGATAAAGCTTATGGAAATTTTGAACATCAACTTAAATAGTGCATCAACGCAAATGGCGAGCATTTTGAACATTTGTGATTGTACCAGACCAGAATCAGATAAGCCAGGTGTCAAGGGATAGGTAAAGATAGTTGTGAACCTCACCCTTCAGTCAGCATGTCACCTGAGGTTAAGGGACTGGTGAAGAATAGATTCATATTATGTATAAACTTAAACACAGCCATTAATATTATCTGCCTCCCCCCCTTTTTTTTGATTTAGGCCACTTGATGGTTAAAGCTATTCATGTTCATTAAATGTTTAATTTCTGACCAAACATGGAAGTATGTCTACTGTTCTATTTCTGAGCACTGACTTAGAAATAAAATGTTGATGAGAAATATTTATAGATGTGAAGGGTATGTACGTAAAGAAATGGGGGTCCAACCCCTTTGAAATAGAAGGTGAAAGATTATGTGACAAATGTATGAATTTACCTTTGATCAGACAACAGTTGGTGCATGTCAGTGAGAACATTGTTAAACATGATTAAGTGGAAATAAATATTTTTGTCATGTTGGAAAGGCTGTATACTTTTTGGAGCAGCATGTGATATGTAACATTTCAAAAGAAGCCCATCTAAATGAACAAGAAATGGAAATTGTGTACATGACAAATTCTATACTGCAGCGTAGTTGTGATAAATGACTTTGACTTTGCCAGTTGCACAGTTTTAATAATTTTAGACTTAAAAAAAATACATCATGCATCACAAAAAGCTTTTGATTATAGTTTTAGCATGTAAGCAGTTGCCTCATGCAGAGTTTGAGACGATATCTGAGCCCAGGACAACCAGTCCTCACTGAATTAGTGATAGACACTAGGTCACTCAAGTATTAGTGTGGAAGGGAAAAGGAATAAATTTATTTCTTTGCGTTGAGAGATTAATTGGACCCGAAACTGGTGGGTGCATCAGTTAAAGCACTTGTTACTGAGTGAGAATTTGAGAGTATAGTGAGAATTTGTTGCCTTAGGTATGGATCTCCTCTAAGGCATGCTATACAAATAGCAGCTGATTGCAGGGCCAGTGACTTTACCATAATGTGGCCTTAGTTTTATATTGGTGTGAGTAAAACATGGATGCACACACAAAATTGTCCCCTAGGCTTAGACATCAGGCGTTGGCAGCTAACAAGTCTGCCTTGAATCAAATTTATACCTTAGGGGATCCTGTACTGAGTTAGGAGGCTTGACTGTTTTGATAGCAACATACACATCAGACAATTGACGCTGCATCTTTCAACATTAATACCAGTACCACAAAAAATTTACTTCTAGTCCTAAACTATATTTATCATGTGCTTCTTAACTGCCAAATACATTACTAGTCACATTTTTACAACAAAGTAAAAATACTTGCGAAAAAGGTGATATTTTTATTTCTGTGAAAGTAAACAATTCTTCCTTACCCTTGCAATTTTCAGACCAGCCAAAATACATGTATGACATAACATATATATATATATACATCTAGCTTTTTTCCCATTATCAACAATCTTTGCATCTGCCATTTCTGCACACATATTTCCTCGCAACCCCTCCTCCCCAAGAAAAGACAGACAAAAAATGTATGTTGGAAATAACAGGCTTTTCGCCTTAGAATATTGGAGAGGCCATTACAGGAAGTACCTTCAACAAAAATCACTCAACACCAGTTGACTGAGTATCTTCAATGTTTAAATGCATTTTTAAATAGAAGCATTCGGTACACAGCACTGCCTCATTCAGCATTTTCAAACAATGAAGGCACACATTTTGTATTTAAAGTAAAAATATTACAGAATCTCTACATCTGTAGTACCCAAACTGTTCAATGTAATACCTTTCCCTTTGAGTTAAGTTTACAGAGGAATATAATGTTTCACATATACATGGGAGAAAACAGCTGCAAAGTACAGGGCCTTCATTTATTTTTTTACTACACATTTGACATCAACTATAAACAAAATTATAGACTTCCCACCAAGAACTTGTCTCACAATGCTGTCACAGATTGGTCAACACCTGTGCCGAGCCTCTTTCACTCAAAACTGCTATACGGGTGAATCAAGACTATCTGAACTTTTTGAATAGAGTAAAAGAAATGGATCCAAATTCTGGAATAAGAAACTCCTTACTGGTCTGTTAAGAAAATAGCAACTACATATTTTAAAAGCAACAACAAATATTCATGTGGGTAGGACATGCCCACTACACTGGTGCTTGAAACACGCAACTTGCTCAATTCCTACCTACAGTGAGAACTAATGAGCTTCTCTTCAATGTACATATAAATCCATAGCCTGCACGTGTACTGACTAGTAATATATTTAAAGTCATCTGTGCACTCTGTTCTTACCCTTTTATCACTTGTAACTAGACAATCTGACATGCACCATTACCACACATGAAAATACTTGATTTAAATAGTTTCTGGCATCGTTGATCAAGCAATGAACAGTTAAAACATACCTGACTGCAATTTTCAATCGCCCCCTCCGTCATGATCTAAAACTACAGGATAGACCCTGCACATGCCCCAATAGAGCTTTCTAAAGCCACCATGCAGCTTACTATACTTCAGCACAACTGCATGGAACATGAGTATGCCTTTTTTTAAATGAAAGCAATTCAAGAAAACAAGCATGAACTGCTGACTACGAAAACTACAAAAGTACAGTGGTAGGCCAATGTACTGCAACAGTATCTCCTTACCAATTAAGAGACTATGTTTGCTTCTGGCAGAGTCTGCCATGATCTATTTAAAGTGGACAGAATGTGACCTTGCTCTTTGAAAGCAATCTACTAAAAGGCAGAACATTCTAATGGGTTTCTGGTAGTTTACATAAATGCTTCTAAAATTATCATCTTTCACAGTAAAATTACAGATCACAGCATGTTTGTTTACATGCAATTACCTATTATTCCTGGTTGGACCTGCATAATGTATTGATGTGCAAAGCATTCTTTTTTTTTTTTAATCTTTTCTGTGCAGATGCTTTACACAGAATTGAAATGACAGCATTCAAAAGTGATGTTTACCATTTATATAAAATTAGAATGTCATGACAACTGACCATAAAGATTAGAACCCTTCCTCCCAATCCTATCTGACAAAACTTGTAATCAGGACTCTTAGAAGCGACACAGATCTTTCAGGGGAGCAATGAAACTGCATTCATGGTAAAGTTGCAATTCCCTTCCTTATACTACAATTCGGTCCATCAAGCTAGTTTTTTTTATTGATTTCATCTCTTTTGCTGTGCATCCGAAAACTTTTTTTTTAATTAAACTACAGTGATGAATGTTATGCCTTCTTACATCTCTTCTGATAAGAAAATATTTAGGGCCTGAAAAGCATAAGAATCAATGGATTTACATCTAAAGGTTCTTCTTAAATGAATGAAACATTTGACCATGACAGCAAATAGTTTGGTTGGCTGATTTTTGTTTTATGCTGTGCCAGCAACGAAGGCTACATCACAAGACCATGATTGTCAAAGTTGTATATGAATGTCAAAAAAAAAGTTAATGGTTTGGAGATTACCATTCAGGACATTAAAACAATGGTCAGCATGGTAAGTTCAGACATATTTGTTAACACAGTGCCAATAAAATGTGATTTTATGGCACTTTAGTGGTTTGATGTTTTGAAACTTTGCCCTCTTAAGAAAGGCCTTTAGGTAAGCAATAGTTAACAGCTTTCTACTTTTTCCCCCCCACCAGATGTTGGCCTTCTTTACCTAGCTTTTGTAAAATAGAAACGGTATAGAATTGAGGACTTATTTTGCAAATAACCCACTCCAGCACCCTAACAGGACCACTGACTGCAGGAAGACACTCCCCCTAATAGCAGGCAGGCAAAGAGATTGTTCAAATTTGTTCAATAGTTTAAGATGTCATCTAGGAAATAAACAAGTCAGGCAGTTTAAAAAAAAAATCCACACACACAACACCCTATTCTTATCTCTAATACACACTACGATGTATATTTCACTATGGTGTAACATACACCACACTAGCAGACAACCTTGGCCATCACTTAAAGTGAGTGTGAACTCTTTCCTGATGGCTGTATTACACAGTAAACCAGCATGCTAAAGAAATGTGTGAAAGTAGTCCTCACTCACTCCTCAAACGTGACCTTGCATTAAGGTAAAATGTACCTGATGTAAGCGTGGCAAGTTGATGTCCCTATGTTTTCCCCAATGAATTACAAATGAAGATCCTTTCAGCTCATAATACTGAGCTTTTATCCACAAGGAAGGAATCAGATACTGTTGGCGCAATTAGGCTTTTTATTTTCTAGGATGATCCATCATCTTTGTCTTTCTCAAGTAACCCAGTCCACCCAGACCATGACACACCACATAGCTGGCGGCACACATAAAAAAATTCTTCATTAAAAGTTAACTACTGTTAAGTCTGAAGTAACAACAACCCAGGAAAGGAAACAACATCCACACAGGGAAGCCTGTCTTTCCAGAAATGTGGACACGATACACTCGCCATGCAACAGCCTGTCTTCTCAGCCTTATTCTCACTTCTACCTTCTCAGATTTTTTTTTCAAATCATCTACACGAGTCCCACACATGCAGGCTATAGCTAGGAGGCACTGTCTGGTGATAAATCTGGCACAACAATTCCATGCTGCTGCAGTGTCTGTCGAAGGATTTCATTTTCACGTTTAAGTTCTTCACACTGTTGACGAAAAAGTTCTAGGTCCACAGAAAGCCGTTCCATTTCCTTAACATTATCTGACAAACGCAAGTTGCTGGATCGAAGTTCCTGGATGTACTCGCAGGCCTTCGCCAAAATGCCCCCTTTACTCTGTAGAAACAAAGTAAAAGCAAAACTTTCAGTGAAGTAGCAAAGGAAATCAGGAAAAATGAAAAAGAAAAAACAGTAGTTCAAGCTCACAAATTTATGGCACAAGATAGCACAACAGAACTAAAGAAGGCTATCCAATAAAAAAGAAAAAGAGAAAATCCCCACAGCCAGATAGCATTACAAGTGTTACAGCATCTCGTAATGCAGCATTACACAAACTGCTAGGTATCCTATGATAATGACAACTTTGTTAATCCAAGTATGCAATTATACTTGGGAAGTATGCTCAGATACAAAAATCAAATGATAAACAAGCACTAGTTACAAAATAACAATGAGGACAAGATAAGGGTAAGGTTGTGTATCATAGAAAACTTGAAAAACAAAAGCATGCGATTGTACATCTAAACCATTCTCAAGACACACATACATCATCACACACCCATGCACATTTTACTATTCATCTCTGGTTGAGCAGCTAGACATCTAAGGGAACAAATTGTTTTAAGTACCCGTTGCTTCTGAACACCGAACAAGAGGCAGGCACCATAAAGCAGAAAGGAAACATGAATGATCCCAATTCTTAAAAAAATGGAAGAAAGTAAAAGCCCAAGTATGGAACCCAGCATTAACTAGAGATTGCATTGGTATCTAAGCAAGCAGTATGCAAGATTGGTTGTGGAAAGTAAGAAGTGACCCTAGAAAGATGGAACAAGGAAATGAGATGTCTGTCACCTGAGCCAACAGAAATAACAGACCATCTCAGAAACTGCACCAGTCATGTTTCTTTATTTGTTTCTTAAGAAATGTGAAATTCCATTCTGAGGGACTGAGGGTGGAGGTAGGGAGGGGGAGTGAGGTTATTTAGTAAAGATTCATTGCAAAATAAAATGCCAGGTGTAAATGCACACACTTCTTTTAAACCATTCTCAATGTTGCACAAGTATCATTTCTGCATAGAGAAAGCTGGAGATAAACTTACTGCCTGAGACTGTTTGACGGTTTCCTGGGTGCAGTCTGGCACAAGCTTAGATAGCTGCACTATCCAATTGTTGATTTTGTCTCGTCGTCGACGTTCAACTGTAAAATAAGAAACCACCAAGTGTATCAAACAATCAGGTTTTCTGCATGCGAACACTGCATGTTTTGTGCATAAAAGGCAAAAAGTCCTATAACAAGACAATAGGGACAATGAATGTGGTTCAGTGTGTCTATGACAGTATTTTTTTCAAACGTTACTGACTTTGTTTTTTTTGTCCCGATTTTGTCACAAGTAAAAGGTTGAAAACCGCTGCCTTAGCATATGGAAAGAACTGTGAGTAAGCACTTGAATGGTTTTTCCCTAATTCTCCTCCCAACAGTTTTCAAACTTAAGTCAAAGCCTTATTCCAGAGTTACCAGAAATAAAATGGTAACAACAATATTTTTTTAAAATTGCAGTATATTTTTGTAAGACCCACTGATGTATCTTTTGCACTTTTATAGGACTTTTTAAAAGAAAGCTGCTTTTACACTCTTATAGCTGTTTTATTTTGAAAGTCTATGCTGTTCTTGTCTTCTAAAATGACAGAATCTCGTACAAGCAGACATCTGTGATCTTAAGAGAGATTTTAGCTTTACACTGCAGGTTGTATTTTTACTATTAATACAGGTAGCCAGCACATTTAAACATATTTACTATTAATAATGACTACCTTCTGTTCTCACCTTCGTTGTGTGTGGCTCTCCTCCTGTCATCTCTGGACGAACGTCCCTCTAGTTTAGGTGAAAATGTTGTACGAGGAGCTATGGTTCTCTGTGTGCCTTGCAAAACATCTTGTGGTGACATCATGACATAGAACTGACCTGCAGTTGCAACAGGATCGTCATAATTATTGTCAATTTTACATAAAAGAAATAATGATTACTTCATGTCTTATTGTAAATCAAAGTTACCCACTTAAACTATATTGTAAGAGACTAGACACGACTTTTTTTTTCTATCTGGGTGGACTAGTTCACCACAATCCAGAATTTCGTTGCTGACTAACATACAAAAATTAACACCTACAGACCCCATAACACCTTTCCTAAGAAAAATTCAAACATTCACCTGTAACAGGTCCTATGGCTGTGGCAGCTGTGATGGATTCTGCTTGTGTAGTAACGACTGCACCATCGGCAGTTGCAGCAGCAGGAAAATATGCAAATCGTGCATCACCCTGTTGTTCTGGGGTTGGGCTACCACCATTACTGAAGGGGCTCTGAATGACTGTCTGCCCGTAAAAAAATAAATTAACTACACTTAAAAGCATATAGATGAATTTCTGTCCTGTCTCAACATTGCATAAAAATATCTTAACACTACAGAAATATAGAAAAAATAAAAAATCCCAAACAAACCTTTTTAATGAAACTTAACAAGCTGTTTTACACATGGAGGCGGCGTTGCTATTATTTACAAATCATCATTAGCCATGTACCTGTCTTTTACTACTGCTTTATCGTTTCCACATACATTTTTTGAATGTGTGCAAGTCTCTTTTTCGGCTCCCTATTGCTCAATACACCTGTTCTGCATCTATAGACCCCATCCAAGTGCCAAGAACAAACTCACAGCCTCTATCTTTTTCTCAGAATTTTATATGCTGGACAATACTTTGTATTACTCAGTGGACCTGCAGTGCTTCTTGGAGCTGTAAATGTCCATTTTAACATCAGGTCTCATCATGACACAGTAAAAATGTCAGATTTGTTGCACACTTTTCATCTCGTCCAGTCTGTTTTGCATCCCACTCATAAAAGAGATCACATCTAAGACTGGGTCATGCATCGACCTGATGACTAATTACTGCAGGCAGTTGATGTTTCTCAAGATCTCACATCTGATCATTGCTGTGTATTGAGCTTGATCGCAGATGGCCATCATTGGTGCCAGTTTTTAGACTCACTCATTTGTTATGCAGTGTTGATATACTGGCATTACATGTTAACGTAGTCGCATTCAAAGCACAACTGCAAACGGCCCTGCTTCAACCACCCCCTGCTGAGCAACTTGACTGTGTTTTGCATAGAGTTATTGATGATCATGCCCCAGTCCAAATATGCACCTTGGTACTCGCAGGTCCGTGTTGAGCTCTGTGACCTAAAGTGTACTCACTGGCGAGATGAGCGTGTTTGGTGGAAGACTGGACTCACCTTCCACAAAGAGATTTATAACGCCGCCAAGTAAAGTGTTGCAAAATGTAGCAACAACGCGAAGACATCATATCTTCAGGCCCAAATAAATAATTGCCCCTCCTCCAGATCACTTTTTGACATACGCAATTGAATGACTGGAATCAGCAAGGCGATGCTGCTGCCCACTGCATATCATAGTCTTTTGTGACTATTCTGCTAACAAGATCTCGGACATTCGATGATCGTTGGACTCAATACCAGTGCTTGACAGCATCTCCTGTGATATTCTTCTGGGATGCTCTCTGATCAAATTTTGACCAGTCTCTATTGCTGATATAAAGGAGATTATTCTGAAAGCCAAGCCAACAACTTGCTAGTTAGACCCAATACCCACATGCCTTCTTCTTGAGTGCTTAGATATTTTACTTCCTTCCATCACAAACATTGTAAATGTCAGCTTGTCATCAGGTGTTTTCCCATCTGTGTTTAAAAAAAATGCCCCGGTGAAGCCAATGTCACTGCAGACATGACTCTTGATAAACAAGCTGTCTATCAGTCTGCCTATTATGAATTATGCAAGATCAGCGCCATCCATCACATTCTGTCTACCCATGCTACCAACACTCTTGTCTGTGCGTTTGTTGTATCCAGACTTGATAACTGCAACTCCTTGCTTGCTGCCCTGAATACCTTCTTCACAATTTCCAGAAAGTACAGAACTCTGCTGCATGTCTGGTGCTTGGCGCAGGAAACGGGACCACGCCACCCCTCTCCTTCGTTTTCTACACTGGCTTCCCATCCATTCTCACATACAGTACAAACTGTCCATGCTGTGTTTTAATTTTTTTGCTGGCACCTGCCCTGATTATTTCTCTGAACTGCTTTTCCCTTACATCCCATGTAGACAACTCTGCTCCTCATCTGATGATCGTCTTCTTACTCTTCCTGTCACTAGAGCAACAACATATGGCCACAGGATTTTTAGTTATTGTGCAGCGAAACAATGGAACTTTCTCCCTTTCCATATCCGCCACCTACCCAATATTGAATCTTTTAAATGTGCATTGAAAACACACCTCTTCAGTAAACATTACTCCTAACAACCTTTCCCATAATGCTAGTGCTTTTTCACACCCTTCCTTTTGCAATATCATGTTACCCTCAGCTCTTGTTCTTTGGTTCCTCTTTGTGTTTTCTATATTTGATTTGATTTTTCGTCTATTAGGGTTGTTAATTCTTTTATAGTTCATAAGCTATTTGTTAGTTTTCCTGTCCCTCGTATGCTGTCCATGTTTCGTTCTTAGGTGCTAAGAGCTTACTCCTTAGGAGTGTGAGAATGCACTTTACAAATTTTGCATTTATTATTATTATTTTCTAAATTGGCTCTTTTTTTCTCAGATGCAATAAAATCAATAATTTCAGTGCCTGCAGAAAAATAACTTTAAGGAGCTGTTATTAAGTTATTTTTTCCATTGGAGTGCCCGGCTAGCCACCAAAGGCTAGGATTCAACCTGATCTGGCAAGTCCCACCAATACTATTATGGTCAACTTTCAGAAACTCTCTGACAATTAAAATTCTGAATTCTCACAATGAAAATTAGACATACCACTTGATTGCCGGGAAAAGCACTGGAAGTGACAACCTGTGCTGTAGCTTCAGAGCCATCATGTGACACCTGCACCACTCGATATGTTACTTGCCCTGTTAAACAAAAATCTTCCAGTACTAGGCTTGACTATAACCATCAGATATTCAGCCATATAAATCAATTCATTTAAAACTGCTACTGCTAGTCTTTAATTAGTTTTCACATACTACGCTTCTACCACTTCTGTGAGACAAAGAAAAAACACTGAGAAGAAAGACTTCAACAAAAGCCCCTTTTTTTTCTTAAATGCAGGTACCTTGACTTCCACTATCTGCTCTTAGCTGAAACTGGACATTAGGGTCAAGGGTCAAAGTCCCTTGTCCTGTAACACTGGCTATGGCTGCTGCCTGCTCATCTGATGCATCTGCATTTACAGAAAAATTACAATTACAGAGTGATCATAAAGATCACTGCACACTGCTATTATCTTGCACTCTCTACACAATGGGCCATGCAGGAGAAAAAAGGGCAGGGGGACTTATGTTTTACGCCGAGCCAGCAACTAAGGCTACATCACAGCAAGGCAGCCAGCCCTGTAAACAGATGCCACATGCAGAGAAAGAACAGTGCACCCGAGACAAGAGCTGAACCCAGGACTGCCAACCTTCACTGTATTGATGACAGGTGCTAACTGTTGTGCCACCAGACCACTCTTGCAGGAGGCCGCAAGATGCTGGATAAAACGAATCTTGAGAGTGGAAGCTATTCTTATTTTGCAAAGAATGTGTTTCTAATTCTGCTTGATATGTCTGAAATCAAACTACAGCTACTAGTGAACAGACAATTTCTAGCTTCTCCTTACTCTTCTGTGAAACATCTTCAAGACTTTGCAGCTCTACAAACAACACCTGTTTTACCTATATAGCCAAAGGCTGCGTCCCCTGTCACTAAAATGTGGTTCTTTCTCTGCATCTGGCATGTTTTAAAGCCACCTATTTTTAATGATATAGCTTTAATTGCTTCCTTGGCATAATGTGGTCTCTGCTCCACTATCACAGTAGCAGAAGTTGTTAATACACTGACCATAGCAGCTGTCCAAAAGACAGCGCCAGTAAAATAAAATACCTACCATCTGCTGCTCCCAGTCGAAGCTGTTCTTCAGCCTCAGGTGAGTCCTCTTTGTCATGACTGAAACAAAATAAGATCAATATTCAATTCAAACTTTTTGGACAGTTCAAGCCTTTGAATTTTTCTCCGCAAATCAGCTTATGGGTTTCTATGCATGCAGAATGATAGTCCAGTTCAAAGAGAGCAAAAGGAAGAGTATGGTTCTATACTTTTATCTCGAACTTGATCGGGAGCCTAGAAAACTGACTGGCATCACTGGTGAGTATTTTTAATATGCTGACCATTTTGTTCCCTCAAATGTGTCATGAATGTCAAGTTCATTAAATCTGAAAGCAAACTATAGGACAAGACAAAGAAAAGACAACTCCTAAAGAGCCAAAGGTAGTGTCTAAACAAGACAAACTTTTCTGAGAAATCAAAGTGTATGTGGATGTCTCTGTGTTGCTAGAAATCTTGCTAAGGTTGGAATGAAACAGACATCAACAATATTTAAAATTCAAGAAAAGTTCCTAAAATGCCACCATAAAATGTTACAAATCATGAGTTTAATGTTTTTGTGATATTTATAGTGACATTTTCATGATGAAGCAAAAGGATTTTTTGAAAATTCAAGCACATCTAATTAAGGGATGAAAAAGATGCAGACAAAACAGGTCATATCAGAACAAGATGGGGGAACATTTCATATCTAGAGGTGGGCAGCTTAAAATTACAAAGGCTGAATAGCATCATATGAATTTTCAAATGTAAATACAGTGGAACCTCAGCTAGCGAACACCTCTGATAGTGAACATTCCGGATAACTAACAAAAATTTCATTAAAAATTTGCATGGATACCAAACAAAAATTCAGATAGCCTACAGCCATGCCACCCACACGTGACTGACCAGCATGTCAGACCATGCATCATTTGCGCTTGAGACAGTTACGATTGGTCATTCGTTATCTTTCTTATCTAGTGATTTTTGTGATTAAAGAAATGTGTACAAAGTGGGGGGAATTGCAATTGTTTGTAGAAAAGTCTCTCCCTAACAGTGCGATAGGCAATAGGAGCCTAAACATGTCAGATGATAATGTGATGATGTATTACCGAAGAGTGTTATAAAAAAGGCAGAAGCAACAGACACTGGATAAGTTTTTTCCTTCAACCTCAAAGCGACAGAAAAGGGAAGTCACCCCTGATTTTACAATGTCACATGTGCTCATGGAGGGGGAATCCAAGCAGTAATTACACCCCTTCCTCCCCACACCTTCATCCACCCACGCCGTCAAAACAGCAAATTTTCTTATGTTTAAATGCTTTTGTAAATGTTTTTATGTTTATTTAACTCTATCTATATTGTATTACAACTGTTCTCATTAAAAAAATACCTATATAGCCTGTAACTTTCAAATATTAGCAAGTCAACAAGGGCTGGGAACCAATTAAATCTATTTCCTTTATTTCTTATGGGGAAAATTGTTTCGGAAAACAGACATTTCTGATATCGAGCAACTTTCCAGAACGGATTGTGGTCGTTAACCGAGGTTCCACTGTAATACGTGTATGAAACCCAGTAGACCTGGTCAGTGCATAAACTTTGACATAAAGTCAGAAAGACACCCAACATCAGCTGCAAAACAAAGGGATGACAGGGGTTAGCAAACCTTCTTGAAGACGGCAGGTTTTTTCTCTCAAAAAGCAATACTTAATTTTCAAGTATTATTGAAAGTAAAAGTAGGGTTTTGTATTAATTAAACCACTTAATCCATTGCACTATAGGTAGACATGCTTTTGTGAGCTTTTGGGCTTGAAGAAGGCCATCTTGTAAAAATCAGTTACAAAGCCAGCAAAAGAAAAAATTACACGCTGAATCTATAGTAAACAATGCCAATTAACCTTTTGACAACATTTCTATTAGTATTTTTACACACACACACTTTGCTGTGTGGATGGGCTGTCGTGCACGGGGAGTGTAGTGCTAAAACCAGGTCAGAATCGATGACTCCTTTTCCCAAGTTTTAGTACACGATGCACAGATCTATGCCATGATCGAAAAATAAACCCATAAGGTAATGTTATTATGATGCAACAAAGCAACTACTGACCACGTGCATAAACAGAACAGACGGAATACGAAAACCACCGACCGATTCGATTCGAAGAATCTTATATGCGCCATCAGCAAAGTGCGTTGTGAGTGGGGAAAGCCTTTTAGACGACTTACATTTCATATTTCAAGCCACGACCACTCAAATACCTGGAGTCCAATGCCTGGTCAAGCATGTCCATGCTGTGATATCGAAGTTGGTTTGAATTTGCCAGGGAAGGTGGTGAGCTTGATCACGGGGCCAAACAACAGGTCATGTGAGATGGAAAAGTGAACATGTGACAAAAATGGCGACCTCCTCGCACCAAGTCTCAGCGCGTAGGACTACATCGTTCGCCAAAACCCCAGACAAACAATTTCGCGTTGTGCTTGCGTTTTTTCTTTAACGGAAGTACAATTTTAACAAACACGCGTATTCTTACTATAAAATTAATTTAAGTTTTCGTTCTAATGACTTGATTTATGTTTTCACGGAATCAGAGCTAGCTTCTGTTTCGGATTTGAACAGTAAGTGCATAGTCCTACGCAGGCGTAGCGACGGGGGAGATAGTGGAGGAATACGTTTAACGTCTCACGCTCTCAGTCTTGTGATAGTGAATAAAATAAAAACCCTTTTGGTTTATGCGTATCACAACACCATCTATTGTTGGTGTATATTATGATATTTTTATCATTTAATCAGATGAGCCCCCCCCCCCCACTGTCCAAACAATTACTTGACTTTAGGTTACCTCCCTTCAAACACGACAGCTAATCTCAAATTGACATGTGGGAAAATAAATAAACAAAAATAAAATAAAAAAATCGTTAAACAAACTTATAAATCTAACCAGCTAGGTTTGTCGACATCGTCAGACCGGAAGTCAATATATACCTACATTATACCGTGTGTGTATATATATATACGGTATACATATTAAGTTAACTTAATTCGTTTACAAAATCAGGGCGACAGGTATACACATCGGTACAGAAACCACAGGAACATTCCAGTATATATATATATCTCCTAAATTTTGTTGTTTGTAATTACAGGGCCAGTCGCTGGTTAATGAGAAGAAATATGGAGAAAAGGAAAGATTAATAGGAAACGTACGTGTGTGTTCAGTCATCATGCGCGTATATATAGTACTATATAGTACATATATATATATTTCTCACCTTTTACCAAACGGTACGAGATCCTCACAGAAGCTGTACAAATCTTGTAACATATGCTCAATGTCTGTGGCACACGACATGCCAAAGGCAGACCTCAACCGGCCTTTACATCGGCTGTCTGTTACCTGTCTGTCATGCATAAGTATTATATGTTAGGTACAGGCAGACGAAATTCTCTAAAGTCGTTGGGCTCGAACATGCTGCTCCGTCATGCATACCATAATTATCCACAGGTGTTATATTCATAGACGTCGGTTTAGCTTTAATAATAATAATAAAAAATTCAAAATTTTAATAGCGATATCGACCGCCTTAAACTTAAGCCCCCTTTGACTATTGTCTTTGTCAGGGTTTCATGTCGGACGACATGACCGAACCATACCAACCTCTGTCGCTTGACAGTAGCAAGCAGAGGCTCATGGTGACCCTCCAAGCAGATGAGAAGGTTGTGGGCGGTGTCGTTCGTCTTTTGCTCCCTGTAGGAGATACCAAGGAGTTTTCTGAAGCCTTTCTTTTCAAACGCTTGGACCCATATCACTCTTCGTGAGCAAGATCCACGTCTCGCAGCCGTACAGCATAATAGGCAGGACGATTGACTTGTAAAGCCAAAATTAAACTGCTCCCAAATTATGTTGAGCCTGTCCATTCCAACTGTCACCGGTGTGATCCTGAGACGTACGTCCACCGCGCAGCTACCGTCCTTGGTCACGTCCAGATGATGGAAGGACTGCACCTCCTCCAGGTGTACTCCATTCATTCGCATCTCTGCTTTGCTAAATCAGGTGAAGCTCACTATGACTTTGTTTTTGTCCGGACTGATCTCCCTCAAGACCACGCTCGTTTTGGCGGCAAATTTATCAGGGTGGTTCTGTAACTCGCTTTTGCTACCCGCCATCGAATCAATGTTGTCAGCAAAGAGGAGGTTACTGAGCGATCTCTCACCAATCAACATAGAGGTGTGATGATCCTGTTGACAAATAACCAACTTCAGTAAAATCAATGGACAACTATAACTTGCAAAGTGGGCTCAGTTACAAAAAAGTTGACAGAACAAATACTAGATGTAGATAGGGATAAGGCAATGGATGTATCAAAGAAAACAAAAAACACGCAACCTGACATTTAGGCCTGTCTTAAGATGGTAAGATGGAGAAAGAAAGAAAAGGAGAAAAGGTAACATTGACAGCTTATTGTACCCTGTTACTCTCTCGTCTCTGTGCTCGTTCATGTTCCTGGCAATGGTCATTGTGGATGTGTGTTTGTATGTTTGCCAGGTTTCTACTTCAATGAAGTATTTTTCGCTTGTCCTTGAATGCGTGACACTAGTTCTCCGCGACCTGGGTTTAGCTTTCAGAAAAATACTAAAGCTACCCGGTGATACTTGAAAAATAAGCGACCGTGCTTTTGGATAAAACATTTTTTTTTACTCACACAGATGCGCAGAAATTTATTCTGCAACAACATAGTGCACGCATTGTCGGTAAAAAAAAAAACAGCAACAGAAAAAAACATGTCATTGGTGGCGCAAATTCTAAAGGAAAGGGCTTCACAATCAGATTGACAGCCTTCCAGAAGCAATCGCTGGGTCTCCTTGGTGAAACGCTACCAACATGAATGTAACCTTAAGAAAATGTATTTGAATTGGCTTTTTTTTTCTTTTCTGTTTTGACTGGGATTTTATTTCAGGACAGGGAATACATGAATTACAAATACGAATTTCTTTCGACCACTCTGACTTTTTATCAGTTCTATCTTTGTATCTTATACAAAGGGTGAAGAAGACTATAAATATTGGAGGGCAAAGATCGAAAGTATATTTCCCAAACGACTAAACCACCACCAAGAACCTCACTGTTCACCTTTCAACAACGCCCAACCGAGAGCGACAGTCGTCGAAGTCATTGGCAAGCAAACATCAGGTATGTCTTTTAGTTTGTCCAACCATCTTGAAATTGTCGGTTATTTATAATATATATATATATATGTGTGAAGTATGTATATAAACTTAACTCGATAGTCTAATGGCTTTTGTCTTTGGGTTTCTTGTGAAGAAAACTCTTAAGGAATTTACCTTTTTTGACAATAACACAGAAAAATATTTCCCCCGAAATGCCCTGGAATCTTCCACCCACCGGGACTCCAAAGTAAAACATCGCCATCATTGTTTTCTCTGTTGTCTAAATTAGAATTAAGAAATGAGACTAACAAAAATCAAAGTTTCACCTATTACTATAGCAAATCTGTCTTGTTATATATCACTTGTCAGTGTAGTATTATTCCTCATTATTTCTTTTATTGTGAATTCTCATGGTTTAAATTTCATACAAAGTTGTCAATGGATAAGATGACTCGTATTATGCTAAATTTTAACTTGTCATCAGAACTTCTGGATGTTTTATTTAATTCTCTCTTAACGTAATTTTCCGATAACAGTTGATGTTTCAAATAAGTTGCTAAAATTCTTTTCTAAAACACTTTTGATTCTGATATTACAACATTCGATTCTGATACTACAAAATAGTCTATCTAAACATCTTCAACACAGTTCATTTTGACACCCTGCTTATTAAAATTTACAATACGTTCGATTTTGATTAAAGCCTTTCTTTATAATTCCTTCTAATATGAGCAAAATGTTAATGAAATTACTTTCAGGGCAAGAGTTCAATTTTCATTTCATTTTGTGTTTTTTCCCTCTACTTTTCCTTGTAAGAAATTGAATTTCACCGTAATTTTCATTGTTATTACTTTATTCTTAATTTTTATTATGTTCACTTGACACCTGAACTCCTAAAGTGTCTTCCAATGACACCTTCTGAAATATTTAAGTGGCTGGCATGTAGAAAAGAAGTATGAAAAGGTAGAAGTAAATTTTAATCGAAATATAAGAAAAAGTTATTTAGAAAAGTTAACAATTAGGAATGAAAGTATCTTGAATAACATCAATGGTACTGCTTTATATCGCAAGAGCTATTAACCTGGTAAAAGAATAAAATATTCTAAATAAAGCTAAACAAAACTTGATAAATACTAAGTAATAGCAGCTTACACACCTTCAGATCAGTCAATTATTTCTTAATAACGGATGTCTTCTCGGGTGAGGTATATAAATTAACTGATAAACAATTGTTTTCGAGAAGCAGCTGTTAACTAAGCCTACAATACAATATCTACCTATCTATTTACATTCAGACTCGAAGATAATTTGATTACTTCCAGGATAAATCCTCTGATGTCTCATCTGATGACGTCGACTATTTATCTGTTTAGTAAACGCGACTGGTGTGATGAACATAAATGACAGAAGTACATCCGGGTCAATGCAATCGCCCCCTCATTTATTAACCATGCTTTACTGTCAACCAATTCTGCACAAACATTAACGATCTAACAATCGCTTGTTGTTGTTGTGTTTGTTGTTTCCTTACTTATGCGTCACCTGCAAATAATTGTTGCCATTTCCTTCTGAACCAGTGAGCGGTTAGGACAACAACTCTTTGACAATTCTTTCTCTTGAAATACGAAGTAAGAAATAATATTCCTTTCCCAGTTTCTGAAGAGCTAATGAAAGGACTAGCTGGGTGCATCCTGTTTCTAATGACTGGGCAAAGCTGAGTACAAGGTACAATTCCCATACTCTGGATAAATACCTCCACGTTTTTGTTCTGGAGGTACACTCCTTTAAAGAGCACCCTGTACATAATAAGAAGAGGTTAAACTTGTGACATTACATTTGTTCACACACCCATCTATAGAAAAAATAGATAAGTATAAAAAAGTGTGCTGTAAACATTTGTTCGCGAGCCTGCTGCTTGTGAAAAGATTTTGAGTTTTTTCGGTTGTTTGCTATTATACGCTACAAACATTTCATTTTGAAGACAGTGAATTTTGTTTTGATGGTTCAGAAAGTATTTGAGATGTAACCTTTTCAAGAAATACCACACGAATTTTTAAAAGTTTTGTACTCGAGCAAAGACGTGTGCTCCAAATGAACGCTTCGTTCCAGAAGCTGCAATTGTTTGGTTTTTTTTCCTTCGGGAAAATAAACTTCGATTGCCATCTGATCCAGCTAACATATATATAACCATAGAGCCGATTGTGCAAAGCCTCGGAGTTATACTTCAAAGAAGTTCATAAAAAATTACCCCCCAAACAAACTTTATTTAGAAAACAAGGGGATTTGTCACAAATCAATCAATGTGTCCCCTATAATTAAGTCAGAGAAGGCATAAAATTGTGTTCAAAGCCAACATCTGTTACCCGGTGAGTCAAGACTGAGAAATAAAAGTTCATGTCACCATCGCGGCATTGTATTGTGTCTGACATCTGATACCAAACTGCGTATAGTGTTCATTGTAGTAAGATAAATATAACCTAGAATAGTCCTAGTGGGATTAACGGTCGAGTGAGGCCAAACTTGCGAAATGTTTTCTATTGTATGAACAAAGCTTAGTTGCTGTATTTCCCAATATTACATCCTTCTAGCTAGTCACTACTTATTCAGTCTGTCAGTCATTACAGTAGGTTGAGTGCGCTGTACCGACACAGACACAGAGTAAACAAATATATAGTTATGAATATAAGACAAAACAGAAACAAGCATATGAAGCATGCCACGACTACAAAACATGAATACGACAGGTTTCGTATCATGGCAAGGCGGGTAAAGGTAAATCGCTGTTTCATAAAAGATGGGTAAATTCTTCCTTCCTTCCGACATCGAAATACTTACCTACAGAGGCCACTATGCACAGAAAGAGGGTAAGCTTGTGGGGTGACAAAAATGACTACCGTTATCAGCAGTCCTCATAACTTACAATTAGCTTTGCTGCATACGATGCAGCGTCCAGCAGATGTAACTAAAGTTAATCTTGCATCCTGGTTTAGAATGGATGGATTTCCGAGGAGACAACTTCAAACTAATTTATGGGGTCATCGGGTTTTTTTCCCAGTAATCGAGTTTGACATATTTGTAATGAAATTCATGGCTCTGAGATCAGTTAATTGAGAACTTCAGAGCTGAAGTCAGTGACAACAGACTGAAGGCATTTTAACACAATTTTCAAATCTCAGCTCATCATCGTAGAAATATTTCTTATTTTACCTGTTAGTATGACTGTCTTTATACCTTCTATGCGCAGAGCCGTAACCGGGATTCCAACCATCCGCCTATTCAGCTAACCATTTTTCTTCCTTCCTTCCTTCCTTCCTTCCTTCCTTCCTTCCTTCCTTCCTTCCTTCCTTCTTGTGTTTGTTTCCCTCTTTATTTATTTCGTTCTTTCTTCCTGCAGTTTCTCTGGTTCTCTGATGGTTCGAAATCTGTTTAAGTCCGTGGCTGGAAAACCTTCCCCTTCCCCACTTAAAGCAAGGTGTCCAGCAGAAATTGCTACTAACATTATCAGAGGGAAGGATGTAAGAAAAGAGAAGGTGGGCTCCGCTTTTTACATGCCGTACCTTAAACACGATGAACCACTCAGGCTCATTGTGCCTAGATGTCCATTTATCTTGACCAGCTGGTCTGTCTCAGGATGGCACTCATTGTATGCTGTTGACAGGAACAATTTAATTCCCCAGTATCGTAGCAACCACGCTACTGGCTGTAAACATTCGACAACTATTCTCACACTTGACCCCATCCATAACAGACCGTCACCCTAATTGAGATCTCGACACACAGCTGTTGAAAATGTCAACATGGAGGTGAAGTTCGTGTTCCAAAATATTCTACAAAAACAAATTTGTCCTTCATTGGTGACAAATGGTAGCACAACATAAAAAAAAAAAAAAAACAAAACAAAAAACAACACCATAAAAAAGTTGTCAGCACATTAAGAACAAAACAGCAAATAATCGAAAAATAAAAGAAAGTAAGAAACATAATACAGACTTCGGAAAGAATGACGAAATGATAACTCATATTTATAATAAAATGAATAACCATTATCTACGTCATCGTCGCTTTCATAATCAACAATGACAATAATAATCAGGACAATTGTAGTAGCAAATTATGCAACCAGCAGTCATCTGCGATCGGTTTTTTTTTTACGGTAATGAAAGGGAGGCACATTATCGATGAACGGCTCAGGCATGTCTACAAACAGATGATCAAGCACGATCCCACCATATACCAATCCATCGGTCACAATATTATTTTTCCAGATACTGTAACTAATGCAGGGTGTTTATAGATGTTTCTAGCAGAAGGCAAACAGGTTCTTCAACATACACACACACGTGCATGCGTGCACAGAAGTGAAATAGTATGGGCAGAGAGCGAGCGAGAGAGAGAGAGTCCTCAAACGTCTTTATTCGCTGTAAGTTTGAGTTCATGGCAAAATCACACTAAAATAAAGAAAACAAGGAAACCCAATCTCAAAACACATCTGGGAAGTGATGGACTTGGTCCTTAGTGTAAAAAATACATTTGGTGTTGTTGCATGCTTATAAGCAAGGCAAAAAGAGAGATTCCTAACAAAAGAACAGAAACACGTGAACGGATATCCATACAAACAAATAATACTAAGGTTTGCACGCACACACTTCCAATGTTTTAAAAATCTGGGTTTGCAGGGAACAAAACGCTATCATGAGAAAACAACACAATGAACAGCTATATCTAGATGTAGTTTGCATACCAAGTTGTCCCTTCGAAGGTTCGTTGAATCTTTTGATCAAGAAAGAGAAAAGAACAGAAGTGAAAGGTTCACCTTGGTTTAATCTCGTGGTCAAAGGAAATATTTGACACGTCCTCTCTCCTTTCACTACAAGCGGTAATTTGGCTTATACAGCTTCATACAAGCCATTCTTCTTTATCACAATAGAAAGCTTCGCCCTAGTTTTAGAATGGAAGGCTTAACAAAAATCGAAAAAGTCTACATAAAGTTTTTGTATGAAGAAACCGAGAGAGAAGAATCAGATTTATGCTGTAATGTCACATGAATAGTTCAAAAGCAAGAACGTGTGTGTGGGTGGGTGTTAGCGGGCGGATACACCTTTACAGTCTCTGTACGTGTATAATTAGTGGACTGTGTCTGCATCCACTTTGCCTTCTGGGCTCCCACGCATGCGCACAGTGGATGCACATGAGAGCGCGCAATGGCTGCACCCTCTCTCTCACACACATACACACACGTGGGGGATAGGGTATTTGTGTTTTACGCCGAACCAGCAACAAAGGCTATATCAAAGGCAGCCAGCCCCATAAACAGATGCCACATGCAGACAGAGTGCCCGAGAAGAAAGCTGAACCCAGGACTCCCAATCCTCACAATATTGGTAACAGGCGCTACCCGTTGTGTCACCAGACGTCCAGACCACCCTCTTCTCTGACCCCCTCCCCCAACCTACATACGCACACGAACATACATGTAATCATTTTATGTGTCAGGTACATTCATCAGTGATCGAAGCATTCGTCAGTCCTTATATAAGGACGCAAGCGCAGTCCCTTCATCCCTTCACAACGCCAAGCCTCCCGACAGCGACAATCACGTGTTGAGACCAGGCTCCCACGCACGCCGATTGGAAGGTTGAACACGTTTCACCCAAGTAAGTAATCACTGTGGGGACTATTCGCTAAATATCTCGTGTTACAAAGAATAGGAATGGAGTTGTTTATGAAGTTTGCTCATAATCATAACAAAAATGTTTGTTCCAGCATCCATGTACGTTGTTTAAGTTTCATCCGTTGCTTGTTTTTCTTCTGTTTCTTTGTTTGCAGTTTTTTGTAAATGCTGCTGTTGTTGTTGTTATTGCTGCTGCTGTTGTTGTTGTTGTTGTTGTTGTGTTGACGTATAATTTCACTAATTTACACAAGGTTTGGCCTGGAACTCTGAATCTGTTGATTTACATGTAATCGCGAACAAAATGTTTGTGGTTTCCACATAGAATTACAGCAGAATAAATATAACATTTTTACTGAATTAAGTTGGCAATGTTTGTGACTTTCACAGAATTACTACAAAATGTGTTTCACTTTTTATTGAAATCCTTTGGATATGTTTGCGCCATACTGAAACTATTTTTGTTAGTAAATCACATGTCATGAAAGAAGATGAAAAAGAAAAGAAAAAGAGAATGTTGTGTCCAATGTCCTGTGTATCTCTGCACCTCATCTATCTGTTCCCTCTGTATTCCAAAGTTCTTATAAGTTTTATTCCGAATTAAACAAACCACGGAACAAATTTGCTTTATCAAGACATGTAGAACAATGTATTTTATAAAAATTTTGTCGAAGATTGGTGTGATTACAACAACAACAACAACAACAACAACAACAACAACAACAACAACAACAACAACAACAACAACAACAACAAAAGCTGTATCTTACCTGTTAATGTCTGGTCATATTTTAAGATGTAATTTTTTTCCTCTGCCTGTCCTAGCCACTCATAGGGACTTTTTACCTGGACAAGCCCAATTCCGCAATATGTTTATATGATTTATTTATATGACAATATACAAGAACGTACAGTGATAGAGTATATACGAGTATATAGAGTATATTACAGAATAAAATAAAATTATACAGAGAGAAACAGGAGAGAAGAAACTGAATATCTACATGACAAAATGAAAAAGTTATTTATAGCGCAAGAAATAACAACAAATCGTTGTAGAGGTCTATTTTTTTCTGATATGAAAGTGCATTCATCTACCGGTGGCTTTGAAGTAATGAAGTCAGAGGAATAATCCTTCCCCCAGCCCAGGAAAACAGATGTCACCTACACAGGAAAAAAAATCATATGCGTTCCTTGTCCTGAACCCACGACCTATTAATCCTGGCTGTAACAAACCACAGCAACCTCTATCCTCATTTTAAAAAGCACCATTGCAAATGACAAGAGAATTGATTGGCATGATAATAAGGTAGATCATATATTTACTAGCTACTACAAAATATAACAATCGAAGGGCTCGAAAGATAAAGTTATTGGCAGCAACAGCAGTCGCACCAGAATAAATCATAGGGGAAGGATTAAAATAAAACCTTTCAGTAAAGATTCAGGCCGAGTTGCATCAGGTTTCGATCACAGCAAACTCGTCTCTACTAATCACCTTTGACCCGTCTTGCGTTCTCGGGTTTCTTTCCAACATCGATCCTGTAGGCGAGTTTACAGACAGAAGAATGCAAGCTGTGGCGAGGAGTGTTATTCTGAAAGGCCTCGTGTGGGCCGAGAGTACGGTTCCATGAAACATGAAACCAAACACATAATCAAAACAACCATTGTTTGTGCCTTCTTCAAACAACAAAACATCGCAGGCTTCAGTATGACCTGGAAGCTTGAAAAGATTATACTATAAAACATCCAGTCAGGAATATCAATAAATAAATGAACGAACGACCAAACAAACAAACAAACAAACCAACAAACAAACAAACAAACAAACAAACAAACAAACAAACAAACAAACAACAAATACTCGAGGTTGAATTAACAGGAAACGTTGAGAACCCGCGTGAGGGCGAAAAAGAGTACCAGTGCCACACAAAGTGCAAAGGTGCAATAAAAAACAACTCGAGTGGCTCAAGGTACCAAAAGGATTGAGGCGACTTGCACAGCTGTTTGTTTATCTTTTTTTTAATCAAACAATCTGCTGTTTGCCCTGACAGATTTACGAGCGACGTGCAAGTATGCAACACACCTCTATGTTATCTCAGATGATCTTACTTCTCCTAATCAAATAGAAGTCCCCATCCGGTAACTGACTTTCTGTACTCGATTTTAGCCTCGTGATCATGCCTATTCTGTGTGTTCTGTGAGTTGAGGCGTTGTGAAGGGCGTTACTCAACCGTTGGGGAGCTAAGAGCAATTTCCTCGCAGCTGGATTTACCTGGGGAGGTGTTTGTCGGTTGGCTAAGCAGTGGAGAGGGGAGGAGCTGTACAGAATATGTCATTGACTGTAAAGGGGGATATGTTCATGGAGGTTACTGGAGCTGCGGGACTGATATTTATGTTAAGAAGAATTGAAACTGCTTCGCTCTTGTGTCAGATGCGTGTTTTGCTCGTTATGGATTTTGCTTGTTTATGTATTCAAAGCCTTTTCCTCTTTTTTAAAATAAATATTTCATCACTTTACTGCAAATTTCACTGTTTCCGATCTCCGGACCATGTGATCTTCCCCTTTTCTGGCCTACAGACCACGTGTTCCCTCGGGACATTTTCTGTTGACAAAATAGCGGACCTGTGTGTGGGGCCGGTTTGCATGAGGGTGTATACATCTTCTACATGTAAAAGCTCCCATACATTGCCATTCATACATACGATAGGCGGGTTGTCAAAACTTTTTTTTTTCATTGTAGTTGAATTGTTGGAAACATTTTTTTTTACATCGGGTTTAGGATTCTTAGGTTGGTGGGATTGATGTAGACGTAGTATTTTATTCACTTGTGTTTGGATGAATTGTTAAAACAGCAGTGTGTTTTATTCCACTCTGCTTCTAGCTCCGTGAATTTTCCAGACTAATGCTTTCTCGGGGCCAGGAATGTTTTGCAATCAACTAAGATGTTCCTAAAAGTTCATCTGAAATAAAATAAAATCTTCGAACTAACCATTCTCCTTTTTACCTTGACTGTGAGAATCTTGCTCGTTACTTTAATGCTATGTTGCTATGTATATGTATATTTCTTTGTACATAGTTTCTGACCTTTGAACAGTTATTAGACTGTTTTGGTCTCTGCATGTATTATATCTTCATTTTGCGTCTATATTGACATATTTGTGTATATTTCTTGTTTGTACAGCAAACTGTGAAAATGTGCTACAAAATGTTATTATTAAAAGTAAATTGTTTCCTATTGTTTCAAAAAAGATTACATAAATGTGTTACTCAATATTACAACCTACATACTGTGCATGTGTGTGTGTGTGTGCAGAAATGAAGATGCTATTATTAGCTGCAGTCTTTATTGCCGGGACGTTTTCGAGCGTGAACTGTCAGTGCGACACAGGTGAGTATTTCGTCCCGGTTATTGTCTTTTATAAGCATGTCCATCTTTTTTCAGAACTCTTTCATCGCCGATCTGACTTATTGAATATAATTCTAAGGATATTTTTATAGACACACTGTTGTCGAACTCCAGGATACACCCGTTGCTGTAGGTTTGCCTTTACACGAATTTTCCCAGGAAGCGCACTTTGACAGCCTGCTATAAGATCTTTATATTCAGAATTCCAGCAGTGATGGTATCCATACCAAATCGAAGCTAACGAATGAGTCAGATGAATTCTTTAATGAAATTATAGATAGATATCTATATATTTTATGAAAGGTATAACATTTTTTTATTTTTAAGGCTGCTTACACGGAGCCACAAATGCCTGTTACGCCGCAACCAAAAAGGCTCAGCTAAACAATTGTGCCAGCCAAGTCTGTCAGAAGAAGACTACGAGTACCAACACCTACACCTACAGCTGGAAAAGAACTTACAATGGTAGGTACAAAAGTTAATAATTTTATTTGAACCTTGACCAACCGTTTTGTCTGCTCAGTCGTTGAACACTAACCTAACACAAACCCAAACCGTAATGTCCAGCTAACATGTTCGAAACATAACAAGTTATTCATAACAACAAAAAACATGTTTACCAAAGAAAAAAGAACAACTCCATCAACAAACGAACCTGAAAAGTTTGACAAAAGCCATCAGCAGTTAAGCTGTTTGAAATAATGAATTTTGATTGGACACCATAGAAAATTTAAAAGACGATATAGGCGTGTGGGTGGCAAAAGTCTGTACAGAAAAGGTGTGTCATCAAACAAGTACATTTAGCAGTTTTAAGGAAAGCTGATAAAGCAAAGACAGTCACACCAGACATTACAAATGAAAACGTGTAAGCTTGATGTAATATTTCTAGAAATAATAATAATAACAACGACCATATAGTACTTGATCCCGCTTAGCAGTGAGTTTAACATGCTTAAATAGTAGTACAGCAGATATAATCAAATAAAACATTAGAAATACTAACAAATAATAGGTGTAGATTACCTGGCTTATTGGTCTCCGCCATAGTGCTTACAATTTTAATTATAGTCCTAGAGGGGGGATGCAAATGAAATAAACTGCGCATGCGAATTGCAGGACTGATTAGGTGCGCAGAGGAATTGAGGAAGCTTGCGAATCATGGCCTCCCACACAGTGAGGGCTGGTGTAATGGCCAGCTCTCTTCAATCAATCAATCAGTCAATCAATCAAAAACACTGCAGGCATTAACCCTGTGGCTCTAGGCCCGCGATCATTGCTCTGTCGTCTGCAGGCTGCTACACACCGGAAGGTGAATGCGTGCGCACTGGCACAGTGCACATTTCCGGATGCGTTGAAAACACCTGTGTGACCAAGCCTCACTCCAGGTGGATCACGCAGAGACTGGGTAGGTGCTGCGCCTGCGTCCCTCAAACAAGACGATGAGTGGCTTGTGTAGAAATTATCTCCTGATGGATTATGGGAGATGTTTAGTCCCGCGTGCATGTGCATGAAGGCAAAGGACCTTGCTGCGCATTGGTGCTTGCGCGTAGTTTACATGCGTGTATACACTTTTATCCAGTTTCGTGGTTACATCACTTTGTTAGAAACTGTGTTCCGTATTCTTATATTTTATGACAACTTCTGGCTTAATTGTTCTAAAAAAAACACCCAGTATAAAATAGTTTAAAACGTTTTGGCTGGCTCACTTTTTCTCACCCATTTACTTGATATGAAAATAGTTTCCATTGATTTATTAATTTACATTCGTTTGGTATTTTTTCCTAACACAAAGGAGCACTTTTGCTAATGTCTCTTAACTACGATCTTTAATAATCAAGATATTTCTGAGATGTATCTGGAATAGTTTTGTAAGGACGACCAGTTTAGAGTGGCCATGCGCACTGAAACCGATTCAATATGCATGACAAGGTTGACCACCTCAAAACTGGATAGAAGGTTAGTGATAAATGGAGGAGGGAGAACAGAGAAAACGCATGCCAATGTTTATCAGCCTTCTAAGGTTGGTGAGCATGAATATGTGTTTGCATGCGCGCATGTGTATATCTTTGCTTGAAGGCTATATTTAGACAAATGCATGCGGCTCTAGTGTCTGCTTTCTGCGTGCGTTCAGCCAGTGACCATATCTGCATATCTGAAAAGCTTTTTCTTTTTGCGTGCCTACCGCACATGCGCAGAAGCATTTGTCATATCACGTGCGCATTGCTAAAGCTACAGGTAGTGTTTCTGCGAAGCTGCATCATACGCTTGCTACCTGTTGATTTACTTGTGCCTTTACTATTTCTATGTATTCACTATGCATTTACATTTTTACTAAGAACATCTGTCGATAATTAAACTGTTGTTTGTAAGCGATATATTTACGAACATAATTATTTTAATGAAGCCATATGATACGCCATCCTTTAGAAGGTTATCAGATTACTCGTCACGAAGAGCACTGCTGCCTCTGAGTTAATTGTAGACCAGAAACCGTATTCACGAACCGATGATAAGTCGTTTTCAATGGGAAATCGAGGAAGAAATTGTGTTTCTATGGTCAAGACTCTCTATCCAAACCCCGAGAATATTGCTTTATGCTACTTTACCCTGGAAGATAATTATTTTTCACAGCTTTTTAGCTATTATTATAGGAATAAACCAGGACCTGCATAGTCCGGCCTTGTAACTGCGGAGACAAAACATGATTTGGTAAGTTTTGCGCAGAGACCGATGGCTTACCCATGATTCATGAATATAGCCCCTGTTTGCACCTACCTTGTGGCCAAGTAATCGTTTTTTTTTTTTTGTTTTGTTTTGTTTTTTTTTGTTTGTTTGCTTTTTACCTGAGTAATCATTTGATCATCGTATTATCTGAGTAATCTGTTGATCTCTTTCCTCCCTGACAGTCTCCACCGACTGCCAGCCGAGCGCAAGTCCCTGTGATAGTAACGGCGCGAGAGGTAACGAAGTTTGACTGATGTTTGTATGTCTAAATTATTTCTTTTGTCTTTTATACCTGTTTAAATGTACCCGCTGCTTTCCTTTTTCTGTCTTCCTTCTTTCTTTCTTTTTTTGTGTTGTTGTCTTTTTTATTGTTACTTTTTTCTTTTATTGTTTTTTATTGTTATTGTTTCTATTTGTCCCTTCTTTCTTTTCTTTGTTTGGTTTTCTTGTTTTGTTTTTAATCTTTATTTTTTTCTTTCTGTTGATATACATAAGAGGTACAATACTTGCATAATATATGTGTGTGTGAATCATTTCCATATTGGTATTTTAATGTCCACTTTGATCTCCTACCGCCACTTTATATAAAGTAAATATATTTTTACTTTTATTACTTTACCATTATTTACACAATGACATACACACGCATTATACTGCTAGCACTGTACACATGTGATCATGTCTACATCAATATACCTTAGCACGGACACACATGGCTACACTTTACAAAGTCACATCACTTTTTTAAGAATCTCATTTATTATAAAACTAGTTTTCTACCTCGTACTTTAATCTTAAGAACGTAAATTGTTCAAAAACAAAAATGAGTTCCATTACCGCTCGAATGAGTCTTACCTGGGAACCTCCGGACTCTTTCTGTGTCTTTCTGTGTCAGGATGTTCATACAACGGGGAGTGCAAGCCCTTGAAAACCGTGATCAAGGTAGACAATTGCCTGCAGTACCTGTGTTACAATGATGCCAGCTCACCTGATCCCTACTGGCTGGAACGTGCCACTGGTCAGTGACAGTCGCAGTTACATCACGAGCATATAGAGGGGTTTCAGTATGGTGTACTTGGAAATGGTGATGACATCATCAGACATCATCGGGGAGGACAGATCAGACATCATCAGATGCCATATTGCTAGTTCAGTTCTCCAAAATTCACACAGGATTGGCTGTGTTTACGCTTTCTTTTCGAAGTATTCAAAATCCCTGATGCCTAAAGTCATTAACAATCGGCGACTTCATTATTCAATTATTAGCTACCCAACATTAAGGCTACTTCATTATCCAAGTATTAGGTACCCACCACTAGGTTGACTTCATTATCCAATTATTAACTACTCAATTATCCAACTATTAGCTGCGCATCATGAGCCTCAACAAGATGGAGCCTCCGGCCCTCTTAGCTACACTATACTCCTTTTGTCTCACCAGGGAAATATTGTACGAACTGAAACCCCTTTATAGGGCTGAACGGTGTTGAATATAGTTTGAGAAATATAATGTTTCGAGAACAAAAATATAAAATGCACGAATTGCTCATCTGCATAAACTCAAACATATATAAGCTCTTGGAACAAAATACGGTTGAGGGGATGGGTGATATCCTGGCTGAGCTACAGACTTTTACGGTTATTAAGATGATGATGATGTTGTTGTTGTTGTTGTTGTTGTTGTTGTTGTTGTTGTTGTTGTTGTTGTTGTTGTTGTTGTTGTTAAATCCTTACCTCAGAATCTTTAAACAACAAGTATGTATGTGTGTGTGTGTTCGAGGGTGGCAGAGACGAAATGGGAGTACAATAAAACCTCGTAACTCGGCAACATCTGAATAATGAACTCTGCGTACAAACACAACAAACTTAATCATTGGAAGATTTGTTCGTCTGCAGGTTGCTATTCCCCCAACGGTTGCATGGAGTTCGGAGGCAGCTACCGTGATGAAACGAAGGGAGTCTACAGGTGTGAGCTGAACTTTAACACCACGGGCGTCAAATATGCAAGATACGTGCCTCGTGAGTTTCTAAGTTTAGCTCATATTAATTTACCTGATTAATTTGTTTGTATCGACAGAAGGACAGTTATTGTTGTGCTTGCCCCCGGGCCGGCTTGCATGAAGGTGCCTACGTCTTCTACATGTAAAAGTCCCCATACATTGCCATTCATACATGCGATAGGCGGGTTATCGTATTTTTTTTTTTTTAATTATGGTTAGTCAAATTGTTAAAGAAAGTATTTTCTTTTTACATCGGGTTTAGGATTCGCAGGATGGTGGGATTGCTCTAGACACGTTTTTATTTACTTGGAGTAATTCTTATAACCGTCGGTTTTTTTTCATCAGGTTGTGGTTGTATGAATTGTTGAAGACATAAAACTTGTTTCGGGAGAGTCGTTGTCCCCTGTTCTTTTTTGTGGGAAAAATAATTTTGCTCAAGACAATCAGTTCTAAAATTAACTGATATCCCATAATATAAGACTATAAGACCATGTGTGCATTGACAGTGCTCCAAGCTCGATAATGTCTAACGAACGAGATTTGTCGTGAACCTCTCTATCACTCTCGTCGCTATAGTCCTCACTACCATCGCCGTTCGTCTTAGTCATCATCATCGTCAGTCATCAGTCATCATCATCATAACGTCGATGTTTCAGCCTGCACAACACCTGATGGACAGGTATTGGGTCTCCGAGAGACAGTTCAAGTGGGGCAGTACAAGTACAGCTGTACAATGACTGGACTCAACACGTTTGACAGTAAGTTTCACTCTCTGTCTGTCTCATTTTTGTCACTAAATTTATTTTGTGATGTCAAGACTACCTCATGTCATCTATATCAGCTACCTCAAATTTTAGAAATAGGTAACAATATTTTAATTGTTCCCATGTACATTTTAATGTTATTATAACATTTTGTTGTTGTTGTTGTTGTTGTTTATTTGTTCCCTTTTTGTGGAGAGGACCACAAATAAATGCACATTAGTCGATTATGCTGTCACCTTCGTTAACAAAGAATTGTCATTGTTTGTGTCTCTCTCTCAGTTCTCACTCACTGCACACACACACACACACTGTAATCTTCCACAAATAACAGTAAAAATAAATAAATAAATAAATAAAATGGGGTTGGGGAGTATAGTCATCCCATAACCGTTTTTAGGTCCTCGTGAGATGTGAAAGGTGAGTTACTGTGCTGCAAAACGGTGAAACTCTTGATCTCCCCTTCCATATCCGCCATCTACCCACCATCGAATCATTCAAGCGTGCACTAAAAACACATTTTTCCTTACACTAAACAACATAGTTTTTAATAGCTTTCATTGTTCATTGACTATTCTGCCTGCTCGTCTGAACTCTGCATTCTTACTGTTGCCTGATTACGCCATATGTATAACGTCAGGCACCCAGCTGGGTCGACTGAAAAAAATTCGTTGCGTCACACGAATATCGAACCGGAAAACTTCAGGATTTGCACGCCCCCGCTCTGACCACTCAATCGGCCTCGCCACACACCCTCAGGCGAACTACAAATTTTATTTCAAGCCTTCTTTTCTCGATTAGCGGCAAAACTTTATCATAGATTAACGGTATATGTCATCGGTATTGAGCAGAGGAGAGCGAGGCTCGGTAATCATCCATTGTTCACAGGGGAGTGTGAAGCTATCAGCCGGCAATTAACTGCCTTTAATGAACCAAGTGATAGAGATTTTTTTATGATTTTTTTTTTCTTTTGCATCGGTTTATATTACCGCCGTGTGTGAAGTTGTGTGTTGTTAATGAACTGCCTTTAAACCTTGAATGAACCGGGTGGCAGGACGAAATTAGATTTTCTTGTGCAAGGGTGTGGAGTTGTGTGTCGTTAATGAGCTGCCTTTAATAAACCGGATGATAATGATTTGTTGTTCCTGTTGCATCGGTTAAAATGAGTGTCCGACTGGGGTAAGCAGACGAAAAGCATAGTGACGTCACATATCTACATAGCTCCGCCCACTGATACCCCATTTTTGTAATGCCCGTCAATGGACCTGTTATCACAGCTGCACCAGTCTATACCTTCCTGACAGACGTTTAGACTTCCTGCAGTCTGTAATACTCAGTAATGTAGGAACCAGGGCCAGAAGAGCAGCCGCCCCCTCAAAAAAAAAAAAAAAACCAAAAAAAAAAAAAAAAAACTGCTGATGAAGCACGAATGTGATCACCGCTCATTGTCAGAATGGAGTTTGCCCCCGAAACCTGAGCATCTTCCTACACCACAGATACTACCGCTGCAACCAATCCTCCAACAACCACTTACTCAGGTGGGAAATGGTGTTTGGCAGGAAGAGTCGCATCGTATAAATCATCGTCCCGTATAGTCATTAATCGTTCTGCTTGATTGAATGATTTATTTATTTATTGACATCTCCTAACAACACGTGGCGCGCCGGTCACCGGTGGCGGCAACAGGGGGTGAGAATTATACTTTTACGATTTTAGTACCCACGGGGTAGTGTGCGAAAGAATTCATTCAGGCCAGCTGGCAGCGGCCGCACCTGATGTTTATGTTCCTTTGACCTCTTTGATTTTAATGCGCGGAACGGCCTGAACCCTTTGATGTCGACACGCTGTATGGTTAAGATGATTGACATATGTAGAACAGAATTGATGCTCAGATTCAAATTCTTTTGATAGCAATATCCTCATTGCCTTTTATTTTCTTTCTTTTGTTTTTCTCCTCTTTGTTCCTTCTTTCTTTATTTTTTTCCTCCTGTCTTTATTTATTGCATCGCAGTTGGGAAAATTTGTGGAAGAAATTAATTCCCGTCTGCATCAATAAACAGTTGGACGAAGAATTTCGACCTCCAGAACATTTTGCCAACCGCTGCAATTTTATTTCCTATTTCATTCGTTGACTCAGTCGAAGCAATTTCTTACGAGAAACGCTTACCGCGTTAGGTATGTAAACAGTGATTGGGGTATAAAATCGGGTAGATAGTGAATCAAAACTGGTATAGTTTGTTTAAGCTGTACAATTTCTCACAAGTATCCGATCCAATGCATAGGCTAGGAATGCTATTACAAAGTTCACGAAAGACCTGTGCGTGGTGAGTTCTAGTCAGCTTCTTCCCTTCACCACATGTTTTCGCTTGCGCAACATTCGAAAATGTGGCAATAGAACTATACACTCTTGCTACATGATCAGTACTCATGCACTTTGTTATACACAATCTGTAGCGGGGTATTTTGACTGACAACCAGTTCCTAGCATTCCTTTGATTTGTCGCAAATACTAAATGCGTATTTCCTACTATATATCCCCCATACATCGGGTAAACACAACACGTCCTGTTACTGTTATGTGCATATAAACAAAGTAAGGACTGGTTTGTTTTTTTTCAATAAGCATTCTAAAAGTGTAGCCGCGTGACCTTTTGGTTTCTAGGAGAGTAAAGTGCTGGACACCGGACTTTCCCTGAGGTCAGCTTTCATGTGAGGGATGCGTCCCTTTCCTCGCCGCCTTACCTTCTGTCTGACCAAAGACAGTATTGAATATGTTTGATCCGACCTTCTCCACAGCTCACCCACTTATTGAGGGTATCTCACCCACTTATTGAGTGCCTCCGACTTCAGACATTTAGTTCTCATACACCATAGTGACTACAGAGAGGGTAGATACCCTCTCTGGTGACTACCACCATGTAAAGGGAGAGAAGTGTCTAAGGGACGCTACCGCGCCATCCATGAGCTGATGCTAGTGTTTCTTGTATGGCTGGTTGTCTGTTCGCGTGTATGTGTTGAGCTTGCTTACAGGGAAATGCGCTCTATTAATTTTCAAAAACTCGAGCCGTGTTTTACAGTGCTTCTGGAGAAAGAGAGGGAGACTCATGCAGAGACAGAGAGAACATGTTAACATAATATCTAGCTCATACTTTTAAATGCTCTGGTCTTACTTGCAGCAATAATATATTTCTGGGTTTAAAGTGGTTTTTTTCTTCTTTCTCATTCCAGCCCTGTACCAGTTCCCACCACGTGAGTAGACGATGTGCAAGTCGTATATCTTTAACCTGCTTCACCTTATAGGAAAGTGTCAAACTTATATGAAAGTATTTAAATATGATAATTAAATTATTTTTTCAGATTCAGTCATTATGACACACACACACCCTCTCAGAGCTGTTTAAATCCTTTGATTATTTACTTGTTTACAAGGTCATAGACGTTAATTTACATAACACAAATTTATGCTCTCTCGATCTCACACACACACTTGATTAAATATCGAGATATGAAGTTCCAGTTAATTTTACTTGAAAATTATTTTCAGAAAAGCAGACTTGTGGACCTGTCTATGTAAAAGAACCCTTCTACACTCCTGAGGGGATCTGCTCGTACCAGACCTACTACTGCAGGCTGTCTTGTAACTACTTCGAATGTAAGTCTGACAGCGCTTACTGGTCAGTTCCGTTTCCTGCTCCCTTTGATGTCGGTTGTGACTATAGTTTGCAGCATTTTCATCTACAAGATTGGCAGTGAATTGAAAGATTAACTTCCAGCTCGAACATAAATCTTTTATTTGACAATTTTTTAAGTTTTTCTGATTTCATGAAGTAACTTTCCTTTATTCACTCTTGCTGTCTTCCCCTAAGTTTATTACTTTTTATTTTATTTATTATTATTATTATATAACTCTTATTTATCCATTTTGTAATGAGCGTCTTGCTGGATTCTGCCCAGAGCTTGATGAGTGCGAACATGTAGACTGAAATCTATACATCTACAAAGCAACCAGCTAAAACCTTTAAAATGCAAAATTAAATGCAAACTCGAGGCAGCAGCAATTACCATCTACAACAAAGAACAACCACTCTTTCATAATCCTGCAGGAGACAGCTGTGAGTGTTAGTATTAGTGTAAAGATGGTGGCGTCATTACATATGTTTGCATAAAAGGCAAGCGGTCATCTGCTGTCTATATGTTTTTCCATTTGGAAAGCATACAATTTATTGAACTTACTTGATATTTGGGAGATATTCTGGATATGCATGTATATCGCCTCAGCAAGGTTTCTCACATGATATTTTCCAAGAAGATATTGAAATGTCCAGGCGACATGCTAGCTGTAACCTTGGCGGATTCCAGGCGGTTGTTAAGTGGTACTCCGTTCATGAAGTTCTTGAATGACTTGAACAAGGTTTTCAGCAGCTTAACTGGAATGTTGTCAGCCAGGTGATTTCCCTCACTTCAGATCATGTCCAGCTCTCCTGACCTCTTCCTGTAAGACTATGAGATCTGTAGGTTCGCTAGTTTTGTGTTGCTTTAGAGAACGATGACATCTGACCTCATCTGGAAATCGAGTTCATTGGTATTGTACAGCAGTAGTCTATGTGAGTATATCTTCATTCAAACATCATTACAATGTTTAATGTCTGAAGTCATTTGTTAACCTGACTTGCTAGGGATTTTCTGTTGTTGGAAGACCTTTTTGAGTGTGCATTGCCACTGCTATGGTCTGGCATAGATACTTGATTTAGCTCTCCTTACTGCCTTCCTGGTGTCACAGTTTCCTGATTTGTGCTCGGTAGTTGCTTCTCTTCTCTCTTTCAAGGCCCTTCTTTCGTCACAAACATCTACTCCGTCATTTGTGACCCAGGGTTGTTTCCTCTTCCTTTGCCTCCAAAGAATCTCTTTGACTGTTGAAAGTAGCAAGTACCGCTTCAGTGTTTCCAGCGAGGGTGTCTACATCACAGTCTACCATGTTCAGGGCTGTGAACTGGCCTCTAATTTGGGGCTTAAAAAGATTTCCGCAATGTTTGGTTCTTGAAGCTTTTCCAAGTCAAAGAGAATTTGTTGGCTGGTTGAGTGACGTTTCATTTTCACTTCCATCTTCAAGCTTGTATTGGTCACTGCTTATGTCGGTACCTGGATATGACCTTTTTGATGTTGGATTTTAAGCATCTTATTAGGAGGATTAGGTCGATTGTATAGAACTCCTCCACCTTGTTGTCTTCATGTGTGGTAATCTCAGCATAAATTTGGACAATAGTGACAACACAGGACCAATAACGATGTGAATGTAGATGAGCCTGCCTGGTTGGGAAGAGCACAGTGCAAGATGATATTTTCCCAAATCTGAGAGAATAATCGATTTTCTTGAGAAACACACCTAAACACTTCGCCATGCACAAATAGAGGTTAACAATACATATGACACGATTGTACTTGGAAATGACATTGTGATAGCCTCAGCTAATGGGAGAACGGGGACCAGTGTATTGACTGTATAATCTTCAAACTACAAGTCACGATACTGGCCCCATTCTCTGCTTTTAGGGGAATATTCTGAGAATGAAAGTATATTCCCCCTGTTGAAATAGTATGTCGTACTAACTTTAAGCCTGTCATTAGAATTAAGATTGCACCCTCTAGATCTTTAAGGTAGTCGAATTTTACTTGGGAAAATGTATATCCATGGTCATATTTGTTCCTTATGTGCAGCGCTGTGTTACGACAGCGAGGGAAACTTCAAATACCTGGGTGACACGTTTACCAACTCTAACAATCAAACATGCACGTGCACGGCTGACTACAATGTGAACAACTACCAGTACTCGCAGACCAAGTCTCTCTGGAACACCCCTGCTTTGTGTACTAATTGTGTGTACTTTCTGTCCCTTGGTTCATAGGTTGCAATTCCCACAACACAAAAACAAGCAACAGTCACACACAAATTTGTGCACATGTTCTGACACAGAGACAGGTACATTCAACCGTGTGGCTGAACACATATTCTCTAGAACACCTTTTGTTTGTATGACCAGAATATGCCATCTTAATGTTTGATTTAAAATTAATTTGGCTCACCCAGAACACAACCCTTCTATTCACACCCTACACACATCTGAAGATTTTTTTAAAACTGGTGTAGCATAGCGTATGCATGCATGCGCACACACACACACAAAATGGCTTTAGAGATGCCACATCTGATAACTTTGCTTGATGTCTTCCAGGCAAAGACGGCGCTTGCGTGGACCCTAACGATGGCTCTATCCACAAGTGGAACGAGCTGTGGTTGACCAACCCAGCTGCACCCCAGCTGTGCACCTGCCATCCACTTCTGCAGCAAGCCTTTTGCAGTGATGACATCACTGCAGTTGTGAATGCAACAGCTGTTCTCAAGGTCCCAGTTCTGCCATAAACTGCCTGTGCCAACCAGGTTCCAGATCTCATGATACAAATTTTAGGTTAAACTTCTGCTAACTAGTGTGATAAATATTGCACCAATGTCATTTATTATAACCTCTAGTAAATTCAATAAATAACAAAATCATGTAAATAGTGTACTGCACCCAGGAAATCTTTTGCATAATTTTGAAAGACTGCCATTGCATCATCGAGTAGTATAGCCAAGGTACAATACTAAGAGCTAGTCTGTTAGAAGGGTAAAAACACTAACACTACAGAATTATTGACATTAACGTCTTATAAGACATATTAAGTGAAGAAAAATAAATGTGATTTGAATAAAAAGACTTCAAAATTTTATCTGCAGGAATTGCTGTTTGTGATTATGTAATTATTACAACTTTGAGTATACACCAATCCTCCTAACATCTGCATATCAACAACTAATCCACATGGGAAATCCCACAATTTGAAATGAAATCTAAGACAAAAGCATCATCACAATTCAATTTGATTAAAAGTTAAAAGTATGCTGAGGCCAAAATAAACAGAACATGCAACCAAACACGTCTACACACAGCAGAAATGAGAGATTCAAATGGCAGTAGCGTATAACTAAGGGACACCGCTTACTAATCTTGCTTTTTCTGATACAATTGTAAAATATATTTTCTTGTGGGCTCAGTGTCAGTTGGAACGTGACTTAACAACCTTAGTTACTGCTTGATATACCATAAGTGTAGCAGTCTTCTGATTTGTAATCAATTTAACTTCTTGTATACAAATGCTGTAATTTCACATCTTTGTTTGAACAAGTACTTTGTGCTCAAATAGCCTGAAATATCACTATTTTGTTCATTCTTGTTATCAGAGATTAAAACAAATAGTTTACGCACATCTGGCTCATGTCTCATCCATTGATCTCTATGTTTGTTGTGTCGTCAGAAAATAATTCACCATTTCTTCAGGTCAAAGCACTCATCTTTTTTGCGAAGTTGTTTCTGCACACATCCCCAGCTTTAGTACCTAACCCATTTCATCTTATCTCAATTGCTAAGAGGTGTACACTGGGACAAGGTTACACAAAAACCATTTAAGAATTTTTAAAATGTGTCCACCGACTTTGACGATCAAGATTTCTTCCACATGCAATCTGAAAATTTTGGTTTATAAACAAATTTAACTCTAGGAATTCCCATTCAGTTCTCATATCTAATGGATTATTTTTAATGGACATTCTCCATATTGTTCCTCATCTACATACAAGAGACAAGGTTTCTAGAGTTTTATATATATATTAAAAACACAAATTTCATACATTGCTCATGAAACCTGCAAACCAGTTTTCCCATTCTTTTCAACACTTTCACTCGACCCGAGTTTGAAAAACAAAAACAAAAAACAATATGTATTCAAGAGTTTTCTTGTTTAATCACTGAAGATATAAACCATGCATGCTTCAGTCTTTTTCTGCATTCACATACGTGCACTTACACATTCTCTATGAGCTGGGTCCTATGGCTACTCAAGTGTATACACAGAGCAAATAGCATTTCTCTCCCTTTCAAAGGCTTGTTCTCTTGTACCTGTGCTCAGCTGTTATCTGGCAAAGCATAACTTTCATGAACACATGTAAACGACAGTCCACTTTGCTAGTTTTCAAGATAAGCAGCTTGTTTTGTTTTGCTCTCTCGACTGCTCAGGAATGGAAAAGGTGCATGATTCTAAAAACAAATAAAAAAAATTGAATAAAGGAGAAACTTTGGTAGTGTAACTGAAAAGTGGAAGATAAATAGCATACAGTTCACTAAATAGATTTGATTTGGTATTATATATTGATGTAATACAATGTGGTAAGTGTATATAAACATATGCACACATACACACCAGTCATGCATCCATACAAATTCAAACAAGCCCCATAAACAGTAAATGTCATTAAATCTTATTCCATTAGAATAACACATTTTACCATCAAAGTATTTGGCTCTTGTCTCCAAAATCAAAAGAAAATTTACTCATCTAACTACATAACCCTAAAGTAAAAAACTCTGCATTGCTCACCAGTTTAGCCCCCCTGGACACCAGAATATTGTCGTAAGTCCAATAGTGCATCTGCATGAAAGACATTTAGTGAAATATATCATCATGCACAAGTCAAATTATGTTTTATGCACCATGAACACCTAATTTTTAAAAATTAAATAGCATACTACCGATTAAAGCTTTTCTCCAAATGACTTGGGTAGCTCTACACAAGATTTTTTTTTTCGAAAGTCTGAGTGAACCATTTGTACTCCCTTCTTGAGAAATAGGCCTACAAACATTAAGTATTGAGAAAGAGGTAAAACCCATTAAGTGATGAACGTTTATGGATACAACTTAATAAATTATAGTTCTACTTCTTTCACTGAATGGGCATTCGACAAAAAAAGCGTGTTCACATATATTACTAAGGTTAGAACATTTCACCTTTTCGTGTGTTTTGTGGTGTTTGTAGACCTATTATTGCATAATAAAAAAAATTTAACTTTCATTTTGGGTTTTTAACACAAAATTAGATATTTAAGCTTTCTCCACCCCACTCACCCTAACAGAAATATCCTGCAGTCAGAGGAATAACATTTCCCCAGCATTAGCAGGGTACAACGCATTCCCCATCATTAGCAGGGTACGATGAATTTCCCCAGCATTAGTAGGATACAATGCATTTATCAATAATCATTTTAACTATATGAGAAAACCTTATATATCTCATACTCATACCTTCAACTGTGTTGGTAATGCCACACCCTGAACCCGCTTCAATGGACCCAGTGTTGGACTCTCGATGTCATGAATCTGTCAGAATATTTTGAATATATTTCACAACCAACTAAAAATTACAACTATTGAGGTATTTCATTCTTGTGCAGTTCAGTTTTATTCACTATTCCTTTTCTGGCAAACTCCTTAAGAGGAAAAGAAGCTGACTCTGATGACAATGGTTGCAGACTATCCTTCTATCCTTGTCAGTGTTAAAATACTTTGCTGCTTTCTCCTTTTGTTTTATGCTTAAAAGCTAAGTTAAAACGACCCATAGCCTCGAGGCATGTGATTCTCTGGGGACATAACAAATAGAAGACTAAGTTTGACACTCTCCTGATGTCTCTACCTTATGTGATAAACCAGGTCCTCATTCCCAAAAGGCAGCTGCTAGGAAGGTAAGCAGCATTTTCAAGCCACAGATCATAACACACACTCGCCACTAGATGAGTTACCTCCCATCTCCTGAATGCAACCTCTTTTACAACTGTCAGCATATCATGAGGGTTTCTACATTCTAAGCACTCCAGTTTACTGCAAAGAATTTTGGTTTGCTTCAGTCTGCAAGTATCACTGCTTACTTATTCTAACACCCATGTTACCGCTTTGTTTGGCCATTTATGTGTTAGGGTTTAGTACTGTTACTTTCATAAAAGCACTGCAGTGATGGGAAATTGCCCAAGGACATTGGTACTGTTACTTTCATAAAGGCACTTACTGCAGTGACAGTAAATCGCCCAATGAGGCTGGTGCTGGAAATGAGAGGTCCTGCTGTGATGTCCACATGGTCACCCATGCGGTACACTGTAACTTTTGATCCGCTTTCTGACTTTGCAGCAATAGCAGGGATCTGTGCAGACTTGAAACGGTTGTCCTCAAAAATTTTTGCAGCCAGAGAAGCATCAATGTCAAGCCTCTCAAACTGCAAGTCACTGTGGTACAGCTTGGCACCAATCCGACTCAGACAATTCAGTTCTGTCTGAAAGTTCAGAAAAAAACTAAATAACATGCATTTTATTCATATTGTGCTATCAAAATGACCTTCAACAACCTGACAATCCCCAAATACTTCTTCCATTATCATAGTGCATTTCTCATTCCCTCTACATAACACTATCTTTATTGGACTGAAAACATCCACTTACCCACCCACAATTCATGTATTTACTGATATGTGAATATACTCAGCATATAATGTGTGCCACTGCACAGCGATCAATCATCTCTACTGTCATTGTCAACAGTCTTACTTTTGAGGGTTTCCAGTTGTCAAACTTGAGGTCAGCATCATAGATAAAGCTGCCACTCTTTACTGCAACATTTACACACATCACTTGTTCATTCATAGCAAAGATTTCTATACTTTCATTCAAAATTATTCATACTTCCATTTATTTTACTCTCAAAGTATTTGGCTCTCATCTTAAGAAAAAAAAGAAGAAAATTTACTCATCTAACTACCTGACAGATCAAAGATTTCAAACGTTCATTCTCCTAAGTTTAAAATATTTATATCTACCCACTCATTTAAAGAAGTTTTGCAGTTCTTTACTCTAAAACCAGTTTGTAAAATAGTAAGTGCTAAAACCAAAAGAGTAGGATGGAAAGACAAAAATCAGTCCCCATTTTTAACCCTTTTTAAATATTAAATGATAAACTATACAATAAAATTATGAATAAAATTGTACATGACTGTTTGTACATGTAAAGAGAGGAAAAAGGACAATGCAAAGTTTGTGTGTGTGTGCACGTGCATGCATGCAATCATGAGCATGTGCATGTATATGTGTAAGTGAATGAGAGAGCACCAAATGCAAGTATACACTTGTGAAAACCTTGCTCTTACAGCACTTATGATACTCACCATTAGGCTTGGGAAAACTACAAAGTTCTATATAGTATTGGTCTTTAAAGGCATTTTCCAAGACATAGCCCAAGGTGAAGGAACATGTCCTCCAGAAAGCCTAAGGAAAATTATCACAAATGAACAATATAGCAATTAAACAAACAAAATATTCCTCATTAAGGATTAATTTTATTATCACTGAGAAAAACTAATCTATACAAAACTTGAAGGAGAAAAATGTTTCTGATAAGGGGTGCATTTTAGAGTTCAAATCCAGCAACAAAAAATATAAATAAATAAAATAATAATAATAATGAACAATTTGTAACATTAGTAAAGCAAAATAATGGTTTGCCTAAATCTGAATTTACTCTTTAGATGGTTTTCAATTCATAAATAAGCAGTATGAGTAAAAACTAAATAACCTATGGATTCAGCATATTTTATTTTCAAAAAGCAGTAATTACTGATTTATATATATATACACACACACACATGAAGAGAAAGAGAAAGAGTTTACAGAGAGGTATGTGCAAGCCAGAGCAAAACACCGCACACTAAAATAATTTATACCATTAACACTTTTGATGCTTTGTTGTTACCAGAAAAGATAATCCATACAATTATTTTGAGAAGCAACAGAAATTACATTGTTGGCGATAGTGGGATCTTCATCCTGAAAATGCAGAAACTGAAGCTGGCAGGATTTATTTAATGGACGATGCATATCCCATGGTTCACCATCAACAAGAGCCAGTGCTGTTCGTGACGTCAACAGCTCTTGCATATCTTCAATGTATAAATATATCCATTTTCAAGTGAATTGAAAATAGACAACTTTCAACAATTATTTTCAAACAATGCTTCAAATGTTGATAGCTTTTGCATATTATTAAAGTATAAGTGAATTAAAGAGGATTGAAAATGGACGATTTTCTAACATTTAAGTGGGGCTGATTTTTCAATAATATTCTTAACTGAGTTGTGATTTGAAGTTCATTTAAAACACAACTTTAAACGAAGCATTCAAACTAATCCTTTTGCATCTCACCTTGACTGAAAGGTCTTGATCCTATATTTTAATGCTATGTTGCTATAAATTTGTTTGCTAATTTGTTCTGGTCTATATATGGACAAGATATTTTAGTCTACATTGATATATTTATGTATTTTACTTTGCTTTGTTTGTAAAGTGCACTGTGCTTACTTCGTAGTATGAAAATGCACCACAAAAATCTAATTATTATTATTATTATTATTAAAAGTCTTTCTTTTTATCATTTACTCTTATATGTACATTCAATATTAGTTAATCAACCACAAGCATCTAAGTCTACCATCTGCTTATTAAATTTACTCACGCATAGCACAATTGAAAGGTGTTGACAGTCCTTTGTTCATCACTAATGTAGTGTCTTCAGGTGTTCCTTTGTACTGGACCTCAATTTTTTCAATACGAGTGACTAAAGAAAACTGCCTTTTCTTTTCTTCCTCAAACAATGCACTTCGTTTTTGCCGCACATCTGAATTGGTAAGATTTCTCTTGGTACATAAGCAGCCTGCAGGGTGTAATAAAACATTTGCACATTTATTCAACTTAAATTACAAGTAATCCTTTCTCCAGCATATGTATACCTACTTTTGTCCCCTAAGTGTAATTTTCTTCAATTATTTACAAACCACTGAAACAGCTAAGGAAAAAACTGAAAACCTGACAATAATAATAATGATGTAAACTCATAATGCACAGCATCATAACCAAGATCGATCGCACTCTCTGCGCAGACCAATAATATCAAATAGACGATAACAGCCAGTGGACTGTGAGGTATGTATAGGGACACTGAATAACATAAAGATTAGGTACAAGAGTAAAGCAATGGATGAAGGTATGAAGGGATATAAGCAGTGTAAGGTGGAGTTAGATGACAGTTTGCATGATAGACAGTATTGCCAGGGAGTCAAAGGTTCTCCCACACACATACACACAGAGTTATTACACCATAAATTTTGTTCTCTGGTATGAGATTTATGATTTATAGATATTTTCATCGCCTCTGATATGTTTAGTTTACTTCTTGTTACTCCTTAAGGAGCATAGGGTCGCAACAAGACCTTGCCAGAGGACCCAGTTTTGGGCATCATCCCCTCTGCTGGCCCATGTGCTTCCGGCATCCTTTGCCTCATGCGCTTTTTGATGTTTTGGCTAGTGGTCTTCTGGTTGGTTCTTTTCTACAGGCTGCTGGTGGAGTTTTTTTCAGGCCATCTTATTCACAGAATATGGCGTGGGCATCGGTTGGTAAAGGTCTGCAGCTTGTTGTTGATGGCGTTTGTCACTCTCTCGGTTTCAGAACCGTACAGCTGGACTGTCTTCACATTGGTGTTGAATACTTACTGTGGAAGGATAATGCTCAGGAGTTCCAGATGCAGGCTGTTGAAAGCATGTTTGGCCTTGTTGAAGTCATCGTCCGCTCAACCATCCTTGTTTATATGCTTCCCAGGTAAACTGTTTCCGGGATGTTCTCTCCATGACGTTGGATGGGGAGTTCCTGCTTGTTGTTCATTCTCATCACTTCATTCTTTTTTCTGTTGACCTTTAAGCGAGTCTTCTCCGCTTCCTCTACTAGCTTACTCAGTTTCGTTTGTGCATGCTGCTGCCGATGAGACAGGAGACTAATATCATCTGCAAAGTCTAGATCCTCTAGCTGTTTCCGATATATTTACGGGGGTCTAAAATTGTCTGCCTATGCTACCATTCTGACATTCAGTTGATCAGCCGTGATGATGATCCAAAGACCTTTTCTTTGTTATAACGATTTGTGTTCCCAAATACTCCAGATATTCAAAGCTGGTTATGGACCTTGAATATTTTAATTACTAATTTTTACTTACGGCATTGCTGTCGAGCTCTAAACGTCAAATTCTTCCCAAACCAGAGAGGACGGCATGCAGAAGCCATAATGTCAATACCACGCAGGAAGTGTTCGTGAGTTATCTTTCTTTCACGCATGCGTATAGATCCTGTTTCCAAGGAGATTTCGAGTAAATTATGGCCATCGACGACTTGTGTTGTAGGTGAAGGTACAACGGCAACAAATACAGGACAGTTCAGCACTTTTCCATAAACACTTCACAATGGTATTTATGGTTTATATTTTTGCTATTTTAGGTATCCTAATATACGTTACATAAAATATTAATATCTTGTCTAGATTTATGTGCAGGACGAAACAGTCATCATGTCACGTCCCTTCATACTCAGCATAGTTAAAATGATGTTTGCTTAAAGTTTGAGTACATTTTGATTATTGATAAACACTTGATATGCTAAAAAGAATTCACATTTTTTTTTAAACTTCAACAGTAAATCGGTATTTTTATTTACTACATCTTCATAAGAATTTATAACAAAACTTCAATGAAACATTTTTTTTACTTGTATGACATTTACTTTTAAATTTCTATAAAGAAAACATCTAAATTTATTTTTGAATAAATTGTTAATACTACTTTTTAGGCCTTTATGCTTTGAAGATAACTGGCTTTAATCTTTCATCTTTATTTAGTATACTAGACACATATATTTAGTTCAGTTTCTTGAAATATATATTGTCATGCATTCGCTTCATGCTATATATTCATCATCTTAGAAATGAAAGAAAGTGATTTTTATTATTTTTCTGCCAACCAGTACTGTCTCAGTCCAGGGACTACTGTAACTGTCAATCATTTTTTTTTTGTACTTTCTTCTCATCAACAAATTACAAATAATAATAATTAATACTCTACTGAAAGAAAAGTGTGCATGGATAAAACAATGGCGAAGAAACTGCAAAGATATATGAAACCTATATGAAAGTACTACAACCTACCAGTCTATCATTCAGTCAGGAAGAATTAGTTTAAATGTACATTCTATAACTGATTATTCTGCTCTAATTAAAATTATTTCTCTACCATTTGTTCCTTTATTTTTAGCCTGGGAGTGCAGTTTCTTTCTCCAACAGTTCAGCATCCAGTGGCTCAAAGCGTGGCAAGTCACGACAGTATCGCACAGTGAGCCACACTTCACAGATTGATGAGTCCCTCTTTGGAAAGCCTAATTCAGAGAAAATGCGGCAGGAAATCCTACAGGATAAGTGGACAAGTGAGAATGCTCCAATAGAAGATGAAGCACTAGAAAGAAACAATAATCGCAGTGGAAAAATCAAGAACAAAAAGGAAGTTGTACAGCTTATTACTAAGGATTTGATTCGAAATTTGATGTGAGTAATTTGCTTTGTAAAATATTTTACCTGTCCATCAAAGGTCGAAAGGTTATTGGATTTTGTTTTTTTTTTAGTGTGTTTGTTTTCACATTTATTTTGATACACTGAAGAGAAGTAGAGATATTGTGTGAAAGGTTGGATTTTTTTAATGACAGACTGGTACAAAGAAATTGTAATTTGATCATGAATGTCTGTGCATATTTGCATGAGTAATTAATTGTCCATTCATATATTGATATATATGTGTGTACTTGTATGTGCATGTGCTACCAACAAGATCAGCTGATTTTAAAACATTTCTGGAATGGTGAAGATCTTGAAATCTGTATGAATTATAAACTTTAAATTTAATTTTAATTTAACTAATTTAAAAGATCATTGTGGGAGATAGTGTATTTGACTGTTGAGTGTGCTCAAAATTGGGTGGAGTTAGAAAAGGGATCAGTGATGATTATTAGAAATTTTGTATTGTTATTTTTGTCTTAAAGAAATTATAATTACTAAAACTGTTTAGTTAACTGGATTTGTTAGGCTAATTGTTTTGGTTGCTTGCAGTATACCTTCAGAAGATCCTTCGGGTGAGTCAATTATTTTGCCCCGGGACCAGTTCTTCCGCATCCTTGAGGCCTCAAGATACCGTTCAAAAGAGGAGTTATTGGCAGAGGCAGAGCGACTGAAACAACAGAGGCAGGAGGAACTGGTTTGTATTGTTCACGACTATGGTGACAATTGCTTGTTGTAGGCTTTCTACGGTAATTTTTCAAGACCAGCCCTTTAAAGCTTTATATAAGAGTGTATGTACGTATGTGAATATATATTTATATACCTGTGTGTGTGTCTATATAAATACATATATACTCTCATCCTGTATACCTAACAGTAGAAACAACAACAATAATAATCATAATAATAACAATAAAGGATTTTACTATTTTACAATACTCTTCCTCTCTTCATATATGGCTGTATGCACAGTGCATAACAGTCGAGATGTCAAGAGGAGAAGGAGGGGAAAGAGGACAAAAACTGACCAGACTTGTCAATTCAGCCTAATGCTTTCCTCTGTTACTGTTCTTTTATGATGAAGTGATGTTACTTTTTGACTGCTGCTTACATAGAACCATTCTTGCAATCTATGGCACTATAGCGAGCTCCATTTCTCTCCTTTATTTTTGGAGGTTTTGTTTTCATATTTTTTGTGTGTGTTAAATCAGGAAAATGCGCAGGCCACAAGAAACCGAATGAAGGCCCTGGACCTTGCTCGTGTCAAGAATCAGGCATTGAATGATCTTGAACAGGAAGCGCAGGACAAAGCAGATGTCCTGCTTGCACGAGCCAATAGCTTGCGACTTGAGGCAGAAGATGAGATCAAGCACTTGAATGAGGTAATATTGGTACTTGAACAAGTTCATGCTGACACTTGAATGAGGTTTGCAGATAAGGTGATGATGATACCTTTGGTAGAAAGTGTTTTGGCCATGTAATGATGGGGTTTTTTGTTTGCTTTCCTACATATAACATAGCAATGCTGTGTTGCAGCTGTTTACACAGTGTAATGCACTGTCAGCTATTTATTAGAAAATTGTTTTTGAAGTTAAAAGATTTTCCTCATTAAGCATACTATGGACATGAGTTTCATTATACATTTTTTATGAACCTTAGTTTCTGTCATAACTGCCACCATGGTCATACGTGCTGCATTCTTGTAAGATTTTCTTATTTTTTTTATGATAATTGTATCTCAGCTATTTGTATGTGCAACTTCATAAAATCTGTTTGCAGCTGATTCTGAATGCTAAGTGCCACGCAATAAGAGATGCTCAGTTGCTGGAGAAGAATCAGATCACAAAAGAGATGGCAGACGAAGAGAGACGTCTGGACACAATGATGGAGGTGAGCTCACGTGAACATGTGACCATACAGTCATCACAGTGAACAACAACCCTCCCAATGATCAACATTTGGTATTACTGTCATCACACAATGATACTGGGGTCTTTTATCATGTTGTTAAGAATATAAATAAATATAGTAAATAGTATTCAAACACATATTCTTGAAGCTGTTGAATTTTGTTTAAAGACCAGAACATAGCTGTACATTAGCCGTATATATATATATCTCAAAAGATGTAATATTTTTCTAGGGTTGTTGAAATAAAAGGAATGCTAGTTTTAAATGCAATTGGTTTTCATCCATGAACATCTTGCACAACTACAATGCATCATGGCTGTCTTCCATCACAAATTTATTAGAATAAAGCGCCCCTTTAGAAAACCTACAATCAATTAAAAATTTAAAAACATTATAGTGACAATAGCTTCTGCTGTACATTTTGTTATTTTTATGCAGTATGCAGAGGTCATTGTCACTTTTTACATCAATGTCATTGTCAGTTTCATTTTCAGATCGGTTGTCAAGTTTTTATCTGCAGATTGACTATTGTAGGACCTTTTATAAAACAGATAATTTGTTGTCTCTCCTGTACAGCTGGCAACTATAGCAGCTCTTTTCACTTAATGGCTAATCATTCCCTAGCACCATCACTTATCTCTTTATCTCCCCTGTCCCCTATAGCAACCATTCCCATCTTTTTGGGATGTCACACCATAAATCATTGGTGTTTAGACTATGGTGTCAAATGCCTGACTTTAACCTATATAGTCTTATTGATGCTGTAGTTAAAACGAATTACTGTGCGATGGTTATTTTTCGTCAATGTCAGTTTTCCTTTCATATCAATTGTCATGGTTTTTTCTGCAGATTGATCGACAAACTGGCCTCAAACTCCAAGAGGAGATTGAGAAGAGACGCAAAGATGAACAAATGATGGGCGCAGCCAAGCTGATGGAGCAGATTCATGAGAATGAGCAAGACCGCTTGTTTGAGCTGGAACGCAAAGATCAGGAGAACATACAGATGCAAAAGTCAGTTCATCTGCAGCCCTTTAGTTTTATGAACAAGTCTCTAGAAACATAACATGCACATACCTACAACAGTGATGACTATCAGAGAATGTTCTGTCTGTTGTCTGTTGTCTGTTATTATATTTTTTGCACAACTTAGGGATATTCCAGCATGAAATCATTGATAACAAAATGCCATTTTCAGAAGGGTATGAGTGTTTCTAGCCACAGCTAGGCTTAGAATCATTTTGAAAATTTTCCTCTTTGGAAGCATAAATAAATCCTTATAGGCACAGAACTGCTGCATTTAAAAGTAGAATAAATTATCTTAAAGAGTTACATACCTTGTACTGAAGACTTAACATGGATCTCAGGATCATGTCCAGCTATAACTAATATATAATATTTGTAAAGCGCATTACCTGTGTAGATAAGAGCTCAATGAAAGACTGCAAATGAACCAATAGTCAACCATACAATAAATATAAGAGTCTGCAAACAGATAACACCATGACTTTAAAAAAAAAATCCTGTGGAGGAAGAATTGAAGAGTGGGTGAAACATTACTCTTGATTATGCAAGCTATTTCTTAAAGAGGTGGTTTCTGAGGCTGGATTTGAAGGCTTCAAATGTAGATTTAAAAAAAAAGGGAAAGAGAATTCCAAACAGTTAAGTCTGAGAAGGAAAAGGAGGTTTAGCCAAATTTCGCCTGTCTGCTGCATGACACAGAAAGGAGGGCAACACAAGCAGGCAAAAAAGAAGTTGAGGTGGTAAGGCCTCTTTAGCTCAGACAGGTTGGCTGGGGCAAAGGCAAGAAGAGAACGGTAGCACAGTGTAGCGATCACAAACAGGATCAAGAGAACATACAGATGCGAAAGTTGCAGTTTTTTTGAATGGCACTGCATCAAGAAAGCAGTCACATGTTAACTGGTTGCCTACCCCAAATGTTTTAAATATGTTGTTCAACAGAACTTAGTTCATGAACGTAACTACAACATGATCAAGAAACTACACAGTGTGACAAGAGAGTAGAGAGGGAGAAGGAGGCACATGTGCGATAAAGCAGGGCAATAATGAATAAAGAAGTAACTGATGTTTTTCAACAGTCATTTCTTTTCTCTTTCTGTACTGTCTTTATATTTCATGTACAGGTACATTGAGAAGCTGATGCAGGAAGACCAGATACAGGTTGAAAAGAAGCATGAGAGACAGATAAACCTACGTGTAAGTATTAAAACATGTTCAAGCACTGGAAACTGCCTCACCTTATTTTCTTCAGTTGTTTGAATATTATTTCTATTTTATTCTACTGCTCAGATTTTAAAAGCATATTGGGCAGAGTAGTTTTCAAAATGTGTGAAAATGTGTTAGCTTATGCCTCATGCATTAAACTTGTGCATTAAACAGGAAGATCTTGACCATGCCAACTCTGAAATCTTAAGACGCAAAGAACTGAGGAAAGAGCAAGAAAGAGCCGAAGAGGAAAAAGTGCTGGAATTTCAGAGGCAGAAAGCTGTGAGTCTTCATTTTTTTCAGCATGAAAAGAAAACACTTAACAGAAGTATTTAAATTTTGTTAAAATAAACTGTTACTTTACTGTCTCCCTATTAAGAAAGAAATGCAAAACAAAAGCCAAACACAGAATTGTGCTTTGTTTAGGAGCGCGAAGAGGCTTATGAGAAGGAACAAGAACGTATACGCATTGAAAAAGAGAAGGAGACAGCGAGGATGAGAGCCTTGCAGGAGAGGGCAGCTGATGAGCAGGCTGAGAAAGATGCTTTGCGTGCCAAGAGGGCACAGGAGCAGGCGGAGCGTGATTGGCGAGCCAAAGAAGCAGCAGAAGCTCGACAAAAGGCAGAGACAGAGGCCATGCTGCGTGAGGCCAGATCCAAGCAGATGCAACAGCGAGAACACTTTCTCGGCATCCAGGCTCAACGGGAGAGGCAGGAGTTTGAGAGGGTGCTCAGGTGAGGGTCCAAATATGTAAAGGATTGTATAGCCTTATTGACAGCAGGACATCATATTTATGATACAAAGTTTATACAAACAAATTAACCAGCACACCGGTTTTGGTGCTTATAGAGTTCTTTATTGTTTTAGATTTTATTCTAGACATATATGTAGACTAAGGAACCTTCTCTACTGGTGTTAAAAAAAAACAAAAAAGGTAAAGCAAGAATGACCATCTTATTTCTCTTTTCCTGCTGTTGAAATTGGCCTGTGATTGGAACCTTTCACCAACGATGTTGCAGGGCGCAGAAGGAGCTGATAGAGCGTGAGAAGCGCGAGGAAGCAGAAATTCACAAGAAGCGCTTGGTTCATGCTGATGATGTGCGTGCCCAGATCCGCAAAAAGGAGCAGGAACGAATTGCTGAACGCAATGCCTTCTTTGAAGAGGGTGTGCGCCTTGATGAAGAAGCACGTGCCAGACGGGCACGCCTTGATGAAGTCAAGAACAAGAAACTGGCAGAGCTTAAGTATGTGCTTCAGCCATCAGCTGTAAATTTACACCCATGATTATTATCTATCAGGAAAAAAAAGCTTTATATTTTCTAAGAGGGAAAATGGTTGTGCATTGGTAGTCATATGCTGATGCATGCATGTTTATTTTTATGGAAGGGGAAGAAACAGTACAAATTCCAAGCCATAAAGTTTTTTTCTGCCATTTGCTTGCAGGGAAGCTGGAATTCCAGACAGGTATTTGGCTAACGTGGAGCGAAACATCAATCAACCCCAGCATGCATGAACTGGAAAGTTTCCTTAAACATGACCTAGATTGTTTCCAGTTAATTTACCCTCCATGCCAGAACATGGAGGGAATATCACTAAGGCTTTTTCTGTAGAAAGTCATATACAGGATTTTACCACTGTCTGTGATACTGAAGGCATGAGCATTAGAGAGAGAAAGAGAGAATGAAAGATGAGAAATGAGGATAGAGTGGTTTCCATTTAGGGAAATATAAAATGGCTTAACAGTGCAGACAGAAAGAATGATTCTCTACATGAAAGTAACCAACAGATTGCTTCAGTGCGAACTCATCAAGATTCATAAGAAAAATCGTTTACTTTTACATCTAAAATAAAAATATTTACATGGAAGTATACGTTATATAAGTGAACTTCAAAATCTGGCTTCGTTGCGCATTACCATTGGACTTCACATCTTGTAAACTGGTTTACATTGAGCTGGCACAGATTAAAAAAAATACTCTAGCTCAAAAAAATACTTCTCGAAAGAATTTGGCTATGATATCCCTCCATCTGCCAGTCTCTTCCCATTGTCTGTAGGCAATCTGAAATTACCACCTTTCTCATTGGTTTTATGTCCTCAAGATAAACATATTTTCTTCATTTTCTCTTTTACGTTGAAATTAAGGGGGAAATGTCTTTAATGGAGCTGTGTTGCAGCAGCACCTATTGTTAATGAATGAATTGTTAGAAGCAAGGTTTTCAAAGGCTTTGATTAACGTAATCTGAAGAGTGTCGCCTTTTTTTTTATATTTGTAGCATTTTTACTTCCACTGCATGGAAAGCCCACACGTTACCCATCCAGTCTTTTTTAACAAATTTAGTTTTTTGAAGGAGTTTTGATCATATTTATCTGTCATGATAGCATACAAATGCCTGAATGCACATCTTCATGACCATTTTCTTTACAACTGATTCACTTGGGAAAGACAAAGAATAAATAGACAGCTATTTAGCCCAGACTGAAATTCATCAAAACTTTCAGCAACACCTCTTAAGATTTTAAAGTGGAAACTGTACAGATTATTTGCAATAAAGGACTTCTTGTGTTATTTTGTCCGAGTACTGTTGTAAGATGGCATGGCTAGAACTGTACTGCATTAGCAAATTTTTGGGTCCTGGACTGGTGTGGTAGAAAATGCTGTGAGAAAATACATGCAGCTCTGCAGAGATAAACAGGTGCATGTTTTCATACTGACAACACTTGAAATAAAAAGACATAATGATTTGTAGATTACTTATGCCTAACCTTTATGATATAAAAATCAAAAAACTAAGATAAGGGGTCAGAGAACATAAATGATTTGGCTTCAAGGGTTGGAAAAGATAAGAGTTTAGATTGGAGAAATCGTAATGTACGACACTGTGTAATATTCCATAGATGATTCTTTTGTAATTACATGTCAATGACAGTATTACATGCAAAAAAAAGTCTCTTATAAAGGAAAACAATTTCTTGACACCAGAGGGATCAAGTTGATAAAACACAAAATATGAATACATGGACATCGAGGGACTGCGATACCATTTTCTGGGACTGGTCACCAAAACCTGTTTCCACAAGGATCTGAAAACTCCAACACTGTAATGCATGGAAAACCCCAACATCGCAATGGATGGGAAACCCTGCTAAGGAATTCACAATTCATGCACAGCCGACTTCGGTGACTGCAGCTTTGTTGGACAAGGACCAATAGCCCAAGACATTTCACAAAAGCCCACTATGACAAGACAGGTGGGAACAGAAATCTTGAGTGACAGACATTATCACTTATATATACTGATAAATATACACATGCACCACTTCTTATCCACAAGCAGAAACCAAAGGCAAATTTTGTAAGTTTTTTAATACAATTTTAGAAACAGTGCGTTGTGCAACACAATATTTCATGAAATTTTACTCTTTGATTGACATTATGAGTCAGGCTGTCTGGAATTTGAACTCGTATGAAGTTCTTTTTGACAGTCATATCAGCAGTCAGACAGTATATAAGAAATGTCCACGTCTAATTACACTGCGATAATGAATTGTCCTTCAGTGCAGGAATATATGGCATATAAGCCGAAAACAAAGCAGGTCTTTATCGTAACAGGCAGACCTTATCTGCACAGATGAAATGATCACATGAGATGTGACAGGATGTAATATACATCAATTTCGTTTATCCTTAACAAATCTAAAAGCACATCACATTAAAAACACAGAAGAGTGCCAACAAGGTAGTAAACACCTATACCAATAAGTCAAACGACCGATGGTTGTGAGACATCATGTCCTTCCGCCACTGATTTCCTCAATGGAAAAGTCAGCAGTTTCAAAAAAAAAAAAGGCAACTATTCAAGTGATACTAGTGATGAGAATCTCCATGTATGGTCATGATTCATAGGATCCACTATGACGATAAATGAATTCAATATCACTACAACCAGTCTATTGGCCAAAGAAGTGAAGGATCATTGTGCAGTCTGTCACAGAAGTTGATTTATCCGAATAAAAATAGATGAATTCAGTTATGGTACTTTAATAAGTTATATCTCCAATGAATATTCACAGATCAGTAAATATTGTCTCTTTCATATTGTATACACTGCATTTTTACACTATAGACCAAGGGCTAGCACTGTCTTTCAGGACTTTCACATGCAGCCAAATAAGAGGCAGACGGCAACTGCATCACCATCCACAAGGAACATCTTCTCACTCCATTTGATCAACTAGCAAATAGCAAATGAAGACATTTTCTGTTACCTGTTTTGTCCCGACTCAAACCTAAGCATGCTCTCTTCATGATATGACTGGGTATCAAGTCAATTTGCTTTTCTTCTAGTAGGCCTATCATCTGGAAATCAATTAAAGACTGGCAAGAAAATTCAGTCAGTTGAACCCCTTATAAAGGGACAGCACTTCCCTTTTTGTTGAATCTGTTTTTCATTAGTTCGCTTCCATAAGCTGTACTCAGCAAAAGTTATGTGATTAAAGAATCACAGCAGCTGTTATGAACCTACAGCTGTGTCACCAGTTACAGATGTGTCAGTAACAATACTCTTAAACTAGAAAAACAAATCAGCTATCAATATCTTGCCCTCATGGAGACAGTAAATCCCTGAGTTAAGCGATGTAAAAAAATTCCTCTAGTCAGTGAAAATCACTTCAGCTTATTAACTTATTGGCATTCTGTATCTAGAAAAACACTGTAAATTTCCCCCAAACAAAATTCAACTGATGAAAATATGCACAGTAGCACCATGAACCAGTTGAAAAACTTCTAGGTATATCACTTCAGCACAGGATAGTCATCCTGGAGGAGAGAGTGAACTCTGCAATTTGGACAAGTTGTCTGTTCTTTAAACCACTTTCGTATGCACTGCAATAAAACAGCAAACCAAAAGTTACAATTGAGGCTCAAAACTGATAGCATCAATGAATACCAAATCCTCAATCACACCATACAAAGTTAAATTTTAAATACAAGCTGGACTAGTGGTAGATCTAAAGACATGCCAGCAAATTGCCTCACAAATCAAAAGATTTTAAGCTGGCAAAACAAAGCAAAGTTAAGAAATAAAATAAAATGTAACTAAAAACTAACATGGTTTACAGCTGACAGCAACATGCTTTCTATTAAGATCATATCTTTATTTTTTTTTCCAATTCTGTCCATTCCTTAACCTTTAAGACTATTGTTTAAAAAAAAACAAAACACAGAAGCATTTGACCTCATCATGAAATTGATGCCGGCAGTCAAGCGTTGTGATTGGTGCAGAAGACAGTTCTTCATGGCAAATGGCACAAGGATCTTCCTCTTCAAAATTATCCCCTGCTCCCAGCTCACTCCAGTCAAGTGGACGTCGGACCGGCTCAGCCCCGTCCGTATTCCAGACAGGGTTAACTCCCTGTGTTCTCTGTAAAGCGGCTATTGTGGTCTTGTATTCAATGCCTGCAGAAGAATTCTTCTTTGTGGGCTGAAACCAAGATTGTGAAGAAAAAAAACAACTGCATTAACTCATTATCTCAGGCAGCTATTTAAATTACTGAAAAGTTATTAGCAAAAAAGTTACATGAATATCACTGAAATAAGTGCATTGCCAACAGTGGAGGACAGCTTATGCAAGCAAACACATAATCAACATATTTATTTTTATTTACTGTCAATTTCTGTGCAAGCGCACCTGTATATAAACCGCATCCACTAAATTTATTTTATATCTCAATTTTTTTCACAAATAAGCCACACTGGTTTATAAGCCGCAAATATATACAACTTTTCAATGGCCAGGTTGATCGCCTTCAACTTAAAAGCTGCATCGAAGATATTTTGTTTTGTTTAGGGCATGATGAGCATGTGTGCCTCAGCAATTGATTTGAATGCTTTTAATTGTATGATGCTTTGATTTAAATATGTGAACAGTTAACACAGTAACATGAACAGTTAACATGGAACGTATCGAAAATTAATTGGAATATGAAAAATTCTCTAACAAGCTGCATCGCTGTGTAAGCCACAGGGTTTAAAGATGGGGAAAAAAGTCTGAAATTTATGTTACTTATTTAGGCAAAGTTATCAGATAAATTTGTGAAGCAGAAGGCACACAGGAAGCAAGAGAGGTTTGTTTAGGGTCAGAACTGCTTGGGTTGAGAGGGAGCAAATGCACGTGTGCTAAAAATATGGGGGTGGTAAAGCTAATTAGCTGGAATTACGATTGTTGCTTTTTCAATGCACTCCTCTTCATACCTGTTTCCCCTCCAAAATCTATGTTTCACCAAACATTTACACCGACATCAGAAAACCAAAATGTAAATTTCTTGCAGCAGTCAACATGTGCTCACCTCCCCATTACCAATATGCTTGAAGCCACGAGCAATAGCCATCTGCGTCACCCTAGTCAAGATGACTTCTAGTGACATTCCAGACAGGGACCCACCATGTGCTCTTCTCAGCTCCTGAATGAGCTGGGAAAAGTTTTCTCTGGAACACACAGTTGAAAAAGTCGCCACTGATTTTTTTGCAACAGTGACAGAGGTATAAAGAGTAACAAACATTAAATCCCTTGATGTTGACATGCAATAAGAAAGTGCAACACATTGTGAAACTAACATTGATACTGCAGCTTATGACTCTGCCATTGTAAATACAAAATGCAAATGTGCATGAAGCAAATTGTCTGTCAGCTTAAAACACCTTTACCCCCAGAAGGAAAATTTTAGTAAAAATCTTAATGAAACATGCCACTAACTGAAAAGGAATAGCAAACAAAGATTCATCATTTTGTGAAATGCAAAGCATTTACAAGCACAAACTGAACAGATCCATTTTTTAGGATGGAAAAAAAAATGGTGGGGTGGGGTGGGGTGGGGGTGGGTAGGCAAATGGAGACTTACCTGGTACAAGAGGGGAAGCTTTTTTGCAGCTTCATAACCACCTTGTCAAAGCTCGTGGTTTTTCCAGTCTGTCCAGAGCTGACAATTCTGGCCACCCCTTCTCTTGCAGCATCTCCTGCTGGTCCCATCTTTGCTCTAATGGCTGCTGCCATACTTTGGTTGGGCTGTGGGGGTTGCTGAGTGGAAGGTACCACGGTGAGAGGAGATGGGGGTTTGGGAAAACTAAGAGTTGGACGAAGGATTGGTCTTACAGCTGCAGCTGCAAAACTGGCTTGAGTGACCACAGGTATGGCTGGCTGTGGAACGGCCGGTCTTGCAGTGGCTAGTGGCAGAGAAGGAAGTCCCTTGGGTGGAACCAAGGGTCGGGGGGTTCTCAAGCCTGGCAGAACTTGAGGGACTTGAGGGTTGCTGATACCCTGTGTAGCACTGGCTCCTATGTCTGCATCTGCTGAGTGTGTGGAATTAGGAGGGGAGGGAGTTGGTGATGGTCTAAACTGGTTTTGTTCCAAGCGCTGGGGCATATATGGCAGCTGGCCATTGGATGGCACCTGAGAATGAACACAGAGCTCTTAAGTCTGTGTGGTCATACACAATATGTCTTACTATTTTCATTTACAATCATAACATGTACTCTTGGGAGGGAGGTTGAAATTCACACATTTCATGAGAGTAAAGCCAGGTTACATTTACCAGTAGGTTACATTTCCTGTAAATTACAAAGTGGTAATGGTTGAGTGATCTAGAGCATGCACTCGGTCAGGAAAATAAAATAGGTTCCCTCTGCAAAAAGTGCACCACTCCCAGTCAGAGGTTAATGGCCCTACAGCCCTGCAGGTAATCTTTGGAAAGATAAAGCCTAAGTGAGCTCCTACAACAAAAATGATAATGTTAATATGGCATCACTAGGTGATGATGATAGAAACAATGGCCAGGGCTTAGGACCTGTCGTGAACAAGGCAACTCTTTGGTTGAAAGATCTTGTCTGTGGTGTCATAGCAGGAGGAGGTGGAGGTTGTGGTGGTGGTGGTGGGAGGGATTGGTGATTTATGAGCAAGCAACTAAGGTTATATCATAGCAAGGCAACAAGCCCTGTCAAGACATGCTACATGCAGAGAAAGAACATACAAGAGCTGAACCCAGGACAGCCAACCCTCACTGCATTGGGGACAGGCACTAACCATCATGTCACTGGACCGCCCATTGGGCTGCACCATCAAGTGATTAAGGCCAGAGACAGACCATAGAAACAAAAAAATGGATGATGGACTGAGTGAGACCTGGATTAACAACCACACCACCCAGCAATCTTTGATACTGGCATCAAACCACCAATAAAGCTGAGAGAAGTATCTTCCACTGATATGTCCAAACGTTACAGCAGTGCAACTAAGTCAAAGAGCTAATTCCTGAGTTAAAACGATACAGTCAAGACATTGCAGAAATGGCAGAGGTTGTGATGATTAACTTGCATATTTTATCTGTTTACAAGCAAAACATGTTTTAAAAATTAACAAAAGCATATCATCTAAATAACTGAATTAGATGCTAATAGCATCAACAGTAAACACAGCCACTAAATTTGGAACAGTCAGAAAATGTATCAGAGATTCATTAAAAAAAAGCATGCATATGCAAGAAAGTCAATAAGATAATGAAAATGCTCTACAAAAACTGGCCTCAGTACGAATGGCAACAACAACAGGCCAAAGCTGAAGAACAAACAAACATGCCCCACAAAGCATGGTGGGGAGGAAAAAAAAATGTGAAGAAGGATGGGGACTTTACTTGTGATACGGGCAGAGAAAACCCTGCCATGAACCATGGTGGAAAGGGCAGAGAGGCCTACAAGATAAAATATGGTTAATAAAAATAAGTAAACACATAAAATCAGGGTTAGAAGTGTCAGAAGAAAGAGACAAGTAGCCTCAAAATATCTCTCTTCTAAGGCTGCATTTGTCCCCTCCACTTTTTTTAAGTATGCCCACACAGTCCATTGTAAACCATTCATTCTCTCTATTCAGCAAGCACGGAGAAAAAAAGTCCAAACCACAAAATTCCACTCAAAAATCCTGCAATTTTAGAGATTTTAAAAAAAGTTTCTGAAATGTTGGTAAGGAAAAAAACAAAAACAATCTAAAGTAAGAATACAATTTGATACAGTTTTAGAATCAAAGCAGGCAGCTCACCTGTTTTGCCACAGGAATCCCACCTTCTGGCATTCTAGGTAGTGGAGGTGGACTAATGGAAACAGGGGGCAGGTCTGATAAACGTTTTCCTGCTTTGACATAGTTTATCACCTCATCAAAGTCTCTCTGCAATTGGAGGAGAAAAAAAGTACAGTTGGACACAGCTGAGAATGCACAAAGGACAGTTCCTCAAGTTATTTGTATGTGGCTTAACACACTTCTACAGATCCAATACATTTTTCACCCACATAACTATTTATATGCCCCTTATTTGAGATAGTTTGTCAAACATGTTTTCTTATGCAAATGACAATATGACAAACGATTGATGAGCATTTTATGGAATCTTTATAATAAATACAGAAGGCATTGAGGGAAGCAGCTCCATACATTTTGATAGGAAATCCATTGTTAACAGGTTTTACTTCCCTTCAACTGCAGACAGAATGAGTTGTCTAAGAAAGTGCACTTCCTGCACAGTGTACTTTTGCAACACCTGCTCCCATTCAAGACAATGAACCAAATTAAAAGTGTATCATTCTGGATCTCCTTGGGTCCTGCGCAGCTGGGTTTTTTCCTCCTTGTGAATGACTATAATCATTCATAGCTATGTGCTTTGTGCCCATTTTAATGCACTTTCTCTTGGAATAGATGATCCACAAATACTAAGCATCATGCTGTGTCTAAAAGACTTTTTGTTCATGTCACTTCAGATACCCTTTTTCCAATAGGACTACATATTAATATTTGGTACCATTCTGGCACAAAAATTCAGATTTTTCATATTTTCAAAAGCAAAATCAAGTTAACTTTAATCATTTTAATATTTTTAATGTGTTTTTAAATAAAGTAGAAGTTAATACATTTTTGGATGTAGACCTGAATCCATGGTTTCCACTTGAATTAGGTAACAAATATGTTGGCTTTAAGCTCTTTGTCTCAGCCTTGCCAAGCAGCATTTCGAAACACCAAATCCTTTAAGTGGAATGGGCTACATTCTAACTCAATGGTTTTTCATGAAAACAAAACAAAATTAAAACAAGAGCCATAAATAAGAATCCATTTGGCCGACATGGATATTTGTTACAGCAATACCTGTGCAGAAGCCCATACTGCTTTGACACCCCCCCCCACCCAACCAAAAGAAAATAACTAAGAGTTTATGGCATGAAACAGATGGCAGTTTGGCTAGAGGTTTCACCTTGATTTTGGCTTGTCTGAGAGCGAAGGCGCTTAGTACATTCTTCCAGTACTCTAGTACCTCACTGACCTTCTCTGGAACCTCTCCTTTTTCTTGACACCTGCAACAGACAAGCTCCAAAAGTAAGTCTCACCAAACCTCAGACATTCTTAGACAACAAGCTCTTCTGTTAGGTCAGTGGAGGATGGTTACCTTGGGGAAACCACAGAAGGATTGCTATACTGACTGGCTCAGACAGAAAAGGCAACAGGTGGCATACACTTCAGGGAACTGCCAGAAGTGCTCAATTAAGCAGCACTGAAAAGACTGACAAAAGCAACGAGATCAAATTCTAAATTCTCAACTTTGTGAAGTACCAATGTCACACAAACGTATTTTAATTAGTGGCTGGATACATCCATATAACACCCCTATATACAATGTATGGACAGAAAAACCAGGCTTTTCACTGTAAGCTTATGCGTGGTAGACCAGAAATGGTTACACTACATCTCTGACGAACAAATAAGAAAAAAGAAATATTAAAATGTACTTGTTTGTGGGTACTTGCCATTTTATCAGGATGTTTGCTATGACTGTAATATTTATATTTGAAACGATAATATATCGTATTACCTTTAGTCTCAACTGTTTTGCCCCCGACTGATTCACCTCTCTCTTACACACACACACAAAACCCCTAACCCAGACCTGGGCAAAGGCCGGCCCGCGGGCCGGATCCGGCCCGCCTCCTGTCTCTGACCGGCCCGCCCGCTGGCCCGCCAGCCAGTATATATACTATATATACAGTATTGGGTAAAACAGAGTTAACTATATTAGTCCGGCCCTCTAAAACCATCCCAATTTCTCATGCGGCCCCTTGGGAAAATTAATTGCCCACCCCTGCCCTAACCCCTCCTCCAAAACAAACACAACACTGGCAATCTCATAATTAAAAAAAAAAAATCCAACCAAAAAAAACCAGATGACAGTTAGCTAACACCACCTCAAATGACAAGACATTTTCACTAACAAAAAGACTCCCACAAAAAAGGACAAATCACATAACTCACAACTTAAAAAAAAAAAAAGATATTAAGATGAAGGCAACCTCAAGATTACATACACAAAAAAAAAAAAAAAAAAAATAATCCTCATACACATAGTGAAAAAAAAGTAAAGACCAATAGAAAAATAATATTAAAAAAAATCAAGAAAAAAATCCTTATTACAAAGAACAGCTAATAAGAACAAACCTCCTGGCAAACATGCTCGTGTAGTGTTGATGGAATTCTGCCTCCTTCCTCTTAAGCTCCAATTGCATCAAAGCCAGCTGTTGCCGCAGCCTCACCACCTCAATCTATTAACACAAAGTGAAAGTGTTAGTATTTAATGTTGTTTCACACAGGGGTAACCAAATGAATAATTAAAAAAAAACCACACAAGTTATTTTATACTCATGCAGCAAGAAACAAACATAACAACTATTTTGTTTTTATTCTATCCTCTACAGCTTATTGTCCAAAAGGGAAAAACTTTCTTTTAAAGACAGACTTAACAGGCAAGGAAATCGAAGAGCAGTTAACACACTGTACCCAGGGTATTAACTGCACAAATCTGCACAAAGTGCTATTATCAAGACATATTAACCTTATAATATTAACAATAAACTAATAGTTGTTGTTGCAATTATAAAACAAATAATGATTCTAGTGACCTTTACTTCATGGGTTCTAGATCCTGCGAAAGAATCAATACCAAGCCCTAGTTTAGTGACAGGTTCATCTTGAGAACTGCAAGGCATATTAAAAGGTCTAGTGGGATAAACAATTTTTTTTCTAATGATACTATTTCCAAAACCCGAATAAACAGCTTCCTGCTTATTTTTAGGACACAATCCTACAATCGGTACAATGCACAAAAAAAAGGTCAACTTTGTGACATCATGTTTGTATACAGATTTCTCTTATTAACATATGGTCTCTGCTCTCTCACTAATGCCCCAACGCTGCCAACATATCTATGTATTATCCTGATGTCTGCGTGTTTCTGGCCTCTTTCTGAGAATTGCGATGTGGATATGGATGCATCTTGAGAATGGAAGGGGGTTTTCACACTGACTTTGGGAAATATCTTGCGATGAGCGTTCTACTCAAGTCACTAGAAAATTTTTTCCCTCCACTAGACCTTTAAAACTATTCTTTACCTCTGCTTCCAGGGCTCTTGATCTTTCACCATGCATCTCTTCTTCCATACCACTTAGATTCTGCTTTAACAGGTCTGCTTCCCTTGCCATTTGTAATCTAACACACAATTACAATTTTATTTCATTGCAGGTCCATGTGTGTTTGTGTGTGTGAGTCACGAACCCCTGTATGCTCTCTATCACTCATCCTATCAGACACACCTGTGTACACATGCACACAATATCCAAAAGCATGGACTAGTCAAAACAAACCTCAAAATTTCAGTGTTAACAGATTCATACTAGGGGCCACAACCACCCACCAATGAGCCAACAGCAGCAACTGAACCTCATAAGAACCCACACACATCTTTTCCATGTTTTAAACCCATGTTTGCAAGCAGTATTTTCAAACTGTTTCTCAGCAAAATTAATTACAAAAGAAAGACATTAACATTCAAGAACACCTGCAATCTATAATCAATTTATAATACTCAAGTTTAAGGAGCATCTAAAACAAATGGGGGTTTAGTGAATTCACTTACCTATTCAATTCTAGATGACTGATTATATCCTGCATATGTTTTTCCCTTCGTTCGTGTTCCGCTGAGAGGCTGAAGGAAACGAAAATAAAAGCAAGCATTAAAGAGGCTTGAAAAAATTTATTTTGGTGACAACTTGGTCACAACTATTCGTTAATATGCTTTCATCCTCTGGTGTTTTATTTCTGATGGGCTAGTCACTTCTAAAAAAGAAAAATCTTCAGATTAACACATAACATGATATGAAAAAATACAGAATAGTTGATTATTGTATTTAACTTCTATTTAGAACATCTAGTTACTTTTAGGGAAAAGAATTTGCAATCTCAAATAAGATCATTCCTGGAGAGGGTAATCTGTTAAAAAAAATTGTTGGAATACATGGATATTATATTAGGCCTGCTTCAATAATTATTAAGTGGAATAACCTAATGGAACAACGCTATATGCCTTGGGGAGGTAGGGGGGGGGGACTTTTCATACAGTGAATGTGCCTGCTATGCGATGGTTCACCGAGATGAAAGATCACATATGATACACATGACAGAAAATGGATGAACGAAGAGAACTTACTTTTGAAAAGTAACTTGGCTTTGCTTTTGGGTCTCACTTTTATCCTGCTGAAGGACATCTAACTGATTGCTGTTAAGTCGGTTTATTTCCTTGTAATGTTCCAGAGTCACCTGGTGATGTAAGCAATATAAGTAACATTTCTTTTCTCAGATTCTCATCCTACAGTTTGCTGACCATAAATAAAATTAAAATAACAATAAAAGTAACACACACATATTAGAATATAGCACTGAAAAATTCTGTTTTACATGCACAGAACCCCAAATATCTGATATGACTCTTTGTGTAATAAAAATGCACTTATCCAGAAATTTACTCTTGCTCTCTTTACCTTTCTCTTCCCCCATCTCTCTCTCACACACATATATTCCTGGGACACTTGAATTTCTTCTCTTCAATTTGCATGCACACATACATACTGTAAATTCCTTTTAAAAAAAAAATCACCACTTTGTAAAACAAGGACCATGTACTCTGACTCCTGCCCAAACCTGAAAAACATTTTTACCCACATCTGCCTCTAAGCGCAGACACACACTGCTAACACTGACAACATCCCCTATCCCCCATGTGTACATGCACACGCACGCACATACTAACCAGGAGTTTCTTCTTGTCATCCAAGAGCTCCTGCACCTGGCACTTAAGGCGACGGTTCTCATCCAGGAGGAATGAACTGCTGGGCAGAGCATCAGCACCAACCACTTCAGTGTTCATCTCTGCTGCCTGCACCTCAACGCACTCTTGGATGTCCTTGTTGAACAAGCTGCTGGCAGGAAGTGCGTCCCATTCTCTATCCTCATCCATCTCCCACTTCTTGTCATCATCTATCTCCCACTTCTTGTCATCATCCATCTCCCACTTCTTGTCATCATCATCCATCTCCCACTTTTTGTTGTTTTCCACCTGTGAGATGAGGGTGCTGTTGGACACTAGCGACGCAGATCCCCTTGGCTCAGTTAACAAAGTGAGTGATGCAGGTTTTATGCTGTCAAAGAGACCTTCCTCTGGACGTATAGCCGATGGGAAGGTATTTGAAGACCAGGCTGACGTTGAAGAAAAACCAAACGCTGATGAACATGAATTTATCACAGAATCTAGTGAAAATGGCAACACAGATGATGATGATACAGGGATGGATGCAGGCCACGCAGGTGAATTAGAAACTGGGGATTCAACTTTGTTTGATGGATTTGGCGGTGCCCATGTTGAACCAGTTTGGAAAAACCAGTCATTGGCTTTGCTGTCTTTGTTTTCGTAAGTATATGAAGTTGGGTTTACACTGCTGATAGGACCAGGTCTGTATAACACAGATCCAGGTGCTGCAAAAGCGTTTCCTGAGCCAACAACATGTCTATCCATAGAAATCTCTTTATCATCTGCATCATCACTTACTGGTTTTGTTGGTTTGTGCTCCTCTGTAGAAAACAACCCCCCAGCAATATAGGGATGTGGAGGAGGTGGGGTGGATGCTGACTCTCCAAGACCAACTTTCTCCGACAGCTCACCAAGAAAATCGCAACTCCACACCTTTGTAGGCCAGTTTGAAATGGAAGAAGAGGTGTTGACGGATTCTTGTGGTAGCACCTGCTCCTGTAAAGGTATTATTCTGGAGGAAGATAACTTGTGGGGCACCACTGCCTGAGTAGGGAAAGCTGAAGGCAGGTCTTGGGAAGTACGAGGAGAGGATGAGCTATATGCATCAACTCCTCTAAATGATGAAATAGAAGAACTGGGGGAGGATGTCCGGAAAAAATTGCCCATGGAAAGGTCACTTGTTTCTGACATATCCGATCGGGAACTTCGGCGACTCAACCCAAGACCACTCTGCTCAGGAACTGTTTGGGAAGATCCTCTAAAATTTCCCAACCTGCCTGGATGTGTTATGGGCATTAAACAAGCATCGTCTAGACTGTCTATATCATCTTTCAAATCTTTGGAGATCGGCAAGGTAAAGTCATCAACATCATTTATATTACTAAAGTCTGTCGTAGGATTTGTATCAGGTAAGAAAGAACTTTTATGAGATGGAAATAAATCACTAACCTTAGGACGTGCACCTGAGCCCCTATATTCCTGTGAGGCAGTTTCACTATACTTAAAAACATTATGTTTACTATTAAATTCAGTTATGGCACTTCCTGCAACAGTGTCTACTTTTTTCTTGCCTGGCCTAAATTCTGGGGCAGAAGGATTTAAAGAACCACTGAGAGACCTAATACGCGATGGACCTTCACTTTTACTGGAACAAACAGACTGTTCTACACTCTCATCATCATCATCATCATCATTGTCATCATCATCGTCATCAACAGTACTATTGGAAACACTGTTGTATGTTGTCCCTAATCCTATTACACTGCCTTTATTCAATGGTTTTAGTGGCAAAGGCTGGGCAGAGTTCACAAGAGTATGAGACACATCACACACATTCCAGTCTGTTCCATTAAATACATCTTTTTTAGTTTGCATTATGATCCCATTGCTTGGTTGTGCAACGTCTATATCAAATCTGGATTGCAGTGCACTTGGCACAACACCATTCACCATAGCAATTCCACCCCTTCCTTCAGCCTGAGCTAAGTTTCCATTGCTAGGCATTAAACCTCTAAACGTGGTGGACAGCATTGCACTAGGGTGTAGTCCTTTGGCTAGCTCGTGTGCCTGCCGCGTGTCAGCAATGGTGGCCACGATTTCATCAATAACAACAAATTTTAGGCACTGGCGGAAAAATCTGGAAGGGCCACCAGCTTTCTGGATGACACGGATGGCTTCAGGAGGCAGAAGGCTGAGCTCCCTACGAAGAATAGGATCGTTGAGACTGAGTGGTCCATGTGCTTTTAGGATCTCACCAAAAAACCTGCAACAGTGTTTCTCTGAAAATCATCTAATTTCCCAGGATTTTTAACTCTAATGACAAATGGTTAAACGTTTTATTTGCTCTAAAGATAGTAAGAAACAGGAAGTTTTAAAAAAATAGATTTTTAAAAGCACTATCAAGATTTACTTTCTCAAAGACTGCATCAATGTTTGGCAAGTAAAATGCAGGATGTTGACATCTCTTAACCTTTTACCATTCTTAAAAGGATACAAAATCCAAAACTTAGATATAGTTAGTTTATTCCTCGAGGAGCACAGGGCCGCAACAACACCTTGCCAGCGGATCCTTTTTTGGGCATCCCCCCTCAGATGGGCCCATGTGGTTCCGTCATCCTTTGGTCTCCCAACTCTCCTCTTCCCCTGAGGGTTCCAGTCAAGTGCTTGCATGGCAACGGTGTCAGGTTTGCGCAGGGTGTATCTTTTCCAGCCCCATTTGTGCTTTCTGAAGACTTGGCTAGTGGCATTCTGGTTGGGTTTTTTTTTTTCACAGGCTGCAGATGGAGATCTCTTCAAAGTCATCCTGTTCCCAGAATATGGCATAAGGCATCAATTGGTAAAGGTCTGGAGCTTGTTGTTGATGGTGTTTGTCCCTCTCTAGGTTTAAGAACCATACAGTAGGACTGCCTTCATATTGATGTGGGTCTTAATGCAGAAGGATAATGCTCAGGAGTTCCAGATGAGCCGTAGGCTGTTGAAAGCATGCTAGCCTTGTTGATGGGGCTTTTCATGTCATCGTCCGCTCCACCATCCTTGTTGACAATGCTCCCCAGATATGTGAAGTGGTCTGTTTCCAGAATGTTCTCTCCTTGAAGTTGTATTGGGAGTTCCTGCTTGCTGTTGATTCTCATCACTTCAGTCTTCTTTCTGTTGACCTTTAAGCCCGTCTTCTCTGCGTTCCTCTACTAGCTTACTCAGTTTGGTTTGTGCATGCTGCTGCCGATGAGATAGGAGACTAATGTCATCTGCAAAGTTCAGGTCCTCTATCTGTTTAGTGAAGGTCCATTGGATACTGGTGTTGTTGCATTGGCTCGTCTTGTGTATAATCCAGTCTATGACCATCAGGAAGATTTTCGGCTACAATATGCAACCTTGTCTTACACCAGTCTTCATTATGAAAGTTTCAGTGAGTTTACCGTTGTGGATAACTTGGCAGGACAAGTCTTCGTACAACCCCTGGATTATGTTTATGAGCTTAGGTGGAATGCCATAGTGAATCATCAGCCTCCAGATGACATCCCTGTCTACAGTGTCAAAGGCCTTCTCAAGGTCCACACAAGTTATATAGAGGGAATATTGCCACTCTGTAGACTGCTTAATGATGATACAGAGAGTGGCAATGTGGTCAGTGCATGACATATCCTGGCAAAACCCTGATTGTTACGGTCTCAGTCTCTTGTCTAGTGCCTTCTTCAGTCATTTGCCATTGACTAAATAATCAGTTTCTAAATAATTGACTATATAATTGCAAAAAGTAGATATATTCTTACATTAAAAATACCTCCTAACATACACTGAGGTAGATATGGAGAGATAAAATCTGTAAAGTCTATTAGCTTTTGATTTGGTCCTATTCTACTCTTCTCTGCTTAACCAAGCTATCGCTGAAATTCTACCTGAAATGTTTTTACTTTACATTCTAAGTAGATGTTTCTTGACATGTCAAAGTAGGTTTGATTACTCTTATCAAAACTTTATTGAGGTTTATCCTATAAACTTTGATTAACACATTCTGCATTGCATAGTCATTATTGTTTTCTCTGCTCATCCTGTTCTGTTCTCTTTCCCTGTATGACCTGCTTCTCTGTCTCAAATGTAGCCTTTCCTTTTCATTTTTTCTTTCTTGTGAAAGAGACCCCCATCTCCTTCCCATATGTAGCAAACCCCCTTTCCCCTGTCAACTCCTGGGATTTCTGTTCGTTGACCTGTGAACATCCTTACTAAATGGGTTGAGCATTAAAGACCCTGTTTAAGCTTACAAAACATTTAGACCCTGCTCATGACATCCCTTCTTCCTTTTCATTCCTTGGGAAAAAATTTTGTTGTAAATGTGGAAATCTGTGAAAGGTTGAGAATTACAAGACATGTCAATGAATTGTGTTTGAAGATGTAGTCAGCTCCTGTGTAGGTTACAAATTAAGGAAAGAACCTCTGATGAAAAAATTAAAGTAGGATAAAGTGGCATATGGACACAGTGTATTGCATGTGGCAAGCCACTTCTGGCTGTTCAGAAGAGAAATTCAAATGCTGGATCCTTAATGAGGAGGCATTTCAAACCGCTACCAACAATACCTCTATGTGTGACTGTAATCAGCTTTACTCATATTTTTTAAAAAATGCTGAAGCCCCAATTTTTCCTGCTAGGACTCTAGTTTTGCTTAGCTAAAGATATAAAGGAGGGAAAGGGGTAACAAATCAAAAAGCAGAGTACTTAAATCTCTTATGCAAGAGGAAAACTGTAACTTACTCGTAAAGGTTTTCGCTGATAGCCTCTTCAGTTTTAATAGAATAGCTGGCCCTGCCCATGGCTACACTCCCACCTAGAATGGCTCCAGGCATCATATGTTTGAGTGACTCTTGATTCCCCACATCTGTCATCCTGAGTTTTGATCACAAACATCATGGCATTCAGATTTTTGCAGAAGAGATCAAGAGTATTAGAAAGAAAGATCAATAGAAGTGCAAGTAAGAATTAAAAAAATGCAAAAGAGGTGAAAAGGAATGTGAGAAAGAATGACAAGAGACATCATAACCTTAAAATGATCAAAGAGAAATGCAATAGGTTATAGACGAGACAATGATTATACACATTATCCTCAAAAAGTGATGAAAGATTGCAAAGATGAGGCCAGCAAGAACAACTGGCAACAATGAAAATGATACTGAAATATCAACTGAGAAGGAATTGAAAAAAAATTAATAAAAATGAAAGCTCTCCAGCAGAGTCTAACCAGGCAGCTTCAGTCTCATCCCTTAGTGAGTGTTCCCCTAACAGTGTGCTCTTGTCCTTGTCTGTGAAGTTGACCTCCACATTAAGCAGCTGCTTCACCTTTTCCTTCTTCTTTTTCTGCTTCACCTGCCTCTGGATACCCTGAAGGGAGAAGCACATGGCTACAGAAATTCCAACAAATGATGGGCATGGCAAGCACATCTAGTAAAGGTATACATTTGCAGAAAATCCAACATTATGTGCAAAATCTTCATGGCTGTCATTCTTGACACTGTATGACAGATCTTAATGTTTGAATTAACAGGTTGATGTTTGAAGTCATAGAGTCCTGTGCAAAAAAAAAAAAAACCCAAAACTCCTTACCTGATACTTAATGTCATTTTCATCCTCCTTTTTCAACAAGGTCATCGCCGCTGGGTTGGGTATGGCTGAAGAAGACAAAATGCTTTGATTATCTGATTAGTTGTTCACACACAAACAAAACTTAAACTTCAAAGATCCTTGTGTACTATGCTAACCTATATATAAGTGCTACTCTTATCTAGAATACATGTACTCTTCAGGGGTGCACATATGGGTTGACAATAGCTGATACGGCAAAATCGTTTTACCACTGAACTGACTGTTCATGCCTTAAAATAAATCTGGAAGATACACATGTACTATGATGATTGTATGTATATCTCTTAACTAAAATACACATACCTTATCTCATTCTACCATTCTCCAACAAGATAAAATAATAATAATGATTACTCTCTGTATTACCCTCTTTATTACTGCTCTGTATTTTCTGCTAGGTTACATGCGCTACCTCAAATCAGAGATTTGAACAGATCACTTATCAAATTCACTTCTTTTCTGCTCAGTTTACCAGTCCTTTCCAAACCCCTGGCATACTTCAGAAGCAGTTTTCCCCATCTTTTATGCCTGTTGATGTGTCTCTAGCTGTTTGTTTGCTAATATGGTTTGGTCTGTGTCTGTATGTGTGTTATATACATTTTGTATCTGTTTGAATAAGTGCTTTAAGTGTTTTAAATCTGTATTCAGAAGATATTTGTAAAGTGAACTGAGTCTACTATACAATGGGAAAATGCAATACATACATTTGTATCATTATTCAATAAGAACATATGCCACTCAATCTTACTCCTAATTTCCTGTTTTTCAAATAATGCTGAACCATCATCTTTAATCTCCATCATCTCTCTGTCCAGGTAAACACTCCTGACTTCTTGGCGTTTTCTCCGACGCCTCTCCTTGCGCTCTGCCTTTCTGTCAATTTTTTCCTGGTTACTTTTTGGCATCTTAAGGATCTTGGGCGGTGGTGCAGGAACCCTCTGCGGCTTTGTAGAAGAGACGAGCTGAAACGTACAATAACGAGAGAAGCATGCAGAAACTATACGTTTAAGGATGTATGTGTATATGTAACAATCATATGCAGCTAGGTTATAGACATGCCCATGAATGCACATGCACAAACATGCAGGTATTCACATGCAGGAACCGGGCATATAAGTGCTGCTCAGAACTTACCTCTTTGTTTTTCGCTCCTGGCCGGCAAATCAGGATCGATTTCACCAAAGATCCACAATCAGGAGTTGGACATGTGTGATTTATAACATCCTGTTGAAAAGAATAGTAATGTTATTATCAGGAAGACGGCAGAGGCCTCTACATTTAAATACACCACAACTTGTACCAGTCTTTATGTTGATGTTCTGTAGAGCACATCTTGAGATGGTTTATAGTAGAGACAACATGTCCTGAAATTGTTTATTGTCAAGAGCATGTGTCTTGAGTTGCCTATAGAGCACATCTGTCCTTATATGGTTTATACAGAATAGAGAAGCTTATTTAAACTTGTTCCAGAAAAAAAACAAGTGAATAAAAGGCTCACTTTGTCTGCCGACTTGTCCATATTCCTGCTTTTGAAGTGCACCCAGCAGCTGGGGTGGAAAGCAATCTTACAATGAAAGTAGCACTCCACCCGTATGACACCCTGAATCAAACATGACATTTAAGAAAGTATCAAAATATGTGGCTGCATTTAATAGACAATACAGTGTCCAAAATTATTATGTGCTTGTTACCAACCTGTTCAGATTCTGTTACTGCTTATGAAGGATGAATAAAATAAATAAAAATAATTAAAAAAAAAAGGTTGAAAAAGAAATGAGATCTGATCAGTGCAAGCCATAGGCTCCAGAAAACCTGGCATAAATGTCCTTCAACAATAACAGCAAAATCTTCAACATTTGTAAGTCTTGATTATCAGTACAACAACATTTTCATTCAAGATAGGAAAAGATATGACGGGAACAAGGGTTTCTGGGAAAAGTGAAAGGGTTCTGGTAAAAATGTTCCCAAATTAAATTTAACTTTTAAAATGACCTTACTGCCACGTGCTGTGTGCACATGTTGCTAAAAACACAATCTGGACTTTACAAAGGCAGGAGGAGGGGATAACTGGTGTTTTATGGAGCCAGCAACTAAGGCTCTATCACAGCAAGCAGCCAGCCCTGTAAAGATATGCCACATGCAGAGAAAGAACTGTGTGCCCAAGATGACATCTGAACCCAGGACAGCCAACCTTCTCTGTAGTGGTGACAGACATTAACCAGAATGCCTTACAAAGGCAGGAGACATTCTACACAAAGCGAATAGGAACTGTCTCTGCCTGCTGACTGGGACCTGGTCTTTGTAGTTAATGTATAGATTATGATGGATATAATATAGATATGAAATGTGTTTTGTGGTTTTTTTTAATTTTCTTAAGCAGATTAAAGTTGTATATTAAATGAGGGAAACTAATTATGAAGTCTATTTCTGCAAACTTTAAGAAGCTAAACACACACAACTCATACATACAGAGAATGAGGGATCGTTAAAATAAATTGGTGGTTCTTTGTCATCTTCACTAATGTGCACAGCACAGACAGCATCTGGTATAGGAGGGTATCGACACACTTTCAGCATGCCTTCCATCTGTTGCTGAAAACATGAAAATAGAAAATTTAATGTACACTAATTCCTCACTTTACTTCCAACATCAGAAGTATGTTTACATAATGTTTCATGTGAAAAACTAGCATGATTAGGCAATACAGGAGGTAACATTAATTTCTTTAGTAATAATTATTTCTAAAGATAATTTATCGGAGATATCTATGTGGTAATTAAAATGTCTAAATTGATAAATTTGCTGGAATCTGTCTGGTCTTCAGGAAGGAAAAAAATGATTCAGAACAAAGAAAAGTTCAAGTTTTTGGGCTAACAATTTGAAATTTTTAAGATCAATTTAAACTACAGTGTACACGAGACTAAGCTGACTAGAGGCCTAACCTGAAACACTGCTGGCTTGCTCTCCTCGATAATTTTTTTGGAACTAGGCCAGCAAATGGGCTGCAGGTTTTTCCTAATCTTTTTTGGAAGATTGACACCATGGTCAACATACCTTAAGGCTTCCCCAAACCTGCAAGAAAAATGAAATGTCTACAATCTGAGGTCAATGTTTACAGGTGCAATGTGCATTTTGTCAGGTAATATCTCAAGACAATATTTTTCAACAATTTTGAAATTCTAATAAAAGAAATCTGATCATTTTAACGCTGATGAAGACAAACATAAAACATGAAACTTTTTATCTTTTTCTTGAATGACTATTTATACAATAGGCTAGTGAGATGACTTGGATCTTCTTCTGCTTAAACTGCCAAGAAGTGTAGATTTACCTGTACAGTGCAATCAAATTCTTGCCCAGTCCATAGTATGTGAGAGGGAAAGTGTCAGCCAGACCTTCCCTGTTTATGGCTAGAAAAATCTCCAGGCCTTCCTGAAGAGGCTGAAAGGTGCAACAATGTATATGACATACATTAACAAACAACATACATTAACAAACAACACTATGACACAACCCCCAAACCCCCCCCCCAAAAAAAAAACAAACCCAGAAAATCAGTCATCTTCTAACTGAAATAAAGGGAGTGATTTTTGCTGCCACACATAAGAAAGTTAAAATAATAAAAATAATTAAATAAAGGTATTGTATCTGAAAGGGGAGGTGAACAAAATGTGGTTCACTGCTTATCAGACATGGCATATAGAAGAACGGGCCAGCCTAACCTTTGCCCATCTTTACCTCCCCTGCTGATAAGCTGCTATGAGGTTTTCCAGCCAAAGGCCTAAGCAAACCTCACACTAACCTTCTGTCCCACAGAAAAGTACACTAATCATCACACTACGAAGCCTCTACGAAGTCTGTCTTCCTTTTTCCATTACTGGTCAGCGCAGAGAGTGCGACCGACCTCGGTCATAATGCTAAGTGTTACTAGTGCACAAATTAAATTAAATCCTCAACCCTCCATCACTATCACAAGCAAGAGAAGTAGATCATCAACTTACCTTCAAAGCATTTTGAGTGGCGGCAGTTATCCCACATGCATAACGCAAAGCAAGAATTCCTATCTCACTTATCCTGTCCTTCTGTTAAAAAATAAAAATTAAATTAAAAATAAACCAAACATGAAGCAACTAACATAAACTTAACATGACCATGACAGAAAATACACAAAGTATCTCATAAAACAGGCGACCTGTTGAACAATAACAAAAGCACTAAAGCACATAGGGAAGAAATACAGTGCTACAAGCCAAGCTCTTCTTGTCAAGTGCTGCTCATTCTAAATTACACTGGAATGTTCTAAATCTACAAAGCCTGCATTCCATGCTCGTCAAATGAACTAACCAGAGATTGATGTCTGGTCAGAAGTTCATATGCTGCCTGAAATTTGCCAAATGCACGAAGATGGTTATCATGATGCAGTGCCTCCATGGCTTCTTTTGTTAATGTTTGGAACTTTTGGCTGTAAATAACCAGAATATGATATACCAATACTTCTGTTCATAAAGATCAAACAACAGCGTGTGTGTGTGCATGGGACACACAATTCTACAAGTGCTTCAGGTTATGAATTTCTACAAGGCATTGCAATGCTTCTAGTTGTGAACATAAGGACAACAGGACAAGGACTCTTATAAAATTTAAAGAAATCTAAAATATTTTAAATTAAAGCTACTGCAAACATTATGATACAAAAAATAAGTAAAACTTTTTTAAAACACACTAAAAGGCTTAAAACAATTTGTTTCCTGAGGTCTCAGGATTTTCTTTCATACTCATAACTTAAAATATTAAAGTGTGAGGGCCCCAGAAAGTTCCAAGAGTGCCCCATGAACCAGTCAAGGCCTTAAGTGTACAAGAACACACAGCAACTTCATCATTGCACAGCATGAGCATCTTATTGTTGCAGCACAAAGGTGTATGCCCGTCTACAGACAAAACTGACTTTTACCACTTACATTTTAGAATCTTCTTTATGATCACTGTTACTGATTCCTGCCACAGGAGCTGGCCGGCACTTTTTGAGCAGATTTTCTATAGCCTTCTATAAACAGGACATAAAGCAGGAATATTATGAACAATTTATGTGCATGTGTATGTTGTTTTTTCGTAAGTCAATGCCCAAAAAATATATATGAAGAAAGTATCATTTAAGACTCTTCTGCTTTTATATATCTTCTTGTTGTCAGCATGGCAGGCACAAATAGTACATACATCTTCTGCTGATTAATGAAGTCTGTCCTGAACACTTCACTCAGAGAAACCATCTAGCTTTGCTCGAGTAAATATAAGAAAAATTTTTTTATTTCTGTATAATCATGCCATACCTATTGAAATTTACAGCTACTTGCCTTTAACTTGGTAAAGCAGTTAAAAATAGGGGTGTAACACAAGATCAGCTCTTTTGTCACATGACAGAGTTGTTTGATTTTCCATTTTTTTTTTTTACAGCTTAGGACTGGTTAAAATCATTTTATTTTATTTGTCTGACAGTTAATAAAAGTATGCACTGCCCTTGCAAAAAGCTGGACTCAAGAAAAATGAAGTCTCAAACACCTTACCTTCCCATCAACCTAAAATAGGTCACAGGATAATCTTTACCTATGTCTTTGACAATATTCTCTGAAAATGTCCATAAATATGTGTGTGTGTGTGTGTGTGTTATCTGCACATATGTGTGTGTCTCTGAAAGAGAATCTTCTGCAAAGGGTTACTTATTAGGATACAGTTTATAAAATTTAAAAAAATTGTTTTACAGGACTTAAGAAGGACATAAAGAAGTGGTTTTAATGACTGGGGAAAAAACCTCTTGCTAATTCAAGGCCATTAATAATCTTCAAAAACCATATTAATTAAACAGGTTTAATGCTATAAATGGATTAAACAAATGTTCCTCCTACCTGAAAACTTTCTACTCGGCTTTCCTCAATGATCTGATTGGTGTTGGGCCAGCAAATCAACTTCCACTTTTTCCGCATCTTGCGAGATAGATTCAGCCCTAGCTCCAGGTGCCTGGCTGCCTCTTGAAACCTGCACAGAAGTGCATGTACACAAGCATGCATATATATGCTGGCATGCATATAGACATGCACATGCAAACATACAGCAAACACATGATACACAGCAGGCACCTATAGCTATGCAAGCCTGCACTCATGTTTATATCTAAGCAAATGTGAAGGCGTCCTCAAATACATGCAACCTACGGATGGCAGGTATATCTTACACTCCATATGGCAACAGTTGCCTTCCACACAATTAATTGCTAAGTAATTATGAATATTAACTGTCCAGTTTGATACAATTATTGCAGAAGACACAAGTCACAAAATGACAGCCTATGCTGAAAAATTTTACTGTTGATGATCAACTTTACTGGGTTTCTTAATTACATAATGCAGTTAGACCCACCTCCTTTGTGCAACCAACACGCTGCCAAGGCCATAGTAGATCAGGGGAAAGCTGTTTGCAAGTTCTTCTTTATACATGCTGATAAATATATCCAGTGCATCTTGCAGCCTCTGTCAAGTAAAAAAAATCATGTGAAACAGCACAAAATTGTACATATTCACATGCTATCATGCATATTTTTCACATGTGCAGGTTATATCAGCACATATGATATTTGACCTCCACACCTGACATTCAGTAAGACTTAAAAAAAATACAAACAACAAAAGAGCATTCTTAAAGATTAGTCACTTACTGCAGGTGAATCCTCAGAAACTGTAGTGATCCCACAAGCATATCTAAGGGTAGTAACCTCAGTTTTGTCAAGTTTACCCATCTGTGGTACAAAAGACAAAGATACATTGGTGGAGATTTTATAGCAGCAGCAAAAGGCAGGAATTCTGTAACTGTGTCTCTAAAGGCAAAAAGATCTGACTCTGCCTGCATAAAGTTTACCAACAGGCCAGATTGACAAATGGTCACAGCTCTTTCACTGGCTGTGCCTTTGATGATGATGATAAGTATATCATATGCACATTCATGATTTTAGGGTGCTGGTAGAGCTCTTTCTGTACAATGACAATCTTTGTGGGTTTGCATTTCAAGAACAAAGGTTATTCATCAGAAATAGTATCTTATACTACACACCAGTTAGCCAACATGGGAGAGAGCTGGGGAAGGAGGAGGATTTGATTAGACATGCCTGAGACTCTCAAATTTTATCTATACCAGGTATATATGACACAATGGATGGGACTTCTATACCTTCATAAAGAACTGTTGATAAAACAAAACATGCACAGAAGATAAAGACAGGAAATGAAAATTGTGTTGACAGATATACACTTCAATCCACTCACCATATAAGTGCTATTAAGTACAACACTCAAAGCTCCTTGATACTTCTTGTGAGCAGTATGCATGTCGTTTTTCAGGACACATTCCAATGCCTCCTTGGTCAGCAGGTTATACTTGTAGCTGGACACAAGTGCAACACAAGCAGATGTGGTTCAGTACTTATTGTGTATTTTTTTTTTTTACTGACAATTACTTTTAGATTCTCTGCACTTTAATGTGAGCATGTTTGCTAGGGTGGAGGTATCCTTCACAACAGAAACTCTTTATCCAGCACAACGATAAAGAACACACCAAGGCATGTTACAAAAAATCAGCCATACAAAAATAAAAAACAATGCATAAAGACAAAGAGATGCAGGCTTAAACAGAGAGAGAGACAGAAAGAGAAGTCTACTAATTATGGGAGATGTTGATTAAAAAGCTAATTTTTGAAGCAGAACTTATTAATGGAAGATTCCAAGTGGCAGCAGGGTTGCTTACACCATGTGTGCTGATGACCTGCACCTGCTCGAGTGGCTGCATTGCAGAGACAGGCAATGATTTCTTTGTTTTTGAGACCAGCACTCAATGTTTATCTGTGTGTTTGTTTGGGGTTTTTTTGTTGTTGTTGAGTGCTTTGTGCCAGCAATTGATGGTGGGTAAAGTGCTATATAAATCAACTTTATTTGTTTAAAAGTGTATTCTCCCACCTCCTGGCCCGACACACAGACAAACATCTATGCCACACAGAATTAACAGTCTGTTGAAATGAAACATCAGTGCATGAAAGACTGATCAGTGGAACAGATAGGAAGGACAATACAAACAGGAAAATCGTACAGATTACACCACCTGGAGTACATACAGTGAACTCCAGGATTGTTGAAACTACTAAATATATATTACATCACATCTCTTCTTAACAATCTCTACTAGCTGCCAATAGGTTATCACACTATTTTATAACTGTCATGCCCATGTCTACTCATTTGAACTGCTGAAACACAAAGTAAAATCCCTTCACTTAGCTTGAAGGAAAAGGCAAAGTCAAATGACAAAATGGGCTTAAATTATATAATGATGACCTGAATAGTTTTCAATCAAGATTTCAGGTTTCAAATAAAATGTTTACTTAAATTGTGTCTAAAACAAAGCTGCAAATTGATTCCTGCCATGTTTTGTATGGGGCAAAAAAAAAGTAAAAGGCTTAAGAAACAATTCAGAACATCCATACCTATTAAACCCAACTTGCCATTATCACTTGTCTTTTTCTATAACACTTATGTCATCTTTGTTTCATGTAGCATACTTTAAAACATTCAGATGCTGCTCCTTTTGTTTTCTGTGTCCAGCTATCTGGAATTTTTCTGACCCTTTGTCTTCTTTCAATATTACTAGCTTTTAATTGGGTTTAAGAACATATTTTTAAATTTATACTTACGGGCTAATTTTTTCATCCAGCGCTGAAAAGAAAATAAGAAAAATTACTCAGGTAGATGCTACCTAAGGTGTAGAATGTGAGCCACAGTTTACCAGTGAATGTAGTAACAAGTTCTAATCCACCATTTTCAATACTCCTGAAGACATAGGAACTGCTTTTACCTCTAAGCTAAGAACCATGAGCAAAAATGGGACCTCTAGGTTATCAGTAACCTTTTCATGTCTGTACCTGGTTCTAATGACAAGATATTGCAGTGCTTCCAGTCTAACCCTTGGGTAACAGTGCCTCTACTTCATGACTACGGCCACAGGTGAAACTACCTAGTCCCACTCACCTTTTTTAATACTCTGTTGCTGGTCCATCATCCTTGTTGCCCTAACATTACCATCCAGCTTCAGTCCCTTTGCATTCCACTTTTCAGCCTCTTCCAGCCGCTGCAGAGCGAAGCAGGCAGCTGACAAGTGGTAGTAATCCTGCAATGCATCGAATTCATGTTCATCTTTATAAGGTTTCAAAGAATAGGGTAATAATGCAGAATTAGTGAAGGGCAAACTGTGTCATGGGTAATAATGCAGAGTTAGGGGTAAACTGTATCACTGGGTTGAAAAGTTAGAGGTAAACTGTCATGAGGCAATAATGCTGCATTAGTGAGGGGTAAACTGTGTCATGAAGTAATAATACAAAATTAGTAAGGAGAAAACTGTATCATGTCCTAAACTGTCACCCAGCGGCTTGCATAAAGCTAAAAAATGTTACAAATTTGTGAATACAAAGCAGACATAATCACAAAGTTCCTTAAGATACACATTAACATACTTTAACAATGTTGGTTGGGACTTCACTCATCTCAAAGCAGTACATTTATTTTATCTTAAACAGGCATCTGCATAATATTAATCTGTCAAAGTTAGCTGTAACTTAATGACACACTTTTATAAATACTGTATAAAGTAAACAAGTTTTTAAAAAGCACACTTCGTTCCATACTTTTACCAAATAAACTATGATGTAATTATTTAAACAGTTCAGGGAAAGTATCCCTTCATATTTTGGTTCCATAAATTTTTTTTTCTCGAGCAATCAAGAGAAGGGCAGCTTATTCAAATGTGCATGCACTTTACAAAAAGAATTCTCACTGAAGGGCACAGGAAGGAGAAATGAAAATGTGACCAGCATTTTCAATGTTTTTCATGAAATATCACTCTGATCTTCTTTAATTACATTAACTTAGCACGCACCTCCTGAAATGTCCCATCAAGGAGCATGGCCCTCCTGAAATCACAGTAGGCTTCTCTGCAACAACAAAAAAGTGAGCCTTAAACACTACCTGGTAAAAACCTTATCTTAACATTATCTGATGAAAATAAAAGGTGAGAGTGGAGGTATACATTCAAAAGTTTTCTTTTAACAAAAACATAAACACACATCATATTAACAATCGTATAGAATTCAAGCAGACTGTAGGCCTCGTAATCTTATAACGACAGATTCCAAGGGAATGTCTGCTTCATGAAAAGCAATGCTGTGAAATAAAAAGATAAGCATTCACAGAATGTACAGTTGTAGCAGGTAAATTTTTTTCATTTTTGCTGACAAAGACATAACAACAACCCCACAATGAAAGTATAAGATGATGATATCAATTTCATTTGGAGATAATTAAGATGTAAAAATATACCCACTTACCTGAATTTTTGGAGAAAAAAGTATGCTTGACCTCTCTGCCGATACAGATAGCAGAGTGCGAAACTAAAATACAAAACAAAGAATAACTATAAATAGAAAACCATATTAGTAAACACATCCAGAACATTTCACATAAAACAAACAAATAAAATCTTTACCTCAGTCATGCAGGTTATAAAATGATTGAATTCTAGTTTGATGCTGTTATACGTACTTGAGAACAAGAGCCTGGGTATAAAAATGGACAGCACGGTCATATTCTCCTTCATTAAATGCTCCATCCCCACTGCTTTTCAGTTCATAGGCCTGCTGATCCTAACGAGTCATTAAAGGACAGTTTTCATTACAAGATACCATACAAGCAGTACTGTTAAATTTACTTGTAACAATTTTAAAACAATGTTTAAATCATTTATAAAAACAATTTATAACATCCTGCTTTAAACACAATATACAAATTGTACAATGCCACCATAGGCCTCAACAAGTAGACTGTATGTGTGTGTGCACACACACACACACACGTGCGCACAGATCTGTGCTGGATAGAGTGTAAGACACAAATCAAAAGAGACTGATAGTAAGTGAGAAATAAAGACTGTCGTTCATTTTTCATCAGTGCCACACCAACACTTTGAAATTCATAGCAGCCTGCAGAATGAGTTACTGTATAAAAGAGACTGTATCAGTCACAGCAGTCATGTCCACTTGATACCTAGTCTGTAAAATGATTTGGGTCACATTAAAAAACAGGTATCTAGAGCATTACACAAGTTTATGATTCAGCAAATGTACTTACTTGCTGTCCGAGAGGCGTCAGTTTAATTGCAAGAGTTCTTCCGTCCTTCCCCAGCATAAAAACGTTTTGAGAGACTGTAACAAGAAATCCCATTGGTTGAACAGCAGTACTGCATAGTCTTAGTGTCTCTCAGATTAACATGTGATAATATCCTAGAAAGTAAAACAAAGTCTCAAATGCCATCTACTAAACTGCTTTTGGATGTACTGTTCTTCAGACCTGTGTGGCATCTTGTGTTTTTTAACTAAATAATAACTAGGATGGGGAGAGGAGTGGAAATGGTGTTTAATGCCAAGCAACTAAGCAACAATACAGAGGTCTTTTTCCTACCATGATTAACAACCAAGAGACAGATTATCCATCAGCCTTCATCACTTTGATTCTCTTACCACCTTTAAGTCTAGACTTAAGAAGCATTTTTTCAGAAATACGACTCCACTGTGACCATGAGCATGCAAATTCTATGAAAGTTGATGTACACAATGCAGGTTTGCTCCTGATCACGTGTACACCTCATTAAAAGACATACTTGAGACCAGTAACCAAGCACCCCTCCCCTTCTTTAGACTTCCACCCACAAAATTTTTTATCTCTGTAGAGTTCAGTCAAACAATTAAATACAAAATACATTTACTTATCAGATGAGCACAAAAATCTAAAAATAAAAAGGTAATAAAGTATCAAAAGATGATACAATTCCACAAAATCAAAATGAAAATCCATTTGTACCAGTGCAAATGTAGATACTCACCAAGTCTGAAAAAGTAGATGAGAAGCATTAATGTCTGACGTGTGTACTTGATCGTTTTTGGCTTTTCCTTGAACTCCTCCCTGGGCAGACAGGGAGTAAATTCATCAGTAGAAATTCACCTTTTGAACTCATGATGAAAAAATATTGCATTCATTCCAACATCAATCTTTTCTTTAGTTTATTATGTAAATCCACGAAGAAGTCTCAAAATGACAACAGTTTTAAGAAGGTGTACAAAGAAGGAAACACTTTTCATCAGCTGAAACAGCTCTCCCATTGCTGAGAGAAAGGTTCAAAGGGAGAGAACTGCATAGCAATTAATACCCAAAGGTTCTGACACCAATTTTCCCCTTATCTATTGTTTTCTAACTATACAACCTGTGCCAACTGTGTGATCATTGTACTAGCTGCTATGATCAGCTATGTTGCTACAATAAGTGAATCATAATGAGGGATACAAAACATCCTCATTGAGTCAAGTCACTGGGGGTCTCAAGATCCTTCCCCTAATTTGCCTATAGCATTGTACTGTGTAACAAGCCTATAATTTCCAAAACTCTATACTGACACGTTTGAGGTAAATATGATTTACTAAAATATTTCTTGTAAAATACAGTCTTTATAGTAAATCTACATGGAAGAGGGTATCTAATGAATTTGAAAATGTGATAAAGTGTGGGGGGGAAAAAACTAATGAGATGCAATTTTTCAATGAATTCCTTTAACAATATTATCAACTGACAAACACGATAATGAAAATGCGAACATAGGTATAAAATATAAATTGTACTTTGGTATACGAGTCTTTTCGTTTGGACAAAACTGTCCACATTACCACATTATTTCTCTGCAGTGTGAGTCTTTTTATCTGAAAGAAGACAGCAACTGTAGTTGAACATACCATGCATCAAGGAAGAAAGGCCAGTGTTTGGCTACTTCAAGGACTCGGTCAACTTCAATCACAGAAGAACAAACGCAGCTACTTTCCATCTCATTAATCATGGCCAAAACCTGCTTCAGCTTGGTTTCATCCTTCTGTACAAGACAAAACAAATGACATGTCAACAATCTCCGTCATCCTTGCATCAAATGTGCAATACAAAGCGTGGTTAAAGTTAGTACAACCCACACACATGTACATTTACAACATTTTCACCATAGACATGATGAACTTGATTCAAATGAATCTCAGTTACAAACAAAAAATGTTCACTCAAAATTCCCCAAATACATGTTCAACTCTGTTTCCCACAGTTATTTTCTGTTTGCTACAAGGGCCTTCTTTCCCTAGATAAATATGGATGAACATTTGACAAAGTTTTTAAATAACATTCATATAATTAAGAGCCTTACTCCTCCAATACAGTTTGCAGATGCAAATGACTTTACAGCTATAGCTTGATAGCAATGATCTTGTCCATATTGAGTTCATGACCTATCTAGCAATACTCACCAGTATACCAAGATTCTTCTCTATAATGGCAACCAAGATGTCTACAATCTCAAATTCTTCGTCCGTCATGCTACCGGTTGACCATTCTCTGAAACGTTTGCAAATAGATGTCTGAATTAAAAAAAAAACCTATTTAAGACACATTACTGATTTCCAGTCCAAAATGTTTACAGGAAAGAATTATGCTGAGTCTGTGTAATCTTGTATGGGTCTGGCAACACATGCTTTCCTCACCTGCCATCATTAAGCACGTGGGTGTGATGGAGTGCTTTAATCCATATTGTAGGAGTAAAAGCTCCAGTACCTAGCAGAAAAAGCCCCAAGGCTTCTGTGCGGATTTCTTTTGACTCTCCCTGAAGAAACTCTGGGCTTTGACTTAGCCAGTGCTGTACATATCTCACTGCAGTCAAACAAATGAAGTGTTCAAATGAAACAATAAACACATGACCCCTGTAAACAATATACAAACACATGACCCTTGTAAACAATATATATACACACATGACCACTGTAAACAAGAAACATCTGTTAAGCTTTCTTTCCCACAGCACACCCCCACCCACGCACTCCACACAAACCCCTTAAGCTTTAGCTTCTAGATGTAAGGTTTAACATCTTGTGACTGACAGTAAAATGCTGTGAAATAATACAACTAAGGTATACGAACTCAATTCATATTGTACTTTAAGGCCCAGAATAAGGCTCAAGAGTGCCCACCACTTACAATGCTCTTCATGAAAGTAATCATCCTCATCATCATCGTTGTCATCATTATCACAGTCACCATTCTCTTCTAACACCTCCTCTTCTTCCTCATCCTCCTCAGTGGAATCATCAGGAGGGGCGAGGTCTGGAAGATCATCAGGATTCATCTTTGCTTGTATCTGAAGTGGACTTTCCTTGGTACTAACACTACTGTTATCCAGGTTATTTGAGTCCAAACGGATAACTGAAGGGACAAGAGGCCCTTGACTGCTTGGATCAAAGGAAGAGGTCACACCTGCATCGTTAAAAAGAGGAAAAAGAAACAACATTTTGCAGCTTAGAATTTTCTAGTTCATCTACCAAATTAACTTGTTTTTGTGACTAAATAAACGGTAAGGATCTTCACTCATAAAGCTTGAAAGGTTGATGTCTTTACTGTTGAACGATTTCTTTATTTAGGAAAAACAAAACTGTGTGGGAACTAAAATGGGGAAATTTTAGAGATAACATTAAAAAAAAAAAGACTTTTTATGCTAAACATGAAAATATAGCCACTGACAGTACTATTTACTGTAAAAAGTCTCTTTGTGGTAGGGCTATAAGCAGATGAAGTGTCAAAGTGCAGCACCAGCTACAACTAGTAAGATGCAACCTTGACTTCCACTAGCAACATAAAATTACACTCTTCTGCTGATTCACTCAAGAGCTCCAAAGCAAAGTGGTCTCCTCACTGTAGAATTTGAGTGTTTGTTCTGTCAGTTAAACAATACACTCTCTGTTAAGTTACAATCATAAACAGAACTTGACGGATATCTAAATACAACACCAAACCATCTTCATGAATATCTATATGTGTACGTGGGTGTGCAAGTGTTAATGAGGAGTGTGTGTGTGTGGGCATGTCTATATGTACATATGCACATGCAAGTGTGCATATACAAGGGACAGTCAACTGAAAACACACAAAGCCTTACAAGCTTAACAAAACATAAAAAGCCTCATATTTTTGACCTTAGCAAATAAAAAAAAAATAGTTTAAATCACACAGTTCTATTCTGCAGTTTCTAGTGAAGTACCCTACAGCTTCTACCAGGGAAGCTTAAGGCATGCTTGTTATTCAAGGCTTAGCATGTTAAGACATGACTGTTATTAAGGCTTAGAATGCAAGTTCAAAAGACCAACTTTCCAATTTAATCAAGAGTGATATCTTGCACCTTTTGATTAAAACTTTGGTGGTTTTCTTTTTTTCAATCGGAAAAACTGTTCATATCAGTATGAAGTTATGCCAGCCTTCTAAAAACTTTCCTAAACATTATAAATGAACACCTACAATACCTTTGCATTTTAATAATTATGAAAAATTCTTTCCCCATCTTTAGACATTTAAAACTATGTGTGAGCCCTTTAATGGTTATTTCCTAGTACTGCATCATCACCCAGCATGACAGTGGATTTCCATTCAGCAGCTTTTGTTGAAAAGGATTCAGATAATTGAGGTTCACACAGGTCACCAAATATATGCAAAACAAGACATTAATGTCTGACGATTAAGGATATATACATGTAGCAGGCTATTCAATTAAACTATCATTTTAACTGTTTCATAAGTCACATCCATCTAGAGCCACAGTTGAAGCCAAGGTAAGTTACTGCCTCGGGGCATAATGAAACCACAAGGAAACCTTGTCTCTGTAGGTGCAAAGTAGGGGCAAGTCCCCTACCCACAGGTATGTTACTTTAATTAAGTCATGGCATAGATCTTTGCCTCCACTTCAAAAGTATGGTCCAAGAGGTAAAGCAAAACTACAGAGAGACTGGTTCTCATTTTCCCATGGGTCAACAACTTACTCTTGGTGCATAACTATGGCCCCAGGTAATTTTGAATTCAGATGATTTCTTTGATTAAAACTCTGTCTCACACACACACACAAAATCTATTTAGTAATTTATTACACCATCTTTAATTAGCTGCAAAAGCACCATATGTAAAGTCAATAATACTGTCTACTTTTCTATATTTATGAATCACCCCAATAATATTCACATGATGTTCCTACCTTTCACCATTCTCATCAATTATAGCCGTCTGATAACCCTACGCATCCTTCCTCGAGAGCAGACAAGCGATATCTGACAACTTTTCATACAGTACTGAATAGTCTAACACAAACTACGATCAGATCCAAAAAAAGCAACAAAGAACACATTCAAATTTAACGGACGTCAGTGACAACCAACGAGGTGTAATATCGGGAATTTCCTATCCTGTCCATTTCCCATACATTCCATAGCGTAGTTCTAAATTTAGCAACGACCTTTCTCTGCATACCTAAAGCCTTTAATGTCTATGATTAGACTGAGATATGTATGGACATGCTTCAACTAACGACTGCGAGTAGCGGGCACAAAATGGAGAAAAAAAAAATCAAGAAAGCAAGCAAGCGTAGGCCCACTTTGTATGGCCATCTATTGTTGCGGGTATTTCCAATCTTACTGACAGTTGACGACAGTTTCCCTGAAATGCGGGAACTCGGGTTACGGCCCCCACACTTCCTTCCATCTGTTGTCACAAGTTTCGCATAAAAAGAAATTCGCAGACTCGCAGTGTGTTAAACACAACATTTTTATTCTCTTCCCATATACTGTAGAAGCGGTTTGTGCGACTGCAATAATACCGAGCCAATGATTTCAGATTTTCCTTCTAAGATTGAAATTCTAGTATTGAAATTTCATTGACGGAGATCCAAACTACCATGATAATGTATCTTTACTCCTAACTGTGTGTGTTAAATGTCTGTATGAGAATGTATGCCTGCCCTTGTGAGCAAAAGAAAAATTTCTGTCTTGGGTCTCCTCGACAGACCATAAAGTCTGATTTGATTTGGCTTTAGGTGATAAGGTGAAAGTAAACACCCAACAGTTTAACAAACACTCAGAGTTTAGTGATGCAGTGTGGTTTTCCAATCTTGAAACACTCAAAACTGATGATAAAGGGACTGCCAAGATGATCCAGAATAGATACAGACTTCTACCACGAATGATCTTGCACATGAGCCAAAACAATAGTCCACAAACAAACATATACATCAACTTTCATGAGTTGGCTCCACCACCTAAGGACACAAATACATACAGGAAGTACAATATGCAACATGCTCCTACATTTTTACCAGTAGAAAAAAATGTAGTAGACTGTCTGCATTTGTTGTAAATGCACTGTGCCTCAACACTTTGAAGATGTAGCATTTCATTGTACATATTATGATACTCCTGCTGATGTCAGCACTGGCAAAGGACCAGAAATCACAGAAGTGTGTCAAGAACTGGTGTCAGGTCTTATGGATTATGGCAATCTAAGCTATACATGTGATATGACATTAATCAACTCCCAGAACACTGATCCTAGCACAGTTTCTACACAGGCAGGTTTGCCCATTCAAAAGCAAAGCATGACCAGATCAGCACAACTAAGGTAAAAGACTTAATCAAATGAAGAAACTGTTTAGTTTTGGAAACCAACAAGTTTTGAATAAATGACAAAAGGGGCAAACATGCAGAGAGAAACAATAAATAAAAGAAAAAATAACTAACAGTGAGACAGATACCAAACCTTACAAAAACAAAGTCTGGTGCCGACTTGGGTTTCAGACAATCTGCTCACAGAATATTGTCATGCAGGTCCTAGATATGCAAAGTTTGGTAACTATATTTAATGTCCTCAATCATAAAATAAACAGAATATATATCTTAACACCTTTTTATGTTTACTGAATACCATGATGCAGGCTCTAGATGTGCAAAGTTTGCTAGTTGCAGACTGTCATAAACAAAAAACAACATGTACTGCTTTGCTGGAACTTCTGCAAAAATCTATATAACTGTTAATAACAGCATTATTCTGTAAAAGAAGTCACACCAGTCAAATACAATCCCAACATAACAATACCACAGTATAAAAGATTTCAGTCACAGTAACGAAAGTTCATTTAGCAGCAGCAATAGTAGTAATAAATAATAATAATATTAATGCAATTTCTATAGCATCCTTTCCTAGCAAAACTAGTAGTATTGGAAGCAGCAATAGTACTACGTTAAATTTTCTCATGACTGAGGATCTTCTGTGATGAAAATTTAAGACATATACTCTACTTGTTTAGCTTTTCCTTTCCTCTCAAAATGTGGCTTCTTCTTTGCAAAGATAGTAGATTTTAGAAAGTTAGACTTTTTGATCTCTAATCTTTTCATTGTCTAATAGTCAGGCATAGTCCCTAGCTGTCACAGAATATACTTGTTACTAACACATCAGCCTCTCTTTCACAACATCCCTGGGTTTTGCATCCAATTTATTTTCTCTAGTGTCTCACATAAGATTAATAAAAATGATTTTCCTCATGACCAAGAACTGGGAAAAGACATGTCCCAGGCACGCTTACTTTCATAATTACTGAGCTTTCACCATGTGTAGAGCTGTGAAGGGCAGCTGTGACCTTCCCTTACCCCTAAAAGGACCTCACTACACTGCCCAGAAGCAACAAATTAAAAGGCACCACAATTTTAAAGCCTGCTTTTATTATAGTGCACAAGCCATGTTGAACCATTTGCTAGTCACTGCCTCTACAGTCACACACAGCAGACCTTAAACACCTTCCTCTCTCTTTGCTCATAACACCATAGTAACATAGGTGAATACAAAGCTATAAAGATTTATGATATTTGTTTTCATTTTTAACTGCTGGCTTATACACTGGATAAATGACCCTGAGATTTTTAATATATATTAATCTGTACATAAGCATAAAAAAATGATCAGAAAGTAACTGAAATCCCAACTTAAAACTCTAAAAAATTGAATGCATCATTTCTACTTAGGGGAATTCAAAACAGTTTCAGAATGGCAGCTCTTAGTAGTCTATCCTACATTTCTCACTAAGGAGCTAACCCAACCTACATGTGAAATTCAATATCTTTATAGCAACTAAATTAACCTACTCATTTAAAAATAATTTTGAACAGAGGTTATCTTCAGGTTAGGTCACAAAATCTTTTACATATGTATATGACAGGTATTTTATTCATTCTTGTGACACCTAAATTCACACACACACACATTAAATACACAACATCTACTTTGCCTGTAATTACTAATATTAAATAATGACTGCAGCTAATAAAAAAAGGAAACACTGTTGAAGAAGGCCAGTGTTTACATCAATTTGCTGCATATATTCTGTAGGAAAATGTGTTGTTTGAATATTACCGCTACTGTCAGCAACGCTAATTTCCACACACTCTTCTATCTTTACTGACAGCCTGTCCAAAAATGGTTTCTATTGGTTACGTCTGCAGAATCACGAGTATGTTTCGATTAGTTACTTGAAGTTACTCTTCGCCACCACAAACCTCATTAAAGACGAATTTTACTGTATAGAAAACAATTAAATAACAGAAGCAAACAGAATAAAATGTGATTTACAACTTGCAATATTTAGCTGTGTTTTACAACACAGTCTTTGTTTTTATAATACTTTCCTGGTTGCCCGCGTACTGGATAATCCAGGTGTTGGTGCACTAGTCTCGAACCACAACAAGTAAACAGCTTCAAGGCACCAGCTCTCAAGCCTGAATTATAATCCATTAAACGATGCTGCTTCAAGAATGAGCTGAAACTGAATAAACGGTTACCTTATAGTTACTAAGTGGACAGTTTACGTGTGTTGCTGGCACTTTGTGCTGTACGTCAACCTGCTCGTGACAGGCACATCATGGCGAAGCTGCCTAAGCGGGAAAAGGGAGACTATTACATATTGGTGTGTAAAATATGGTCTGCATTATGATCTCCCTTGTATGCCTGTCCCACCCACTTCCTTTGTCGAACTTTCAATTAATAAAAGCTTTCATTATTGTATGAACTTACCCGACCCATGGATCCGTCAACAAAAAATAGACTCAGAAAGCTTGATAAAACGCTCCCACGCAGATGTAATATGCACCTATGGCAGATGTTTGTGTTAGCATTATTATTAATAGAATAGGGATTTGTAGTGACTTTTTATTGGTATTGGAGTGGGCAGTAGAAATTGACTCTTGATTGCATCTTGTCGGTTCTAGATATTTCTTTTCCTGTGATGATCTGTGTATTTTGTATTTTGTATATTTTATTCTGCTTAGTTGCCAAGACTGTCTTTGTTACGCTGCCTCAGTAACATTGGTTTGATGAAAGCGCACTGACTACAAGGACTGGTTTGGCGAGAAGACCTCGACATTTAAAAGGTGTGATTTTTATGTATGTGCCTTCTTTATTATTGGCAAACATGAAACAGTCTACGAAGTATGAGTACATCATTCTTGAGGATATCACTGAAACTATATATGAGCTAGAACTGCTTTAATTATCTGCACTCATCCCCCCCCCCTCCCACAGTGCGAATTAAATCGCCTTTATGTGAAACATTTTTACCTTTCAAACACACATAAAAAAAACTGCAATCCATCCGAACAGGCCAACAACCATGAACCAGCAGCCACGATACAAATTTAATGGCGACCACGAAAAACGCATGAATTTCGCTTTAATACTTTTTACATTTTGTGCATCTCTCGAACTAACAAAGAAATCTCACAGCACAAGCGCAGTGTTAATCGTTCTGTTATTCAAATGCTCAGTATGCTGTCGCTATCAAGAGGGAAAAAAAAACTTGGAATAAGCGATCGTTTGTGTACATGCAAATAGGTACAATGTATAAAAAAGTAAGTTCACGCATGCGCACTTTCCCATTATTAAAATGCTTTAACAAAGGTCTTTGTTTCCAGCCACGTCTATTGATTCTAATAATTAAACAACCCCCAACTCATGCCTGCTCTGCACTTCAGAACCTTCTAGACACGGGCACGTGTGTTCTAGAGATTTATGTCTATACCTTTAAATCAATTCCTAACAGACAGCTTCCAGCGTTTTCTTGTTGCTGTTGTCGAAAGGCGCATAGTATGTATCGCAAAGAGTTGCTTTGTCATCTCGCAAACATTCATCATGGATATGTAATACAAGTTCCTGCATTCAGACCAGACCCAGTGGTAGGCCAATGCTGCGCCGTGGGCGAAAGACAATAAGTGCTGTGACCCGCCCTACCCTAGCCAAAATTACAACACATTCAGCAATTAATTTATTTGTTCTGGTCACCAAACTATTTTTGCTTTTTGGTGTGTGAAGCTGTCAAGTAATATCAGCCAATAATAATATAGAACGCCTTTCTAAAGATTTGCTCATACACAGACTATATCATTTACAACCATGCACCCATATTCGCACATAACAGACACGTTCACTCCTTCAACATACACTCACTCATGCACAAGTAAATTAAAGACACATGTTATACACACTCAAAGGCAATCCTTACTGGCATTAAGCCTGGTATATTCCCTAAGATGAATTGTTGCTTAAAAAAAAAAAAACGCAGGTAATTTCTGCGGCCTCTTCGGTGCTCGGGCCGTTCAAGGCAAGGTTTTTCCATTTACACACTACTTCGAATATATGAAAACCACAAGGAAACAGGAAAGGAGGGGGTGGGGGAGAGACCTGGAAAAGGAAAGAAGGGAGAGCAAAAGGCGAGAAATATAGACATAAATTCCAATCTTTAATGCCAGTAAATTTTTGATTTGTTTATAGCAGTAGTTCAAATGGAGAACTGAAGTTCCTCGTTTTTGATATGTTTTCAGCTATCTTTATGGCAGGAGTTGAAACTATATAGCTTCCACATCTGTTTCTCTCATTACTTTTGCTGTCTTTTTTGATATATTTTCAATTATTTTCAATGTTTTTTAATCGCAGATCAGTTGGAATGTGTTGAACAGCGCGACATATTTCTGTCATTGGGAAATTTTTAAACATGGTTTAATGAAGCTGTGCCTAGAAATGTGAAAATAAATTGTATGCACTTGTAAATGTATTAATCGTGATCAGCAATCCTGTACACAATGCCCTAACATCATTCGTCACTGTGAAAAAAGAAAAATAAAACAACAAAACCACAGACCATCTCGATCTATGTCCCCCTCAGTGCAGTTTAACAATCAACATCAAAAGAAGAATTGCAGGCAATGAAAACTCTCGTGTCGAGGACTGTTGCCACCTACCCTTCCCCCCGAAAAAGGAAAATAGAAACGAAGAACAAATAACCAAGAAAAAGATTTAGTACAATAAGTCTGTTTTTGTCTTTAAGAATTGTATCTTGGTTCCGGTATTAAACTGCTAACGTGTTTGCCGAGACCTGACAGCATATAGTACTTCGCGAGAGACTGAGTTGGGCTCGGCAGACAACCAGCAGTCTAGACTCTAGAGATATATATATCTTATGCTTCCGTGGTTTACCTGTAGATGGGTAAGACGTAAGGTCACTATAACTATACTGTAAGTCATGCTCCGAAACACACAGATGAAAAATGTTAAAAAGTTACATACGCAGCTACAGACTCCAACTATATGTACAGCGAACGCAATTTGTATACAACCTTTATTGGTATTTTGATAGTAATGAATTTTGTTAAAAGATATGTAGCAAGGATGGTGGAGAATATATAATACAATATATTCTTTGTTTTAGAACATGACTTCATGGCATCACTGTAGATTCTTGAAGTAAGGTGGACAAGCGTTATGTGTTCTACTAGACTGTGTAGAGTGCCTGAGCCGTGCCAGGTATCAAACAATGTGCACGTGTGTTACTTATCCACTGATGCACTGTGAGAGACTGCTGGTTGCTGTGACCGAGAAACGCTAGAGTGCAAGTTGAGCTGTCTACTCTCCGCCTGCGAGTCGCTTCGCTCGCGCTGCCCTGCCTGCCCCGGAATGTTTACACAGCCGACTGTACTCGGCTAGTAAGACGAACACAGTACAATCTCCCCCCTGCAGGTGTGTACGTGTGAGTACAGCACAGTGCAACTCTCTGCGTCAGCCAGTCGTCTGCCACCCGTGCTGAGACGCCAGCAGGTTCACGAGAGGTTAATGACACCAGCCGTCAGGTCGATGCAGGTAAGGATCGCTCATTCGAATTCCATTGCATTGTCTGCTGGGTTCCGACAGGCTCGGATGTGGTCACAGTGACATCGCAGGCTCAAACAGACTCGATGCAATCGTAGGTTTAATAAAACAGTTCAGGCGACCGACATATACAGTGATGCAGTGACCGAATTTTACGACATTCAATCGGTTTACGGTAACGCGATGGTAGCCTTTCATACACTGACGTACGTTGCGTTGGTAGATGTGCCAGCTGCAGTGTCGTGCACACTTATTAAATGCTTCTTTTTTGTTTGAAGCATTTTTCTTAAAAAATTTTCTTAAAATTTTTTATTGAGGTATTATGTGCAAGAAAGATTACCCGTGATGTAATATATTGACCCAATACACTCAAGCTAATGTATATGTTCGCAAGCACACACGAACACACTTGAATATATACACACACACGTGCGAGCGAACACACTTGAATCCACACTCTATATACACGCACAGGCGAACACACTTAATCCACACACCACACAACTACACACTGTGTCCACACAGACACACACGTACCTCGATCAGCTCTGTTGAGTCAAGATGCTCACGATGCTAACTCATGAACTGTTGAGTAGTTTATTTAAACGAGTGGTCATAACCACAGTCCCAGACACATATGCTTTCTGGTACTGCTGATCACAGGGTGGGGGTGGGGTTGTTGTTTGGTTTTTACTTATAGTTGGTTGGTTCGTCTGCTTTTTTCCCCCAAACACTTGACACACGCTATAAGCATATCTACTAGCTTGCACATCCTGTCTCACTCAACCAACCAACACATGTGCAACCTCATCCCCCAGACGACACATATACAGTCAGACTGCAGGCGTGCACCCAACACATTGCACGTCTTCACTTTGGATGCTATTTTTTTTAAGATCACGTGATTTTTGTTTGCGTTTGCTCTGTTTCAGCTGTAGTCCTCGTCAACACACGTTTCTGTGTTCTCTGTCGCCTGTCACTTCCTTGTGCTAATTCTCTCAGTATCTTCCTGTCAAAACTAAAATAAAGCTGCACTGCGCGCGGGAGAGTTTCATTTAGTCAGAGACGACACGAATCCCACCCATCCACAACTACACATACATCTTGTTAAATAAAGGTGATGCACATTCGGTCTACATATATATATATAGTTCTCGTGAATTTCCAACCTTTCTGGACTTTAAAAAAATGTCAGGTTAAATCCGGTTTATTTTTTTTTATTATAAGCTTTAAAATATGTATAGTATATAATTTCCCCTTTTCTTTGTTTGAACTACTTTGCCTTTTTATTTAAATATTTTGTTGCTTTTTTTTCAGAGTTTTCCTGGTTTAAACAATGGGTCGTTTTTTTTGTTTTCCATCTTTGAATTGTATGTCGTTTTCTGTTACCTATGTTTGAATTTTGTTGAGTTTTTCTTCTGTCGAAATCCAAGCTACTTTCTTTTTCTCCAATTTGAACTGTGTGCTGCTCTCTGTTCTAAAGGTCTGAACTGCGCCACGTGACCCCTGTCGAGTTCAAAGATGGCTGATAACAACGTGCCGATCCTACGCAAGGAGTTCTACGCTTTCTGGAAGGCCGGCCTGAATGGAAGCAACTTCGTGGACGAGTCGGCCATCGTCTGCTTCCTAGACATCGACCACGAGGAGGTCACCCTGACCCGGGTCTTCTATTGCATTGGAAACGGCGCCCGCGCGGAGGATCACATGATCGACTGGTTCTGCGAGGAGCAGCTCATCCAGACCGCCTCGAAAATCAACATGTTTCTATACATGAATTATTCTCCTTTGAAACTCACAGCGGACGGGTTGATCTCGGTTCTCAAGGACTTAAAAGAAACCGGAAAAGAAGTCAGTGTAGACATGAAGTTCGTCGAGTTGTACAAAACATCGGGAGTTGACGACGACAGCGAGGAAAACTGTGAGGGGCTGCGGCAACTGCAGAAGTTCGGGGTCAGGGTAGAGGTCATGAAGACCCGGGACTGGCTTTTCCTGATGCAGACGCTGCTGCACCGGGAGGGCAAAAAGCACCAGTCGGAGACGAGCAAGTCGGCACACAAGCGTCTGCGAGTCATTTTGAAGAGCCCGCATGACGCCGAGACCAGCACGGAGGCACCGGAAGTGACGGAAGAAGAAACCATGACCGATGCGCCACCTGAGGTGCCCGTCGTACAGGAGGAAAAAGACAGCTCGAGTTCAAGTTCTGATGGAGAGTAGCTTGTTCTAAACCTTTTTTTTTCCCTTTCCTCTTTCCTTTCTTATTCGATAGTGCTGTTTTTCTTTCTTTCTTTTAGTCTTGCTCCCAGTTTTGTTGTCTGCGCACTAACAGGTTGACAGAATCGAATTCAAATACCGGTGGTGAAATAAGTAAACTACGGATATATAATTTTTACTGACTGATCGTGTAATCCAACAAGTCCCTTTTCATTTGCACATGCACAATGAATGATTTGCCTTTTTAATTATAGGCATCTGTGCACACATTTTCTTTTGACAGAAGTTCTTCTCTTCTGTTTTATTTTGTGTTGTGAAGGAAGGGTAGAGGTATACTCAGTGAGATCATCACTAAGTCACGCACACCACACCTTGACTGTCTACCAAGGAACTAACCTCTTTGGAATTTTGACATAGGGCAAGTTAGGAGTCAGCGATCCATCTGGGTAAATCCACGAGGTGAACAAACTCTTACATCGGACAGGTAGGCTAGGAAACTGTAACTCACCATTATTATCTGAATAAAGTAGATCAGGCATATTGATAAATAGAAGCACGTCCTGACACATCACCGCCCGCACAAAATGTGGCCCAATTTATTTCCCAAAGAACAAAATGTTGGGGAACTTCCTTTACCCGTAACTTCCGTTTCTCATTTCATTTTCTGTTTTTCTGCTTCCAAATTTCATCAAACCTTCTTCCACCCGCTACTCCACGGACTTTTGTTTTTATTCCTGCTTGTACAGAAGGTTGGTTGTAAACTTTAACCTGCCATGCTACGTCACTCTTCCCCACTTCCTCCTAGTCTTCCAGACTTCTCCACTATCTCCCTCACCCACCCCTCCACCCCAAACCAACAATCCCTCACCGCTTTCAGCATTATTGTGGTTGACTAAATGGGTAAATAATGGAATGTAAAAGGTCTGATACTTGTATTTGATTCCTTCTCCCGTTTCGTTTTACACTGTATACGAATGCTTTGATCCAAACTTCACTGGAAGCAACAGGTGGGCTTGTTTACAGGTATGTTTATGTAAAGAAGTGGGTTGCATGAGGGAATCTTCCATCTGTAAATGAAAGTGTCGTAACTTTCTGAATGTACATGACCTTTATGTAGGTAAGAAAGGAGATACGAACGTTTTTATTCCAGACGTGAGTTGTTATTTTTTATTTACTCATTTGTTTTTGCTGTTATTTTGTGGTCGCTATAATTTCAGAAAGCCAAAGAGACTTAGGTGTGGAATACTGCTTTAACATGACATCCATGTAAACAGAAGATGTACTCTGGTACTGCACACTTCGAAATACAGGTTAAAGAAATCGCACATATTATTTTAAACTTTTTTTTAATAGCAGCACAAAATATTCAAATAATAAAATATTTATGGAAAGTCAAGTGCTTTGTGATTTTTGCAGAGGTCTGCACGTCTGTCTTTGTGTGTGTGTGTGTGTGTAAATGAAAGACAAAAGGCTGCAGGATCTGTTTTCCCATCTCAGCTCTCAACCTCCATTACACCAAACATCTTCGTCAGTCATTTAAAAGATGGATGTCTCTAATTAAACTAGAACTGAACGAGGACAAAAAGGTATTGGAACTGTCTCTGTACAGAAATTGTCTGTCCATACTCCCTGCACATGCTCTGGTGCAGATACACAGACAAGATGAAGCACAACTACAGTATTTCCTGAGCATGCTAGATTATCCTAAATTCTCTACCTTACAGTTTTACCAACTGAGCAGGTAAAACTCTCATCTTCATTCTCTCCCAGCCTTCCCAGTGTAAAGTTTCAAAGTTTGACCTTCTGTCGTTCGTTTGTCCGTCCGTTCATTCGCTCGCTCTGTCCCGCTCTATTACCATGTTAGTGGAGGTGATTGAGGTCTGTTGCGACTGGCGATGCTTTGTTCGTGTTGCGCTAAATGTCGCGCCATTTCCCTCGACAAATGAGGTGAGCGCCGCTCACTCGTCAGCTCTGACGACGTTGGACAGCAGTGTCAACACCTACGGCTCCAAGTCCATTAGCGGCGTCGCATCCTACGTTTCCCTGAAATGCTGACTAACATTTTTACCTGGATTAGCTTGGTACGCAAGCTTTTACACCTTCCTGTTCGTGTGAGGATCAGGTGGAAGTTAAAAAATAAATAAATAAAAACGTGAAACGTGTCCAGAGATTACAAGTGTAATGCTATGTCTGACTGTCTGTATGCTTGTACAGTCGCCCTCATCATTCGTGGATCTCATTTTTGCGGATTTGGGATCAATAATTAAATATAATCTTCTTCATCCACCACGTGACTCGCTCACTTAATTTCTTCCTCCTCACCTACCTGCCTGTGTCTTTCACTTTCACATAAGAAACTCTCACAAATTTGTTCTGCGTTGTAGCCTTATGTTGAAATATCTTCTATGAACTACTTTTTCTTTTATCTAGAGTCTACGTTAACATAAAAGTGGAAAAATGAATATGAGAAACATTGCACTCGAGTAAGGTACTCCAATCATAGGGGATTGGTGTTTTACGCCGAGTTAGCAACTAAAATTATATCACAGCAAAGCAGCCGGACCTGTAAACAAGCTCCGTATGCAGAAAAAGAACAGCATGCCCGAGGCGAGATCTGAACCCACGACAGCTAATCCTCATAGTAATGGTTAAGAATGCTAACCTTTGCGCCTATACCATCATGACATGATATTATATATATAACATGAATATTCGTGAAAAAATTGGTGTAGAACGGATTTGCATAACTACTGTGCGCCACACACATATCTCTATACTCTTTTATTTCAAGGTGTTGAAAAAAAAAAAATTAGTGCTAAAGACAAACGTTTATTACTTGACAATTATGGCGCCGTGATATACTCAGGAGTCCATCGGCTTCTCACGGATCGATATTTGGAATTCAATCACGATCAACGAATAGTTTATTTAATTTTCATTACTCAGGATTGTTTCGGGGTGGTATATGTGGGTAGAGGGGGTGCTCTTTAGGGAAGTTAGGTGATGGAGTGAGCTCTCGTTGCCAAGAGAGCGCAGACGTCCTCAAACACCGACAGGCTGACTGTGTCACTGCATGCACGACCTCTAGCAATCACAAGATTCAAAAGAATAAAAGTAAATAACTGTTTCAGCGGCCTGATCCCAGATGATTTTACACAGTGCCAGCTTATTTTAGCTTTTAGTCCGTCGACAACGTCTCTTATCACGGAGTCTAATGGTCTCATTACGATCACCGAATCAACTGACTAAATTCAGTGAGAAAAGTGATTCAGCCAAAAACCAGTTTGATAGGTTTATATAAGTAAATGAGATTAGCAAGGATCGTATATAAATTCATCCTTTCTTTGTATTTTTTAAAAGAAAAACATGTAGGTGAAATAGGTTCAGTTCTGGGCTGTTTGGTCCTTTCAGGAGCTGTAGTTATGAAGAGAGAGTAAAACTTTTTTCCTAGGCAAAATGAGGAACTTGGGGAAAAGCATTTTGGTTACTAAATTATAAAGTTGTGACCAGACCTTGTAAACACTACTTCATGATTCTTTGCCCTATAGACCTTGGTCATTACTTTATAACTACTGCTTCAGGGGTCAAACAATATCTGCGGGATATGGAGATCTTTGTAACTTTGGAAACAAGACGAGTCCCAGGGCAATGACTACCCTGTCTTCATAACTACCGACCCTGGAGATTGAAGGTTTAGCCTCTAAAATGTCTTCGAAATAATGATCAAGTTTGTAAAAGATGTGTGTAAAAACCACAGAAAACCATTAGTTGCAGAACCCTATCACACAAAATAATAATACTTAAAATCTTCACACATGTCTTGCGAACATGCAACCATATACACTGAGTCCATGATTCTGTTCCTGTGGACGAATGTTTCGTTTGTGATAGGCTTCAATATAAAAAGGAATAATCATGAACTTGTCATCTTCTTTTTTGTTTCCACCCTTCACCCCATTTCCACTGACTCATTCTTTTAATGAGATCGGTGGAGTTACTAACCCTTTCAATAGCTGTATTCATTTCCCGTCTCCCCGTCAATATTTTACTGTGCAAGCAGATTATTCTATGGAAACAAACTCAAACAGCAAGAAATAAAAATGACAGAATAATCTCGCGCACACGAATTTGTTTTTTCAGTTTTGACCAAAAAAAAAAAAAAAAAGTCTCCCTCTTCTCTTCCAGTCCCAGTCTGTGTATGGGCGTGTTCTGTTTTGGTTGCTAGTCGACAAACACCATGGCAACAGACCGTTCAACGCGGGTGGTCAGTGAGGTCGAAGCCCGCCTTTGGCTGAAGCGCGGTAATTTATACGAGTCTCGGATTCTAGGTGACGGGTGGTCAGTACGAACGGTCTGTAAATGTACTCTTTGCCATGGGAGGAACCACTGAGGACAACACTCTTCTTGTCCTTGTCGTGACAGCTGTCGCCGGTAGGTTTATTTGTTTATTTATGTTTTTTCTTTATTACTTCGGATAGATATTTCGATAAATATCTCTCTCTGGATGACTGTTTTTAAGAGTATTTATATCTGTACCCTTCCAGTGGCTGTTTTGCGAAGTAGCTATGTTAAAGATACCTTCTTCTTCTGTCTTCCAGGGGCTGTTTTATGGAGTACCTATGTTTTAAGATAGCTTTGTCACCTGTTTTAGTAGTTATTCTGAAGAGTATGATTTCTGTTATTTTCCAGTGGCTGTTTTGTGATCTGTGTCATGCATTCTGTTCAGTTCCACTCACCTGCGCACTCAACTTCCCGATCCCCACCATCAAGCACGACAGCCTTGTCATCGTAAAGGTGGACAATTCGAGTTACGAGCTCAGCGTTAACCTCACTTGCGAGCCTTGGGACAAAGGGTGAGTCTTGCACCTGACAGGTGGGGAGGAAATCATGCAAAAGCGGCAATGAGACATTAGAGTTATTTAACAGACAAGAAGCGTGGCGGGGTACCAGACTACCCACCAACCTCCTACCCTAACAATACAGAACGCTGTAGAAACATGGGTCCCATGATGAAAGTATGAATCCCATAATTATTCTCTCTATGGGATCCCGATGTTTCTGGCATTCTGTGTTGTTAGGGTAGGAGGTCGGCGGATGGTCCAAGGTTTTGTGTACTGTTCACAGTTGTAGCTAGAGGTGCCTTTCAATGGCGGTCATTAAGACAATTCATACAAATTTCAAGCCGTGTTGTCTAGTATTATCCAGGATATAGATAAATGTCCGTCTACCGCAAATGACCAATCTTCCCGTTACAGAAAAGATGACTGCCTTCTAATAGAGCTGCTGTCCTGCTCATCACACACACGCACACAGGCACGCACACATATTAGCAATTCGATCGCTATAAATCCAGGGTCAAAGGTCAAGATATTTCTCAGATCTCGATGGGAAGTCAACGGCAGCAAACGAGTTGGACCCAAGATGGATTCTCAAAGCATCAATGCTACCGAGGCGGGGACTTACGCGTGCGTGACGGATTACCCGAGTGGGACCGTCGTCTCCCAGAGCGTCACGGTTGAAGTTTACTGTGAGTGGAAACAATTTTTGTTGTGGGTAGGGGTATAGAGGTAGCAACAATAGGTGAATCATCTTCGCCACTACCATGCTCATGACGAAAATGATATATAAAATTGTAGATAAACACATACACTAACACAGACGTATACACAATTGTTCACACATAAACATGCTCCTGTATATACATGCACACATAAACGTGTAAGCAAACACACAAACACTAGCACACACCTATATACAGACAGGCAAACTCAGAAACGATGTGCTGTCGCCGCCGATAATCGTCTGACGCAATGATGTAACAGATCTCCATCAGGACAACCGCCAGCCCATCGTCACCGAGGTCAACTCCTCCGTCGATAACGTGACGTTGAACTGCTCCAACGAGCACGCGCCCGGCCTGCCCCCCAGGGTCACCTTCGCTTGGTACAACCTTAAAGAAGACCTTGAAACCCTATATGGGACGATGGCCACCAACTCCTGCACAAACCTCTTCCCGCTTCAGAGATGGGACAAGGACGAACCCCATGCTATGCAGTCGACACCTTTGAATAACGGAGGAATGACTTCGACACCCGGCTTGGATTTTGTGTCTTTCACGAAAACCTGCGACAATAGGTCTTATGCAGATGTGTTGGGTAAGCCACAGTGATACTGTTTTAGGTAAGCCACAGTGATATTGTTTTGAGTAAGCCACAGTGATACTGTTTTGAGTAAGCCACAGTGATACTGTTTTGGATAAGCCACAGTGATATTGTTTTGGATAAGCAATAATTTTACTGCTTGGGGTAAATCACAGTAACACTGTTTTGCAAAGAAGGGACTGACCTACAATTCTATTGTTTGTTGTTACTGCGGCTGCTCACATATATAACAAGATTTAAAGGTCTAGTACAGAAATAAACTTTGTGTCTAATGACTAGGGGGAGCTCAGCACAGCATGATAATGCCATGAATACCCCTTCTCCCCTGCTGTTTTAGAGATAAAGGTCTCCAAACATGACCATGAATACAATACAGATACCAGAACTGCACATAAATCTTATGTTGTTAAGGCTTCAGCCAATGGGAGGACCACAGCTTTATAAATACGTAGACAACAAGATAGCTCTTAATTTTCTCATGTTATCCCGAAGTTAACAGCTTTCCTTCGCTTCCTAACTTCGGCCCTGGAGGACACACACACCCAACTGAACAACTAATCTTTTTGCTATCTTGATGGGAAATTTGAGAAATTAACAAAAGCTTAGAAAACATTTACATTTAGTAACAATGATTGTAAAATGGGTTAGGAGAAGGTGGGGCGAATCCCAGACATGAAATGAAGTATTTTTTCCTTGCCTCGACAGGTCGTCTTCACCTATTTGGACTTGCAGAATATATGAAAAACCACACCTATGCATGTGTGCTGAAGTTGCCCGGATGTAATCTGTGGCGAGTGCACAGAATTTCTCCTGTTTCTGTTCCTATAGGTAAATATTCAACAACATCTACTGATGATTTGATCGACGTGTTGGATTATTGCTTTATTCTGCTCCAGTCCAATGACTGGCGATCTGTCTCATTAACCTCTTGGTCTATGAATGTTATCTGGCTGAAAAACGACCTGACATTTCCACCAACTTTACAGAGCCGCAGGAAGTGTCTGTCTTGTGTTTTTGTGTTTGTAACGCACGGAAAGCCTGACTTTGACTGGCATACCGCGCTATAAAATCTCACATTATTATTATTCTTATTCCAATTCAGAGTCTAATCCACTTTTCCATCCTTCTCTGCCATTCGTGTATCTTTATGTGTGTGACTGTGCATTCTTTCACTGCCTCTATATACAAAAATGGAATAAACACACTCCTGTGTTCATACATGCAATGCAATGTGCTTACGTGTTTGTGCATGTGTAAGCCACACACATGTTGATGATGTTGTCATTAATATTTGTTTTCTTTCTTTTCCTATTTATATATTTACTCTTTTTGTTTTTCTCTTTTATAATCTCTTTTTTTATTCATCTTTTTCTTATCATTCGTCTTACCAACTTGCAGATGTGAGTGCGGAAGGCATGACGAGTGCTGTCAGACTGGTGTACTCAAGTGAGACCCAGAATGTGACAACAGTCGCTGGCACCTCCTTCAGCCTCGAATGCGTGTGCCTCAACGTGTAAGAACTCTTCTATTTTCATGTCTTTTTATTTTTTTATAGATATCTTCGTTCTTTCTGTCTGTCTTTTTTAGTAGTCATGTAGGCCTTTTATGAAGCATCGGGACATGGTATTGACACATGTCTTAATGGTTTTTACCGCCTCATGAAGATTTGTTGTTGCTCTAGTCACCTGTAACAAGTGGTGTTTTACCTAAAATTTTGTATCAGATGTGATCTTTTAAAAATGTACGCATGCATATGTGGAGGCGATGCAAAAGTGAGTGACAGAAATGGGATAAGAGAAAGAGGCGAAGAACTACAGATAGACTGAAAAAAATTAGAGAGGAAAGAGAGAAAGAGAGCAAATGCCCAATCAGGTGGCATGATATACCTGCAAGTAAAATGTAATTAATCCTAAATTGAACAGAGTGGTTGAGTTTGCATTTGTAACACCAAACGATTCTAAACTGCAATGATCGATTGTCTGTGAATTACAATGTACAAACATTGGTAAATTATAATGCACAAACACATACATGCTACAAGTCACAAAGATCTGTAAACTATATTGCACAAACATTTTGTAAATTGTATTGTAACGCACACCATATGTAAGCATTAAGCCTCAGAGAGCTATAATATCTAACTCACAAACATTTAAAATGTACAAGAATCAGTAAACTGTAATACACAGTCATTTGTGTGATGCACAAAGATGTGTAAGCTGTTATGTACTATGGTGACTGGTACAGTCGTTCTACCTACAGCACCACTTCCTGTGGAAGAGCGTTCAGCGCCAGTCAGACCAACACTTCCTGGTCCGTCATCCCGCCGACAGGTGCTTCGCTGAGCTTCAAAGACCCTTTCAGTCAACACGCGATCTTTTCAAACCTAACTGTAAACAACATCAGTGTCCGCTGCGACTGTAATAACACTTCAAAGAACTATAGTGTCACCGTGGAAGGTAGGTGTGGCCATCAACTCACAAAATCCCTCTGAAAAGTTTAATGTATTATATATGGAGTTCTGGTTAGCATCTGGGCTGTGGAAGTTGAATTCTTTGGATTGTTGTCTAATGTTCCCCGTCATCATCATCATCGTCATCATCTAAAAACAAGTTGCATCACATCTTCCATTTTTTCCCCTCTCCTTGACGTCATCACCCTATGTTTATCTTTTCTTTGCCAGAAAAGTTGTCCTGGAAAAACAATAGTGGGTCGGTTATTGAAATACAGAAATGTGAAAACGTGACACTGTCGTGTGAGACCCACCCAAGCCCGGGATACGTGGAGTGGTTTGTGGACGCAGAGCTCGATTTGAATTCCTCAGGTAGTTGTCGCTTTTCGCCGCGTCTCTTTCGTTTTTCTCGTCTTCCTTTTCCGTCTTTTTTCGTCACTACAATTATAACTAGTTCCATTACAGTACTGTCACAAGCAATGGACCATAAAACTTACTGATTAAAGTCTATCACAATACAATTTTTTCAGATAACTTAGCTATGCACAATATAAGAGAGATTTTTTTCCAAAAATGACAGATAACCTGCCTCCGCTTTAGAGACACAAACAAGCCCACAAAGAAGTCAAATAACCCGACATTAAGAGTACACCTGGATAATTTTGCGTGGTCAAAGCGACAGTCAATGGCGAAACTTTGACCATAATGCTAATAAGGTGATTCCAAGGACATTAAAAATAAATAATGGGTTGACCTTTCCTGCATGATGATGTTTGTGAGCTTGTATCTCTATCCGCAAGGAGCCATTCATCTCTCAAAATCTGGGAAATAGTGTTGCACTGAGCAAATCTCAGTGATTTAAAACAAGTTTATCCCTCTTAGTAGTTCCTTGTCTTTCCCAAAACCAGCTATTCAAAAATAAAAGTTTTTCTGATATTTTAGTATTAATATTAAAATTTACAGTATGATGTTTATGTCTGTCAAAGGGTTTGACCTGAACATTAACCAGTCTCTAAGCCTGAACATATTTCATCGCCTAATTCTCACATCCAGGAAATTTCAGACCAAACAGGAAAAATGTCCTTTGAAAATACAACTCACTTTATGTTGTATAAACTCTCAGAGAAGAAGCTTTATTATTCATCTCTGTCTCCAGATACAAACAATCTGACTGTCGACTGTACTGACAAGCCCCACAAAGCAGTTCAGTGCTTTGCGTACTCACCTTCTAGAAGCCAGTGCGTCAACCTCACGTGGTTTCTCTCGCAGAGCAACGAACCCGGCGATGGTAAGATGACCCTAAATCCCACCATAATATTTTAATTCGAATTTTTTTCCCCCTCTTCCATAGACCTGTATTGATCTTAAAGACAAAGCCTCTTACCACGAACTTGAATTACTGCACTACTGGCAGACGAATTTTTTTCTAAAACAAGGCATGAGACTACAAAGCTTCCGGTTGAGTCACATTCTTTGTTTAGGCTCGCCGAGACTAACAGCGGAGAACTTCGCAAGAGCCTATAAATGTTGGTCTCGGCAGACAGACAGCAATCCACATATACACGTCCGTGCTCTTACCGTCCTTGCGAATGAATGTTTACTTGTGATGTTAAGGCCTATTCTCACACGGCAATGTTCTTGAAAACAAACAAACAAACAAACAAACAAACTTGCATACAAGGCAGCTTAGCACCATCGTCCTATTGTCACGTTGCTAGGCCACGCAAGTGTCTTGCGAGCTGAAACAGTGCATTATGGGAAGTCAACAATGGGGCCGACGACATCGACGACGAGATACTTTTGGAAGCAACTGCGGCTACGATAAGTCGATAATGATAATGAACAGTAGAAAGAGAAGAAGAAAGAAAGAAAAAAAAAAAGATGTGGGTGAGGGGGTTGGTAATGCAAAGGAGTCGCTTAGGGTAAAATATATGCTTACCTAATGCTTTCTAATATGTCGCTGCGAATGTCAAATTATCTGGGAATATATGTGCATGTGCTTTCTGAATATCTATTTAGGTATGTGTATGTAATATTAATTCTCTCTCTCTTTATATCTATGGTATAATTGCATAGAGTACACGTGTGTGTTCACCTGTATGTGTATATATTTGACGCAGGTGGACTTATTTTTTGGTCTGAATTGCGTCTGCCTGCATAATATATATATGTTTGTAGTTTGTTCAATTAACCTGCTTCTGTCTTCCATCTACAGGTAATAGCCATGGATTGTTCATATTTACCGGTATTGGCTCCTTCACTGCTTTTCTCATCGTTGTATGCATCTTACTTAGGCGCCGTAGACTAAGGCGACTGCGACGAAAGAGGAACACTCACTCGACCTCAAGGGTATGCAACCGTGAAATCCTAAGCTACCTCCCTGAAAAAAAACAAAAAATAAAAACAACAACAAACAAACATGTACATAGAGAGCTTCGCCCAGTCCATTATGATATTCCCTTACATTAGAATAAATGGTACTAAAATTAGTCTCCTTTCATCGTGAAGGCACACATATATCTATTTCTGACAATTTCTATGCTACTTCTACTGATAATGCTGTTGGGACCAATTCTTATATTTCTAATAATATAACTATGTATGCAATCCGATTAACTTTTAATGCTTTGTAGACGAACACTACGATAACGACTGTAGTTACAACAACGACTAAGACAAGGAAAACTACTGCTACGACGTCGACAACTATGAAAAAAAAGCTCCATGACGGAAATGGAGAGTTAAGGAGAGTAATGCAGCGAGAGGGAGAGGAGGTGGGCACCGCCCTCCCCACACCGATAGCCCCAAGAAAAGTGTTGCCTTTAACATCTCACTCTTTCAAACGACATTTTAAAAAGTTTAGGAGATATCCTTTAGGTTTACCTCCTAGCGTGGGACATTTTGTGATATACCAGGCACACGAATGACGATACTGATGTCAGTGACACATAGAATATGACACTAATAACTCAAACTGCTTTATGTGTAGATTGTACACTTGTGTACTTTCTTTAGAGGCAAGTCTATAAAAATCCTCTAACAAGTGGTGGGCTAGGGTTGTGTAGGTAAGGGAGACAAGTTTCCCAAACGGCGAGAGTGTAGTTTACGAACCACTGACTCCTTTAGTTGAAAATGATTGCAATTGTTACCACGTTACCGCTGTTTGACATAAGGAAAACCTATTTTCTGTGAGAATCATTTTTTAATATCCTCTATCCGCAATTTTAAATGGATGTATAAAAGCCCCGTGCATTTTATGGATGATGAAATATTGTGTCTATTTTTTTTTTATATATGCAGGGGCCTGGAGTCAGCGAAGCAGATGGAAAAACTGTCAACGTCTCGGTCATCACCAGGGTAGTAACAGTGTCGTGCCCATCTTGCGTGTCATGACAGCTACAATGTGTAGTGTCGTGATTAGACCCGACATATATACTTTAATTTCTAGCGATGGCAGTCAGTGTCTCTTTATCTTGATATTATAGTTTCTAACATTTATCAAGGTTAGGGTTTTTTTTAAACACACACAAAGACGCGCACGTGAGCAATACACACACATAGAAAGAGGTAAAATGTAGAATTCAGCTTGGACGAATACTTTGAATAATCAAGTTATCATTGTCGTCATCCTCATGCATTGTCTTCATCATCATCATCTATTGTTTCACTTTTACTACACTTTTTTCGCCTTGGCAGATTTCGCATTTTTGCATAGTATGAGTGCTCATTCGTGAAAAAAAAAATTATTATTATTACTACTATTGCAGCCTCAGCGCTACACTAGCTTTCCCCTGGCGCAGAACCAGTTTTCAGTTCGCCTTCGAATCCATGAGGTTATCGGCGAGGGCAACTTTGGGCGAGTGTTCCGAGGCGAAGCTAAGGACATCGTGGTCAAGGGCAGCTGGACGGACGTGGCCATCAAGATGTGCAAAGGTTCCCTAGATTCCACCTTTCACTTGATTGATTTAAAGAAACAGAGGGTTGTATTGATAACAAGCCGGAGTATTTGGCTGACACCATCTTTGTCTTGTGCTTTCTTGCCTTGTTTGTACACGCGAAAGGTCTGCTTATTACGGTGTCTGTGCTGGTTCTGTGTGTGTATGTGAGAAAGAGAGGAGAGAGAATATGCGCGTGGTGTATGAATGTTCGAGGAAAGGCAGGTTTGATACCGGCAGTGCTCTTTGGTCAGACTTGTAGAGACGGACAGATAGACAGACAAACATGTACACATGAGTGCGTGTAGGGGAGGGGGTAGATAAAATAAGTTTTTTTAAAAATCCAAAAGAAAGCCAACAACAACAACAACAACAACAACAACAACAACAACAACAACAACAACAACAACAAACAACCCCGTTATAACGCGAGTGACATTTTTGCAGAGGACGCCACCGACGCGCAACGTGAGGACCTGCTTAGGGAGATGGAGTTGCTAAGCAACATTCCCAGACACTCCAACATCGTCACCTTTCTCGGCTCCACCATCACCTCGGGTATCGCCCTTCTACTCTCTCTCTCACACACACACACACATGCACTCACACAAAGTTAATAAAAAAAAAGATTTTGGGAAATAGTATTTTGTACCGAGAACAACCCAGTCACTTGAATAGATAAAGAAATGCATAAATAAATAAAAAAACAAAAAGTCTACTGTGAGTCATTACGTGTAGGCGTGCTTCTTCCCTTTCTAGGAACGACCTTGCTTATAGAAGAGTTTGTCAACGGTCCAAATTTGCTCCACTTCCTGCGGAAACATAGGCCAGACCAAAAAAAGCTCGGCCCTTCCAAGCCACTGAGCGATCGGCCGCTTTCAGCTGAAGACTCCATGAGGCCATCTGGGGAGGAAACTCCCAGCATATTTCTTTTGTCTTGGGAAGAGTTAGCTTCCTTAGCATTGCAAGTAGCAAAAGGGATGGAGCACCTTGCTGCTTTCAAGGTAGCGCGGATTTGTTTTAGTTTTTTTTTTTTAAGTTTCCACGATTAGTTGATGTTGTTCCTAAATTAGCAACCTACTGTTTAGAATACTGCGAGATCATAATAACGCCCAGGCTATAGAAATACCTTTGCTGCCGATGACATGCTTACAAAAAAAAAAAAAAAAAATTGTGCAACGCTGATGACGAGGGTTAGGAGCATAAATAGAAGAGGTTTCGAGCTAAATGTGAATAGATAGATGGTGGCAGATAAATTGGGTATATGCATACAGAAAGAATGGAATTGAGCATGAATGTGTATTGGATACAGAGAGAGAAAGACATTGTGTGCTGCAGATTGTTCACAGGGACTTGGCAGCCCGCAATGTTCTGGTGGATGAGAACCGCGTGTGCAAGATCTGCGACTTCGGACTGGCCAGATTCCTAACTGACGACAACGTCTATGAAAAGAAATCGAAGGTAAGTCGCGACCATTGACCCTAATGCTACTCGGAACCACATTTTATAAAAACATATTTCCATCAACAGCTCTGTTCCGGTTCTTACACAGGTCAATGTCACCGACACTCTGTTAGTAAATAACTGTGGGCGTGACGCTAAAACTACATCTCTGCACACGGATGTAAGTTGACCGTCTGCATCCTGCCATCTTGGCTCTTTGTGGGAAGTGGCAGGGCGTGACGTAAGCCTGTGTAGAAGAGAGCACTCGCCTAATTATCTTGAGCGCTCGTCTGGAAATTTTCTCCCCACCCAATCCCCGCTCGCCTCCTTGGTATCGCTTTATTTCCTGTGCTGATTATTTTGAGTCATGCAGTTCTTCGATTATGTGTCTGAATACCGCTTCCCTTGCCCGCCCCCAACCCCATACGACGAGTCAGGCCTAGTCGAACCGACCGCAGCGAACAAGCGTAGCTTCGATCTTGATGAGACAGAAATTTAAAAGTTTATCAGGGAGCAATTTTCGGCTCTTAAATGTCTTGTAGAGCCCAGCATTAAGATAGTATTATCAAAATCTGTGTAAATACTTTCCTTCCATTCTAGAGATGTATGTCTACAATCATCAGCATACAGTCAAATTCGTGATCTCACAAATGTCCATGGACACGCCTAATTCTTCTTCTTATTCCTTTTCACCCTCAGAGGAGTATGGGGCCGCAAAGTGCTTTGTTGCATTTGCACAGTTTTCTGTAGCATGTTTGTTTTACAGGGTGGGGTTGCTAGCCCCACGCCCAACCATCCTTCATCCGGGCTTGGGACCATCAGGTTACCCCGGGGGATTTCCAGGCGTAGTTATGGACATGCCTATTTAACTTATGGTAAAAGCTCTTGAATTTGCTGTATCCTTGACAATGCAAACGTATCCATTTACAATGTTGACCTCATTCTGTGAGAGGTTATATTTATGGGAATCTTGAGAACGGAAAGTGTGGGATGGAGTGAGGGATATTCACCCACATTTTGGAAGATGGTGTCTTGCGCTGGGCTTTACTCGGACATTAGGAAACATTTCATCGCACTAGACCTTTCAGCAGCAGACACAAATCTTCCCCTGCTACTGTTAGAAATCAACAGATGTTTATGGTGGGTAGCTGTCACCATGTCTTCGCTTCATCCGGGCAAACTATTCCGTTCAAATGTATTCGTCATGTGTGAGAACTTGATTTGTGAAATGACCAGGATGCTTGCTGGTATAGCGACCCTCAACAATAATAATAAAAAAAGACACAGAAACTTGCAGTTTGATGTGTTTTTCTTATAAACAACCGTCAGTACGGGTTTTAATGACGGATCTTGCATTATTGATGTTTGCTTTCTTGCGAGTTACTCAGAGTGCTCTCCCCATACGTTGGATGGCCCCGGAGGCACTGAAGCATAACACATACACCACAAAGTCTGACGTGTGGTCCTACGGAGTTGTGGTCTGGGAGATCATCACTCTCGGTAAATGTCATAATCAATAAAATTATCGAGTTTTTAAATCATAATTACACGTATACCACTTGTGTGTGTGTGTACTGAGAGAAACACTTAACCCCTATACACATCGGGCACAGCGATATGCACTGAGAACATATAATATTGTTGTGCACCACAAAAAATGTATATTTATTTGTAGTATACAAAGAGAAATATGTCACAACAATAAAGGTAATTTATATAGCGCTACATCCTAGTCAAGCTAAGGCATCCAGGATGACAGCGATTTACTATATTTCTACATTGTAATCCGCATCACTGATTAAATTGTAGCTTTTGTTTCCTGGGGTGTTTCTCCACCAAACGTTTAATTTATCTAATTTACACCACAAACAATCTTAAAATTAATCTCAAAACTGCTAAAATAAAGGTGAATTTGATAAGTAAATTGTGAAATAATACTTTTAAGAATTTTATACATCTCGATCATTGTTTCAACTGCTCAGACCAATGCTTGTTGTAAAATAGCTTTGATCTGTCAGAAGTTCTTGTAAAACATAGCTGTACATGGCAGATTGCCTTTCCCTGATAAAACTTCTTTCCGGAAAAGTGTAAAACGCCAACTCCCTTCATCGCAAAACAGAGATAACCTTTGACAAAGAATCTGCACTGGTTCCGATAATAGGACAGCTGACACGAAGACGCCATGATTACAAATTTCGATATGACCTTGTATTAAGGGACTGCTTGCAGACGATTTCAGTTAACTACTAGAACGAGGCTCTACAGCAAACAGCTTCCGGTTTACCCAAGTTTCAGATTAACCAGAGAGCGTAGATATATACACTCTCTGGTTCAACTACTAGAATGAGGCCCTATAAGGAACTGTAAGGAAAGTGCCGACATGAATTGTGTATAGTGACAAGTGTTGAAGTGTACAAGAAGTGCTAATATTAGTCGGTATTTTTCCCGAACAGGCGCGTGCCCATGGCCCAAGCTAGCGGTCCATGAAGTGATCGCCCGTGTCATGAACCAGGACCTGCTTCCCAAACCTGACCATTGCAGTGATGACATGTAAGTACCGCTTGTCTCCAGCTAGTTGACACGATTCCACTGCATATGCCACTAGAACTATTTGAAGAGAATGGAGGTTTACTGCATATTCTAGAGCTGTCTTTTTTTTTTTTTTTTTCAGCTATAGCATCATGCAAGGATGCTGGGAGAACGATCCAGTCAATCGGCTCACGTTTTCAAGAATCCGAGCGAGATGGGAATCCATGCTGGAACAAAATGGAGATTACCTGCAGCTCGATCACATTGACTACGAGATGTACTCGGCACTCGAACCTTCCTCCGGGACGTCAACGCTCGAGCAGGGGTCTGATGACTCAGTCGGGTTAGCTGACGTCATCAGGAAGCTGCAGAAAGGGGAAATGGTGAGCGGCGTGGAGAACCTGGCTATGGAAGACGATGCCATTTCTTTGAAAGTGATATTTTAGTCACAACCTGTAAATAAAATGGCCCAGGAAAGGACGAAATGTAGCGCAGACACAGAAATCCTCACAGTAATTAACGTAGCAAATTATCGAAACCATACCGTGCTGGCAATCTGAGGTGAAGTTTACTGAAAATATCATACTTTTGAGTTATTAATGCGTGCAATATTTTATCAGTGGACACAGCCCAGGATTAACTTTTAAGCACATATACAATGTACTCGATCCAGTCCTGCAGTCAGTCATGTTTAACAAATAATTTTAGATGACAAATTATGTACGTATATTTTGAACATCAATGATCACAAATTGAAAATGTGAGTTTGAGTTTAAGCATGCTGAAATGTAATTATGAAATGGTAAACATAAATCATTCGCTAAACCACGGTGGCTAAACCGGAAGCTTTGTAACAACTAGCCTCGTTCTAGTAGATGACTGAAAAAAAATCGTCTGCAAGCAGTCCACGGATATTAGTTCGTCGTCCATCTATATAAATCCGTGGTGACATCAAGAAAATACTGGGAAGATATTGGATAATCTTGAAAATATGAAGAAATGTTATCACATGAAACTGCAAGAGGGTGATCATCACTTCAGTAACGTTTATTCGATGTAGCTCAAGATGAGAAGAGTGATGCACGGCTGAATGAAATCCAGCCAACAGATCGAAACAGTTCACACTTGAATTAACCCTACAGTCAGTCCTGTTGTGATGTTACATAACACGTCCAACAATGATTCGCTTTAGAATCTTGAGCTTTAAAATGCCCTTTCAGGCAGGAAGGATTGCTAAAAGTATCACGTGATGAAATAGATACATTTCATTACAATGTAAATATTTCTTAAGTGTATATTCTCTATTTTATCAGAAACCCAAACGTTTTGATTGTTCAGTACAAAAAGTTGACATGCTAATGACATTTCATGCATATCACATTAAAGACACTTTAATGAAATATTTCATGTACCCCACATCAAGGATTATTTTTTAAATAAAAAGCATCATTCCTGTACTGTAATTTACTGTTGGATTGGTTGTCCCTGCTGGCCCATTCAATCTGAATATGTTAATTAGCTGTACAAGGTAAAAGACGGAAAAACGAAGGGTTCGCCCGGTAGCACAGTGGTAATAACTACAGAAGTGAGGCTAGTACTGTCCTGGGCTTACATCTCTTCTCGAGACCACACACCCTTCACTCACACAAATATCTCCTACGCGAGTCGAACGTTTAAACCAATATAATTTATTCAATGTTTTTCACATCTCTGTATGAACTGTATACAGAGAAAGACAGTATCACAGGCAAAAACACGCAGCACAGTATCCAGGCCCATAGTTGAAGGTATAAATACAACTTCAGTAACAGTCTTCTAGGCGAGAGCAAGACTGTGACCGCTGGGTACCACCCATACGTCACCTAAGGTGAAAGTTGATTGGGGGACAATCTGCTGCTTTAGTATGTACAAAACCATATCGACACACTAGGACACGTATCCTAAACTATGCATCTCAACAATGCCAAAGTTTGAAAATGGTTAAAAACAAATTTGTTAACATCAAACTTTCAAAGCTATGATAAATCGTAGACCAACAATACCTCCCCTCTTACTTATTCTCGTGAACATATTCCTGGATGGTGATGATTATGATACAAAATCCCCCAAATAAATTTCATTTTCTGGAAATACCTTTAAGTACTTTTTAATCCAGATATAAAGATGGACTTCTCCCAACTCCAAAGAGAAGGCAGTAGATTTTTCTTTTTTTAAAAACTCCCAAGGGCTTGTTTATGAAAACATTTTTCCTAATCCTACCTCTACCAGATGAATGCACGATCACAGCCCTAAAGCTTCATTAATTGCAGGACAGACTACTTTTGGAATGCACGATTTTTTCCATGCAGGATGATAAAGACAATGATAGTGGTGATGGTACAATGGCCTTGCTCTGGCCTACAAGACATTCAGCACTTGAAACAAAATTTTTTCTAGCACACTAGCAAATGCCAACAAAGTAATGCCAGTTTTGTAACTAAATCTCTTACAGCTTTCTACTACTCTAGGAATTTCTCTTTCACTTCCAAAACCTTTGGTCTTAAAATCTCAGCAATACCAAAACATGAAACTTGCAAACATGACATAATAATGCATGTACCATTTTCATAACTGCTGATATGCATCTGAAGTCAGTGGTTTCTGGGGTGGGTGGGAAATGCATAAGTATACAGATAACTACACCAACCACACCTAATACCATTTGCTTTAAATTCCTAACAGTCACAGTCACTTTGCCTGCTTCAATTCACTCATATAAAGGCACTGAATGAAAGGCAGCAAGCAACCAACATACATTTCTCACTCTTGTGTGCACAATACTTTCCTCTAATTTAAACCGTTGAGCTTTTCACTACAGCCCAGTTCAGCTGAAAATGCAACATAAATAAACAGCATGAACTTTCCTTTAAAAAACAAAATAAAAACAACAGAAACTTGTACATGTTAATGCAAGTTTAACACATGGAAGCAGTCCAGGTGTGCAGAACATTTCAGCACCTTTACCTAAGCCTGAGGAACCTCCGTGGGGAGGAGATGGTGGAGGAGACTATGAGAACAACAAACAACAAACACAAAAAAATTCTGAACATAATATCATTTATGACCATTTCCAGCACTTTCACATACTTCCATTGTCTTCAAACCAGCACAAGTCAGACAACTGCACTGTGTCAACGCATAAATGTGTGTGCAAGAGAGAGATTCAACAATATGTTAAAAAAAAATTATCCTTTCAGCAAGCCCAATCTACACCAGCTCTGTCCCTGTGCTCTGACAAGTTCAGTTAGATAAAAGAGGATAATCTAGAAACATCAAGAGAAAAGTAAAACTTACTTTTGAGGTGTTAGCTGCGAATAAATTTAATTCTAAAAGTACATCAAATTAGAATTTGTGCCACATGTTGTTTGACAACAAGCCAGTTAACATGAAGAAAACAGCATGCATATTTTTTTCAAGCTACTAATGCCCTTGGACAAGAGAAATTTATATATTTTTAACCACTTCTGTTTTGAAAGACATGGGGAAGAAAAAATGGTCATTACACACATAAAGGGGCTGGAGAAAGGAAAAAGTGAAGGGATGAATACTGCAAAGTTAGATCTTCTGTCTCAAGTGTAAGTGCTATGAGAAACAAGAGTTTTACTTTGAAATCCTTTGCAGTACTTTTCAGAAAAACTTCCAATTTTTCATTTATAATATTGGAAAGAATGGCCACTTTTTGCCTTCACAACAAGAATGGAAAAGTATAAAATTAAGAAATCTACCAAAGAAGCCTTTTTTCATGCAGTTACTGAGCTAAAGTCTGCATATGCAGAGCGTTGTGTAATGAGATTCTGCACAACCAATGAATGACAAAAGTACTTTAACAAGTTTAGAGCAGACAATGAGGGCTTCCTGTGGAGTAACCCATTTGCTTGGTATTAGCAGTCTGGGCGAGTGGTTCAAAACTAACCATGTTATTTTTGTTGTTAAAAATCACTATTTTTTTCTAACAATTACTTCTTAAGGTCACAAACCTGTCTTTAATCAGATATTCAACAAAATTCAAAGCAGTATGAATTCCTTTTTTAAAAAAAAAGAAATGACACAAAAATATAATTTAGAGGCATATAAAAAGGTACATGAAAGGTATGCTCATAGTGTACTTACACCATGTGTCTATGCTAAAAAAGTCACTAAATTCTGTCAGTGAGCAAACAAAAATAAATATTCACTTACACTATTGAGCTTAAAAAAAAATAATCCACTTTTATACTTGCTTTTTGAGGAAAATACATAAAAATGTTTCCTTCACAAAGTTTATGATGATCTAGTAATCAATGCACAAATACTCACTCCTTCAGGTATATTTTTTCAAAAGGTGGGAGATTATTAAATTGAATAAACACTATATTTAGAAGGAATAGTAAGCTAACAATTAAAGATTAATCCTGCTAACGCCCTGAACTGTAAAATTACAGAATGCTATTCCTTTGCACTCATTCTGCCCAAGCATCAGGAAATAATTTTTCTTCTTAAACAACTAAAAGCACACAGTCTCCAGGTTAATGAACACCTCTTTACGTGACAATCACTGAGCGGAGCACAGGATTTACAAAACAAGATGACTATTTCACATCAATAGCATTGGTGACATTTGTGCTGACACATTTCCTCCACCAAAACATCCCCGTTCTTGCTGAAAATTAGTTTACATTTTGCTTACAACTCACTGTATCCCAGAAAATATGTATAGTCGACTGCAGGGTTAAAACCTTTGAAAAAAGAATGCAAAAGAATTATAAGAAACAACTTGGAACATCAATGTCAATCATTCAAGCAGCTACCAACGCTTATGCTATTTTGTCTGCTTAGAGTTTTAGGTAACATGCATCCACACATACATCTGTTCTGCAGTTGTGAAACTATACACTATGTACATTAATGCCAAACAGGCGTTTTGAGACAGCTGTAGACAGCAATGGACAGCCAAACTTTGGCGTCCTTGCTAAGCAGCATCACTCCCATGTGCTCTACATGCACCTGCAAGAGTCCAAAGCAAGAAAGAGTTCTCTTCATCTGGTCTGTGTGGATGGGAACATTAAGCTGGATAAAACTGCTTTTACAGCTTGCCAGGATTTGTCTTCAGCTAATATGGCTGTTCAGTCTATAATATTTAAGTCAAATGAGTGATATATGGGTTTAATGGCAAGTGACAGATATTATGTCTAACATAAAGGTCTCTAGAACAGCAGAAGCAGTTACTTGTGCATGATGACAGTAACAAATTGATTTGTATCAAGCAAGATACATGCAAGATACACATGCAGATCAAAGGTCCTTCTGGTTGCCCCTTTGTTAAATGTTTGGAGATAAGAAAACAGAGGAAGAAATAAGCAGGACAGTCTACACAAGCTTGTCACATGAGTAACACTTAAAGGCACAGAGATAGTCTGTGTTTCTCAGCCCTCTCCAAAAGTTTAATGTACCCATCTCAAGGGGAGCACTTTTCCCATTTACTTCTTTACATTACTTGCACTTACCTGCCATGTTCTGGTTATACATTGTGTTAGTGAACACAAAATCATGCACTCTCCCTTTCCTTTCATCACTCGATACATATGCATGCCTCTAAGCATGCACACAGTCTTGAAGAATACAGTCTCTAAATTCACGCAGTGGAACCTAACTACTCTTTATTCCCATTTAAAAAACACTGCATCTTTGAATGGATGCTGGAATTCTGGAATACACCCACAGTCCCCCAGATAAATCTGAACATATAAAGTTGCCAAACTACTAACAAAGAAAAAAAAAACAAAAAACCCCACAAACAAAAACCCAGTCTCCAGAGACAAACTGTCTACTCCTTGAACCAGAATAATAGCTGACTACGACTACAGTATTTGTCCTGCCATTTACCTCTAGTGTAATCTCCAGACCTACAGTCCTTGACTACAGGGCACTGTAGAAAAAATGCCAAGCTATAGAGTACATGGAAATGGGATGGTTAAACCTAGAGGGAACCACACAGTACCTGCCCCCTGCACTCTCAGACAGACACAAGCAACTGAGTACAAGTAACACAAGCTGACTGAGAAAAACTATGAGGCAGTTAAATGAATAAAATTGGAAAAGATGCCATTGTGGCAAGCCAGATGTCCTGACATAAGAAAATGTGAGATAAATGGTACCTTGCGGATGACCCTTGTTTGAACTGGATTTCAACTGTTATGATAGGGCTTTTAAAGGTTAAGATGAGACACGTGCGCTGACAGTAGCTGTTAACTCCTTACTAAAACTACTTTACTTAGGCACTAAGCACAAAATCAGTGTTTTCCGAGACAATTCAGTCAGTAAATTCATTATGCACAAAACAAGTACAGCTTATAATATTTAGTGTTTTTAACATGTTCAGCTGCTAAAAATTTTACACTTCTTCAATAAAGATCCAGGTTGTCAACAGCTAAAGGTCCATGTTGACTAAAAATTTCTAAATGTCTAGCAACAGATTTAAAGTGAATTCCTGGTACTATTTTCAATAGTTCAAATGCTTGCTAAATCTACCACAAACAAAAGAACAGGCTACATAAGACTCAATGCATTGAGTAATCAGATGTTTAGGAAACTTAATGACACTAGTCCTGTCTTCTAATGAAAAGCTGGCGAGTAAGATATAATAAGCAGGCCAATCACTGATATAAGCAAGCAAGAAGGAATAGTTTTCTTTCACAGGATGATGCACAAGTCAAATTTCCAACAATGATTATTACAAAAAATGTTTACGCTTTTTACCCAGGATTATGGATGAATAAAAAAACAGTTGTGCATACAAAAGCACTACTGCCAAATTATATAACAATTTGCTGTGTGGGAGGCCTGAAATAAAAAATAAATACATTTTTTTGGGGTCATTTTCCTCCTGTTATCATGAAGCAAAAATAATAAAAAAGAAATTACTACTTACTAAAAACCTGTTTTCAGATCAAGAGACTGCAAGCCCACTACTTTCAATATACCAGCACTGAGAAGAGTTCTGATATTAATACATCATCGTTTTGGGCTTGCCAAATTAATTTCTTTTTACTGTAGGCACTCTTGATTCATGAAACAGTTAAGATGAATATTTGTTTACACATAAGTAAAAAGGTTTTTTTCCAACATAAAAGCTTGAATCTACCTTTACAATGACTGGCACCAATCCAACATTAAGTACAGAGTTTTCTTTACACCATGAGGGTTGTACTAGCGTAGATTCTACAGCTTATGGTAGTCAATTGATACCATTCAGAATAAAAAAATTCTAATAGGAACAGGTAGTACTGCTGCAATATTTTAGCCCTGTACTTGGTCTCTAAACGAAAAGTTGCCTGCTAATGTGCTCTTTTCCTTAAGATTTAAAATATCAAAGAAAGAAGAGGTGATAAAAATAAGGAAACTAAAGAAAATCAGCAAAAAAAAAAAAATAAAATAAAATGGGAAACCCCCAACAAGACACCTAACATCCAGTCCTGAGAGAGTCATTTTTAAGACTAAGGAGTTACAGAAAAATGAAGTGAATCGAGAAACAATGAAGATAATGGATAAGTTGGGTCAGGAAATAGTGAGTGAAACGAAGGGGGAAAACACAGAAAAGCAGTGGGAGAGGTTATGACTTTTCTTTTTATTTACACTGTCATGCATCTTTCCAGAAGCATCTGAGTATTGCTCCAAATGTTACAGCTGGGGAACACAAATCTGGCAAGCACTTCCTGCTGCACCTTGCCAGCCACAGACAAAAATGCACTAATCACCATGAATTTTGCCCTGGGAATATGGCGTCACCCTGGGGAGGAACACCAGGTTAAAACATGGGTTGTATACACTGTCGTCGTAGAACTTCTCTCTTGCGACTCCTTCAGCTGCTATACAGTCCGTCTCTTAAGGGTATACCCTTTGTTTTGGACACATGCTTGCCCAGATTCTTTCCAGGGGGACCATGACCTTTCTCAATGAAATGAGGGTCAGTACAAGCATTTTTGTGGTGAGCATTAAGCATGCAGCACAAGAGAAGCCTCTTGAAATAATGGTTGCACAAGAATCTTCACCCTTTCTTTGATATAACCTAAATGTTACTGCAACTTTTAACATCCCTTTAAAAAAAATATAAACAAGTTTCTGACACTGGGGGCTTCATATAATTTTCTTCTTTGAGATTTCAGTCTTTTAAATACCCACCTGGGTTAGACTTAATGTTTAGCTTTCATTGGAAAATTTTGACAAACAATTCCATTTAACTTCTTGCTGGAAATGTACACTTGCTACACTTGCAAACTCTTCAATAAAGGATGCCCCTAGCTGGGCGTCAGGGCCTTCTCGATATCCCCAGCATCAAAGGCCTTGCTTATGACATCACAGTACTGTTTGTACAAGTCCATCATGCTGTTCAGGCGAACGCTCTGTGGTCTCTCTAGCTTTATTTCAGACCAGTTTTCAAACATTTTTGTTAGGAAGTCCTGCAGTTTTTCGACCTTTGGTTCTGCAATGAAAAAAGCATGATTAGTTGTTTGCTGCCACGCTTGTTCATAATGCATTACTTTCTTTCAATGACAATCACCAAGAAAAATGTTTTGCCAATGAGAATATGGAAACTTAAGCTCTGAGGTAGTTTGAGAACCTTTGCACTGAAGAAGCCTCAAAGTAGCACTCCTTTCCTTAACTTCAATCCCAACTGCATTTTATGACAAAAAAAAAGTATTTAGATTTATTGCTTAAAAATTATGTATGATATACCACATTACCTGGCATCCTCCTTAGGAGGTTCACATGTATGAGAAGGTGTAGGTGTGTATGTTGAATGTCTTGTACGGGTATGTATGTCTGCCCATTATGTTGTGTGTATATATATATAATCATAACATATATATTATTATGTTTGCGTATGTGGTTGGGTTTGTGAGGAAAAGAAAAATTTCTGTCTTGGACTTCCGCGGATGGGCAATAAAGTTTGATTTGATTTGAAAGTGTCTCACTAAAAATGGTAATTTCGAAGAATAGCGCAAGAAAAAAAGTTTATACCTTAACTCGTTGATTTACCCTGTTTAATTATTTTGCAATGTTTCTGAGGTTGGGGTAGGGGCGGTGAGGAGCAAGGCTGGAATCCCAACAGGTAACCATAGTTATGATCTTATTATGTCACTCAATTATTGATTTTAGATGAAAATTAATTACTAATGTCAAGTGCATGTTTCTTTTTCAACAGGAAATAGATTCAAAGGATAATAGACTCTACAAAAAAGATTGACAGCATTTTTGAATGCAAGGTTTTTTTTTTATGTGTAATAAATCCTTCTTCAGTAAAAAATTTCAAATCCTGCCGTCAATGAAACCAGGATGGTTCTTCACTAGTCTTCTATATGCAAGTGCACTCCCACACCATGCCCAAGAAGTCTGGTAAATTATCACATAATGCCCAAGCTGCAGTCAAGAAAATCTAACATTAACAGTAGGTGCTGGCTGACAACCCCACATTACAAACACATTCTGCATCATTCTACCTATATTTCCATGTACATTTTGTACAAGCAATTTATGCCACACACTTTATCTCTTTCTCCACATTAGAAGCCTGCATCCTTTATTCTCTTAAAAAATAAAAAAAAGTGCTGCTCATAGCAAATTGTATTGTGACAAAGGCTGCCAGATACTTACGGCTCAGCTCCTTTTCAAGAAAGGCACACCACTTTCCACGAAGTTCTTCAAGAGCCTTCATATCCAAGTCCAGGCCTGACTGTGACAGGAAGGCTAAAGATGGCAAAATCTGGTTACACATCAAGGTCAAGGCATCTGACACGTCTGCATCCATCTCAAACTGCTGCATGGCTTCTTCGTTGACATGCTGGCAATGAAAGAAAAAGTATAAGACCCAGGACAGATGTCACACAAAACCACTTAAGCCTGTCTTTGTTACAAAGACATGATCAATGATTTTTCTGACAGAAGGAGTCCTTTGCACCTGCTACTTTCTGCATGACTATACCCATGTTCAAAAGATTCCCTTCTTAGCTGCAAAGACTACATTTACATTTGGCTTATTGTTCTTCATTTCTGAAAGCCACAGCCAAAAAGTTTTATATTTTTCATCTGCAAACCACAATTTGTTAAAGTAAATCTGGTTCGTCGACAATGTGAAGGATGGCAATGCCAGTGCTAATGGCGACAGTCAAATTATTCTGCAGCCATGTGTCAATTTCTGGCTCATGTAAAATTGAGCAAGCACATTAATCTAAAAAAGAAAAATTGAATGCTTCAAAAATTTAGCATAAACAATTTTCAGCAAATATTTTTGACTTTTTCCTGACTTTCCTCTGATTATTAATAAATTTCTTTAAATACTTACTTTTCCATGGACTGGAAATCATTTTTCAAAATATACTGACTTTTCAAGTTTTCCCAGACCAACCAGATGCTGTCTGTAGCAAATTTATTGTCTAAACTTTTCTATCTCACCTTTTCATTTGGAATTTATTTTCATGAACTTAACCAGGAACTAAGCAATGTTTTTAAATATGTACAATACATTTGTTCGTTTTCAGGTCTATTCTCTACAGAAAAGGAGTATTTTTTTGTGCAAATTTGTACTAATTATGCTCACGTGTGTTGTAGCTTTGAATAAAATCTATAAAATGAACAAAATGTACTATTCACAATCAACACGGCGTTTGTTATGCTGGAATACCTGTCCCCTCCAGCAAGGCTTGCTTGTAATGGGATAAGAGGAGTCAAAGACTAGTTTTAAGGGATTCTTAGGTGTGCTGCATAATTACGGGTCGTGATTTTCTACATTTTTTTTTTTATATGTATCTAATGCTTTCTGTGAAGATATCTGCTGTTACACCTGACAAAAGCATGGCTTTAACCAAAAAAAAAAAAAAATTTCATCAAGCACAGTGGCTACACCTTGTAGCTTCTCAGATAAGAGGAGACCTTCCTACCTCCAGACACTTTCGTCGAAAGTATGAGATAAGGAGAGTGTTTATTCCAGCCAAGGCTGTTTTCCCACTCATGGCAGACATATTGTGAAGCCAGGCCTGGTTGAAGTAAGGCAAAGCCTCTGTGAATCTGTCGATCACGCAAACATTTGCAAGTCCAATTATTATACAAACATTTCTGAATTTGTTCATGATGCAAACACAGGTAAATCTATCCACATAATCACCTTCTGTGTGTCTTTCCATCACATAACCATCATGATAGAAGTTTTAACAAAACATGTGAATGTCTTGTCCAGACACTTTAAGCTTTTACAAAGACTGGTAATCACCTCAGCTTTAATAAAGGTGTTCATGCTCTAAGATTGTTATCTTAAGTCGTTATGGTTATCACTGTTTACCAGCACTGTTGAAGTCTGAATTGTTTTATGTCATTGTGGTGAAGAAAAATGCCAGCCAAAATCAATTTCAAAGTAACTATTTTAAAAAGGATGTGCTAATAATGGAACTTCAAAGGGAATTTTATTCCATGTTAAAAAGTTTATGCTGTACAGAAATGTTACCCACCTCTCTTTATAATAGGCCTGAAGGCCACGGACAAACATGAAGGCTGCTTGCCGGAACTGATGATATCGATGATGCCATTGCTGATGAAAACATGAAGGACCAGACATGAAAGAAAACCTTTAAATGTTAACGCCAACTTTTACCTTACATGACCCATAAAAATGAGAATATGATTAATTGCTAATAATCTACTTGATATAAAGAAATATAGTATTTTTCCTTCATGTTAGCAGTGAGTGCGATTCACAACTTACTAGATTGCACATGATATAATCAGAAGCATGTTGAAAGACAGTTTTTTGGGACACATTTTAAAGAGAAAATTGGTACAATACCTCATAATCAGCCTTGATCTTTTCACCACACTCTCTTCGCATTTTGTTAATCATGTCAATGGAAGTGGCCCGTATTGCTTTGGCCCTGCACACAGATGAACCTTCACTAAGAAAACCAGGTCAGTAATACAGGTCATCCTTGCTCATGTTAGACAACTAGGTCAACAAAACTGAATCAGCTTCTGACACATTTTAATGGTGTCTTAATCTAAATGTTCCAAAGAAAATAAAGTTATTAATGACTAGACTAAACTTTATCCTTGCACCCTAAATAGCCACCCAGGTAAAGATGTTCTCTTTTAAAATATACTAACATTTTAAAATGTAATTTCTGCAAAAACACCCCAATAAAGCAAAAATAATCACAGTAATTTTATTTGTATGAACACGTGACTTCTGGAAAAAAGGCCATTAATGTATTAATAAACCATCATCAACCGATATGCGCTGGTGAAGACACAATAAACGGGCTAGTCATTTCAACCAAAACTCATATTTCCCAAGCTATACTAACTTCCCCACCTAAGCTGAACTGACCCCACCATGATTATATACTTTCCAACACTGAAAGTCAAATTGACCAGGACCAGGCTGAATGAATGCCAAAGGAGTGACACCTTTTTCATTATAATTAAATGCCTGCATATATATTTAATACAATCCTCAAAACTAAAAAGAAAAAAAGGATGACAAAGGTTTTTAAAAAATACTCCAATAATTTAAGAGAAAATTGCTTTATGTGCCACTGTGTAATTTGTTTTCTGAATGTGTACTGCCAAGATGGAGGCTGAACTTACTCAAACAACACACGATGTTGGTAATATTTGACATCTAAAGCTACTTCTGTCACTGGATATCAATTTGTCTTTTGGGCCTGGAATTTAACTTTCAGCGATTAGATGTTATAGTCATTATCGAAGCAATTTGATTCAGGCGGGTTGTAGATACAACTGGAGCAATATGTCCTGGGTCGCAATGACCAGTGACTCAATTAACAAGAAGTCTTAAATATGTTTATTTTATGCTATATCTGCAATGATTTGTAATATGGGTAAATGGTCAGCCTGAAGTAATCTATTTTAAAATGTAATTAATATTTTTCAACACACAACTTCTGCAAAAAAGTCATCATAGAGCACAAAGTGTCGGTCATAAAGCCGATTGGGGAGGTAGTTGTAACAGAGATGACGTTTAACAATGAAATACATTAGTGAACAAATTTGGGGTTGTAACTAAGAGGGAGTCATATTAGAAGAGAAGGCTTTACTATACAAAAATTTAAAAAGATTCAAACATATCATCTAGCAATCAAAAATTCTACTGATGTCTCTTTAATCAATGCATGCCTAGAGCCTAGTGAATCTGCTGCATATATCTGCATCTAATAATCAGCACCTCAAATTTTGATCCAGAATGGCCAGATGAGAGAACTGCTCTAGTAATATGATGTTCTGTGTGTTTGAATCTGCCTGATTTAAACAGAGATAAATCACTATATGCTGGAGACGAGCATCATCCTTGGGCAGTCGCCGCGGCAACATCTTTGCAGATTCTTGCAGTCGTTTCAGTTCAAATCCAGCTGCCTGAAATTAGGGAAAGATATTCCACTTCATAATAATTCTAATTATTAAAAGTCTCCTCAGCATACTCTGATATGCTTTGCTGATAATCTGTCCTTTCTTGTTCCCCCCACCCCAACCTCTTAGTGTAACTAAGAAATAAAAGTGACAAAGAGTTATTAAAAAAATATTGCTCTTAATACTGAATAATCCCTTTTCACAAAATTATAACTCCCCTAAACCCACTGTGCATTCCCCAAAATGAAACAAATGCAAAGAAAAGTTAAGTTAGTTTAAATAACTTAGAGATCACAAGATGCACCCTGTAGAATTTGTTCCCAAGTAGGTCACAGATTATAATACGCTGTAGTCCATGATGTCTTACCCTTGTGAAGGCAGCTTCTGGTGGTGTAGGATGAGGGGTGTCTAGCGCCTTGTAGACTGCTTTCACAGTGTCTTCAAAAGACAGCTGGGCATGGCAAGAGGGGAGAGAAGACTGGGAGGATATTGGCATTGTTTGTGTGGCTGCTGACTGTGCTGAAAAACAAAGTAGAAGCCCATTGGTTCTTGCTTTAAACATCAGCCTTATAAAGGGCAACTCCACCCTAACTTGGGCATAAAGGAGAGATAATGAAGTGCTGAATTGTTTCCACAAATAAAAAAAAAGTTTGGTTGCAAAAATGAACCATTTACTTACAATCACATCTGAAAATTAAATCTAAATACCTGATTCGCAGAAGATGCCATGTCTTATTATCTGAAGAATAATGTGTTGACATGATAACTTTAACTTTACTAAGTGGTGTCGAAATAATCAATTCTAAAATCATGACATATATTTTTAAACTTGAGCTCAATGAAGAAGAGCTGAATAAAATAAAAATACTGGTACGATGGAGGACATGATTACAAATAGTAACAATTCAGCAAATGTATGTTCAGCATGGCCGCTGTTACTTAAAAAACAACAACCCAACAACAAATAAAAGACTTTGGGCAAATTATCTGTGTGTGAAAAACAGAAGAATTCCTTTGCATAGCGGAACAAACCTCAATCATCTCTTTATCGGTGCTAAATGCACTCTTTATCTTAACTCAGTAAGGTCACCTCCCTTTGTATCCCAAATGTCTCCATCAATTACCACATTTTGGCTATTTTTAAAAACAATAGACAAAAATAACTATGTGTCACAATAATATAATTTTGAATTAATTTTAACATCACATTTAGCAGAAATGAACTGTTTTACCTTTAAAAGCTGGTATTTTTTTATTATAGAAAATTCACATATATCAGGGTTAGAACAACAAAAGCTGCCTTTCTGATATGTATTTTGGAAGTACAGCCACAGTGAAAACGTGGCATGTACATAAAAAGTTCCAGCTATTAATACGCTCACATAAACTTTTTCATCCTAAAGTGAATACATATTATCAAGAATGAGGAACATCACAAGATACACAGTAATTCGGCTGATTTTGCCGACCACTGACAGAAAACTAGGGAAACATAAACCTGCATATTACTCATTACATTTTGCTCACTATACCACAAAGAATTTAAATCTGAAAAAAACCCTGAATATTTTATCGTACAGACCAAGGGAAATAACTTGCAGAAAAATGATAGATTTAAAATGAGTTTTTAAAAATTCCTATACCTCTTGTCAATGAAAAAAATAAATTAAAAAAACCCACCACTTTAACATGCAGGTGGTGTGACTTTTTCAACAAGACATGCCACCAACCGTGGCTTCCCAGTGCGACCACAAAGAGTTAAAGGTAGAACCCAACCAAGACAAGTTTTGTTATACCCCTCCCTTGAACTAGCTGACATACATTCCGATATCCTGCAGATTTTAAGTCACAATTCATGGTCCAGTTAGCAAGCAGAAGACTTTTGACAGTTCCTCAAAATTACTCCACACAGTTTTGGTCAAATGGTATTTATACCATCACAAATAAAAGTCAGTTATATTTCCTCTGCAAATGATGGCCTTTGTGAACAATTATGAATGAATATATCTGAAATCATTTTATATAAATAAATCATCTGGAGACTGAAATTATGAGTTAAAATGAAAAAATGAAATGTGCGATGAAAAATAAAATGGCAAGAAAATTGAAGAAATGTCTAAACTTATAATGCTTTTTTAAATGCAATATTTAGAGTATTTGGTGTGCTTGTCAGCTGTGATTTTTTAAGTAACTGAATTTTGTGACATTAACTTTTACTTTTCTGCATCAGAATTACTTAAATGACTAAAAAATCTGCTCAAATCTTGATATACATTTAGCAAACTGTTTGTGCTTGTAATACTACGAAAAAGTTCAGAAATAGGTTAGAGATCTACTAAATTTTATATTTGCTTACTAGGTTTATGCTCTGCAACAATAGTGACTTCCGGATCACCAGTGGATTTTTTGACTTGCTCTGCATCCCAGTCTTCTATCTCCTGAGCAAATGCCTTGTTGTCAGCAACAACCATCTCTTGCAAGTCCTTAGGCATGGTTTCCATGGAGTCTACTTGTCTACATGCTTGCCCCTCCCCTGACAGAAAGTACAGATCACATCACAAAATGCAGAGACAACATTTTAGAGATTCAGAGATAATCTACATTCCTCCTGAGAAGAGAGTAAGGCTAGGTGGCCTTGTGCTCTCAAATTTCTGTACATCTCAAATAGTCTGGACAACTAATGCTTGTATTTTTATGATAATTTTTTTCTCTGGACTTCATTCACCTGTGTTGTCTGGCAGGCCTGTCATTTGACATGAAGATGTCAGAAGGGGTGGGGGAAGGGGAGTGGGGAATTTGTGTTTTATACTGAGCCAGAAACTAACACTATATTATGACAAGGCAGCCAGAACTGTACACAAATGCCACATGCAGAGAAAGAACAGTGTGCCTGAGACGAGAGCTGAACCCAGGACAGTCAACCCTCATTGCCATTGCGCCACCAGACCATACATCATACAATCATGTGCACATAATTGCAGTGATTCACCCTGCAGTATACTTCATTCCTATGGGATTAGGTGTTTAAAGAACATACTAAAAGCATACTCCATAGGAGTGTGAGTATGCGCTTAATAAATTTTGTATTTATTATTATTATTAAAGGTTTTCGCCAACCCACCTTGGTACAGGTGTTGTGACTAGAACTCTTGTTGGATGGGATGAGTATCAACTAGGCGAATTCTGAAATGTATTATTGAGGCAGAAAATAGTCTGATGAACCAGGGTACCTCATAAGTAAATGGTTAATTATATGTACATACCTGACACATCCTGAATCCTAGACTTGTCCACATACATCAAACAGTAGGCGCTTGCGTTGTGATAGCCACCAACACTCTCTCGCTCTAGCTCAGCCCAAGAAGACTCAGAGATGGTGATGTCATTAAACTTGAGCCACATGCTTCGCTCTTCATCATAGATGAAGGCCCAGTAATGGCCACTGGCTGCTTGACCCTCATGTACCAACACTGCATGCAGGTGGTATGGGAACTGAAGACAGAAACATGGGTATCAGTGACATTCTTCAGAAGCACCTAAGCTTGTCTTACAAGAACAAGCTGAACATAAAAGCAAAAGAATATAAGAGAGGTGTTCATCAACAGAAGCATCTAAAGAGGAGGGGAATAGGTTAAGAGTATGCTTGTGTGACAGAATGCATGTAAGGCTCTTTTATCTTTTAGCTGCTTTCACTCCTTGGTGTTAACCCTGAGCATCACTTCAGCTAATAGTGGTAAACCCAGAACATTCAGGATAACTAATCTGACCCTGGGTAACTTCATTATAGCTGAATACCACTTGAGGTTAACTGTTTTTACATTAATTTCTGAGCCCAATTAATATTTGCAGTTTACACTAAGGATATTAACACACTGGCTCTGGCTGTTGACTGTAGTTTACATAGTCTTTTGATTACTGCCTGTGGGTGCACAATGAAAATGTTCCCAGATTTAGTGCATTAAGGGCATGGGCAGGCAAATTGGAGCACAGCGCAAACATGATTCAACTATAAATCATTCACATGTGACTCCATTTAAGTATGAAATATACCTCTAACAGCAATGGAAACCTCATGCTAATACAAAACATAGCCCTTTGGCTGTCTTGTATTGTTACTCTCAGTTCTTGTTCTTATTTGGTTCCTCTCTGCTTTTTCTGTATTTGATTTTATTTTTTTATAGTTCATAGATTATTTGTTTTCCTGTTCCTCAAATGCTGTTCATGCTTTGTCCTTAGGAGTGTGAGTATGCGCTTTACAAATTTTGCATTTATTATTATTATTGACAAGAAATGGACCAACTGTATTGTGAAGTAAATATTATCAGACCTCTGCCTCAATAGGTCTTGGTGGTCTTATTCAGAGTGCATCATATATATAGAGAGGGCAATGGTGTAATGGTGGTGGAAAGTGTGTTAATATAATAGCCTAACCTTCTGCATGGCATCATCAGAGTACATCTGGCTCAGCTGACATTCCAAAGTTGATATTGTGGACTGAAGCTCTGAGAACCATATGCACATTTGTACAGACATATACATATTATGAAACATCAAAACAGGTATCTAGAAGTTAATTTATATGCAAATATCTTTATTCAAATATAACTACAAATTTTATAACCCTAACCCTAACCCTAACCCAAATTTTTATATAAACAGACAAAACATTTGAAATAAAAACCTAAGCTTAAAATAAAAGTCATCATATAAAAATAAATCACAGGCTACCTCGGACATCATTTTCCACCTCCGTCCTCCATCGACGCAAACAGTCACGAAGTACTCTCAGCTCATTGTCATTGACATGTCGTGGTGCTGGAAACACCTCTGTCTGACCTTCAGTCTGGCACTGGAGAGGTGAATCTTTCTGAGGTGTATGAGGCTCTGATAGATCTCCAGACGGAGGAGAGGGGGCAGCATCAACATAGCACATGCTCTGGTCAGAGGACTCTGTGGAGGCAAGTGACGAGGTGGTGCCACTCAAAGACTTGTTACTGGAGCTTCAACAAGGCACAATAACACAAAGCAGTGTATCATCACTTAAATCTGCCTCACGTTAACTCAATTATCATGTCATACAAAAAATGGTATGAAAGGCAATGATGTATGCTATCATATACTTGAACATTAAATATCTAGAAACTCAAACTTGAAATTATTAATATTATATGGTGCAGAGTCATGCTTATATAGGAGCATGTAACCAAAGTTTGATTTAAAAAATAGTCCATGAAGAGAAAGACCGACAAATGTAAGGATGAAGTTTAAAGACAAAAAAATGCAGAGATGAGGCAGGGGGAGAAAGAAAACAAGTTTGAAGTGTTCAGGAATAATGCTCATGGAAAAGAAGTGATCTTAATGCACATCTGGATACAAAAGGAAAAGATTTCAACTGCTTTGCTACACCGTAAACAGCTGGTGACTGTACATTATTGTTTTGGTGACAGGAGTTGTTGACAGCTTAGTAAAATTAATTCATTTCACTGATGCGTCGAAAATGCATTGCAATTAAAAAAAAATTGTTTTAAGTAAAAGTACATGTGGATTAAATTAAATTTTATGCTGCTAAATGATGCAGCCAATGTGAAAATTTGTGATGAGATTACGCAATGAGGTGTCACCATAACAAGAAATCTACTTTTGTAAAATCATGAGAATTTAGATCGTGAGCTTTTTTCAATGGAGGTGGTAGCTCAAATATATCATGTAAAAAGAATAATACAGAGCTGAATGAGTCATAAGGTATGTGAGGAACCAGCATTTGTAATAAAATAAACCTAGTCATTTGAAAAAATTTTATTTATGTAGCTTTTAAGTTGGCTGTCATTTGTGGAAAAAAGAAATGCAGACCAAACAGGCATAGAAAATGCAGCCAAATATTCTGCCTGAATGAAAGTGGCTAATCACAGTTCAAAAATAAACTCAAACCAGCACCTTACATTTGCAGACAAATTTTTAAATATCATGACAAGTACATGAACTATGATATCAAAAAATCTTTTAATAAGTTTATCAAATTTAGTATCCTTGATGTGGAATGGTTACTGAGTGCTGAAATACTGCAATTATGTGGCATACCTGATGCTTTGCTTAGGTGACTCCATGTCCACATCACTGGATGACAAACATGTGGAGTTGGATGTAGGGGGCTTACTTTCTGCAAACTCTAGTGCATACTGAAGAATATCATGAAGGGGGCAGCGTTTGCTTCCAGAACCATAGTTCATGAACCTAAGAAACCCCACATTATGTTTTAATGCAAGCTTATTATAGATGGGTCTCTAGAAACATAGCATCTTCTAAGAACATGACTATTTTCCATAAAAAGGACACACAACTGTTTCTTCAGCACTCAGGCCAATATCTACTCAAACATAGCTCAACAAATCTACAAACTAAAAGCTTTGTTTAAACTGGTATGTCTATAAGAAGATCATTTTTTAAAACAGTTTTAAACAAAAGACAAAAACTCAAGCTAAAATTCTAGCAAAGAAAAACCTTCTTACCTGTCTAATTTTGACTGGACTTGAGACAGTTCCTCTTTCAATATTCGAGATCGTTCTCTTCGTTGCCGGGTTATGCTCTTGTTATTTTCTAAATATCTGCATTAGGAGATTGACTTTCAGTCAATTCAGTGTTCAGTAGACTTTCAGTATTACTTAACTGCTTCAAATCATCTCATAAAAGGCTTTTGCTTTTGGAAAAAACATTTGAAAACACACTTATTGATGCAGTTGTAGACTGAACATAATATTCTGGAAAACTTTGAATTCTATTAGAAATCCATTTACTTCATTCACTGTAGGTGCTTATTTTTATTTTTGTTTTGGGAATATTTAAAGCAAACAAATATGAAAGCTTCTCACCTATCTACGTAAATGACCCGTGGAAATTCTATCTTGTTGTGTATTTTTTCTGGCCGCCCTAACTGTTGGTTGAACTGGAACCGTGACAGCTCAAAGGTTAGCACGGGAGGCAGACGAGTAAACCAGAGCTGTGAATAAAAATGCCAGGAGTCACGGACTAAAACATACATGATTGTGATATTTCATGTTTGAGCAAGAAGTGCCACCCAAGACTCCCCTTGTCCCCAACCCAAAACAAACAAAAACATGAAATCCTAATAATAGTGGAGACTTCAAGGTTGACAACATGCATGATTCTGCCGTACAGCTTTAAGATGTTAACCACCATCAGAAAGAGGATAACCAAACAAATAAAAAGGTAACTTAGTTTTGCAGAACACATCCCCGGCGTTGAAAGAAACCACTTTGAAAACTATGAATGACAGAGTAAGGTGCCAACTGCGGTTTGTACCTCTTGGCCAGACTTGAGAGAAGATGCATCTTTGTTGACAGCCTCTATCTCGTCCTGCATAGTGGTGGCTTCAAGGCTTTCGTGGATGTCACGAAATCCATTCACCTGAAGAGGGAACTGTCCAAAAGTCTCTTGCTTGGTGAATACTTTGCCTGCACAAAGAGACTGGTCTTTCTTTATGCATGTATATTAAACGAGATGGAGGTATGCAAGTCAAAAACAATACTACAGATGGTTTTTGCAAAACAAACCATTACTATTTCTCTATATAAATACTGATATTCACATGTTCTCAACAGCGACATTAACAATTAAAAAAGTCAGGAGATCCACAAAGACAGAAAAATTACTCTATACCTTTCATGCATCCTTAATTTTGAGATTAAAGTTCATCACTGAAAAATCATGAAGTGCTTTTAGGGAATATTAAGAGAGTGGAGTGGGTGGAAAGATGGGAATCAAGACACCAACCTTCATGCACACCTTCAGCCCGAAACTGGCCATAAAACAATTCAGTTACAGGATTTGTAAGTGCAGCAGTGGCCAAGTTTCCCCTGTAAATAAAACAGTAAATTGCATCAAGCAGGATCCTCTGTGGTCTCCAAATTGGTAACAACAGTGTTCAACATTAAAGTCAGTCTAAAAATGGTGCAATCTTGGAGCCAGCTCATTTGGGATCTGTTGGATCAATAAAAGTTCTAGATCAATGTGGATGTAATGGGACAAAAATGAATACAGGCACACTCTCAATCAAATTCTGAGAAGAAGGAAATGTGGAGTGACTTACGGCTCTCCTGAGGAAGGATTCACATGGTCAGCCTTGAAGGCATCTTCAAGCCATTCCAAGAGCTTGTGCTGAAACTCGCTTACATCCTATCAAAAACAAAATCGATTTAATGTCACATAAAACTTACTGAATTTTCTTCTTACAAAAAAGACTTTTTATTGGTTATTACGATGGGATACACCTCTAAGCTCTAAAAATCAGCTCTTAAAGGTATACTACACAGCAAAGACTATAAGTAAATTGTATCTATAAATGACTGGCAGTACAATGCCAACCTCTGCCTTTGCAGCCTAACATCTGAGGACATGTATCTTGAGAATGGAAAGAAGTTATCCACCCACACTTGGGAAAATGGTACCCTATAATAAGATCAATCCAATGATCTGAAAAGTGAACAGCAATATTCTTTTGTCTTACTGGCTTGAGGGGAAGGGGTATCTCTTTCTGTTTATTTGCATTTAATAATAATATATTTATTTGTATGTTGCTTTTCCCCACCACTAAAGGTGGGCTCAAAGCGCTTTACTAAAAAGAAAAATACACAAACATTATAATAATGGATTCTGGTCTCAAAAGCAGTTGTAGAATCACTGAAAAATAGCCATTTGTTTTTCTCTTCATAGAACAATCCACAGGATTTGTGTCTTAATGTTGTACTTTGTTGCTTGTTGTTTGCAATGTTCATGCAAGCATCTGTGCAAGAGAAGGGAATAAGAATTTTGTGTACAGCACATATAGTATTAAAACTTGCTATAAATTTCAGTTTAGTATATTTTCTTCTGTAAGGATCCCTGAACTGCTTTGGATGTTTGGTAAAGCACTCTATAAATAGCTATTATTTATATCTATTTTTGTTAAAGGCTTTGAGCTTGCCTTTGATGGTGGAGTAAAGCCAGGTTTAAATTTCAATAATTACTATTTTGCTATAAACTTTTTATGCCTGCCCATCCACAATTAAAAAAAGACAATCTTGTTACAAGCAAACATTGTAATATGTCTTCTTTGGTTAGATGTAGTTATATAGATGTAGTTATACCTGTTGACTGTCAGTAACTCCTGATGGTGATGAGAATGCTTCTTTCAAAATATCTACAGCTTTGGAGGGATCTACATATTTTCTAGTTGATCCTATCATAAGACCGAACAGAAGACGAAGTTCCTGCATGAAGCGTAGATTCCTTCTTTCCTGTAAAATGGAAGACATCAGAGCATTAAATAAATCACCTATGATTCATATCAGCTGGATATATGTTTGATACAAAACATCATGGTTAGACAATACAAAATTAATCAAAAATGCACTGCTGGTACGATTCAGATACATGACTCATAGCTCATACTACTCAACCTGTGCAATATGCATGATTTTGTATTAAATCACCCCCCCCGCCCAACTCTTTCCCTTCCCCCACACAAGCAAACATATAGTTTTAACTCACATTTAGGTTGCTCACAGAATCAGAGGGGCATTTGAAGTGCAGAACCATGCGCCTGAATTTGGGCAAGTAGAACAATGACTGCAAGACATTATCAACATTCAGTAAGTTAACTGGAAAATAAAATTTCTATGATGTGGAGTAGTGATTGTCGACATTTAAACATTTTATCACTTATAATTTGTCCTTGTGTACGCTGATTTTAATGTTTAATACATCAAACATAAAATTAACTTTGAAACTTCTGTACACCACCAGTTCTGTTGCAAAAATGTACACAAGAATTGACTTTCACCAAAAGTTCTTAGAGAACTCATGGACAGTCATGCACATGACACCAAATAAAAAAAAAATTATATCAAAACAGAGACATTAGCATACCCAACCTTACTCCTGCCCCACCTTGCTGGGTAGGCAGAGGTGGGGGAGGTGGAGAGATAACTGCTACTTGCAATATGATAATGTATCTGGTCTTTTGCAGCTACAGTTTTCTTGAACATAAGCAGTTGAAAAGCCAGACAATCAAATATCGGCAGACAAAATTCTCATAGGCTTCCCAATGCACCACTCAACATTAGGCACCACCTTCTCTGCCAACTGATGTTTTTGGTAACAACGTCAGTTAATAAAAGGGGTCACTGATGACAGAATTAGTGGCCTATGCCATCTGGTCATGGTAAGTTAAAATAAAAATACAGACACATTTATTTGCAATACACTCCAACAGTCAAATGTCTCCTTCGTTGACCAAGTACTTGTAGCTAGCAATAAAAGAAGGGGTGTTGGAAAAAAAAAAGATGATGGGGGGAGGGAGGGGAGTAAGAAACCAGGCAAGGAATTTTAATTCTCCCCATTTCCTTTGTGGACCACCTTAGACATGCAGATACATTGGTTTTATGCTGGCACCCATAGGCTTGCTGCTTCAAAATGTAAAAATGTTAACTTGAAGAAAGTAACTTGAAGAAAGTACCTGTATGACTGCACTGAACCAGCAGGTGTTCCCCACATTCTTTAAGCCCACTGGCCAGCCTTCCTGGCGTCTGCGCTCATGAGGGTTGAGTGGGTCAACAAACCATACTTCTCCTCTTTTCCTCTTGGTGCCAGCTTTAGACTCAGCCAAGCTCGCTTCCAGAATTCTGGTAAATGGAAAAACAACACTACATAACTCAAGTAAAGTTTACATAACACCTACTCTTTGAAGTTAGATAACCTTTATGAACGTCTGCAAAATAAGCAAATTTTACATGGAGCTCTCTATGTATTAATGAGACTTAACACACTGAGTCCAGGGCTTGAATTATGATACTGACCCTCACGTATGCATAAATTTGAAGCAAAAAAAAAAAAAAACCAAACAAACAAAGAAACAAAATAAACATAAAACAGAAAGATAAATAAAACTATTTCTACCTCATTTCATCATAAATATTGCAGTTTTTTGTAAATCCAAAAGAAAATTAGGTATATCAGAAAACTTTGATACAAGGTCATACACAATAACTGATCACTACAATGTTTAGTCCTGATTTCAGAGGATTGTAATGATTACACATCACATAGAATAAATAAACATAACTTATGATATTGAATAACAATTTAAGTGTCAGAAAAAGACTAAAAAATCACTAGCCATCTTCACATGCACACTCCTGTTGCCTTTATTTTTGAAAATGGTACATCCAGAAAAATTCAAATTTTCAAATTTACATCTTGTTCCTTCGTCAAAGGATTAACTCTTTTTAAATGCAATTCATGCAGGTACATGACTGGATTTTGTTTACATAGCTTTATAGTAAAGATTACTGAATATCAATTATGATGAACATGGGTAGCAGCCCAATCTTAATCATTGCTGAAGGTATGTAACTTAAATGCAGACTTAATGAGGTACAACCCCTGCTAATGTGGGGGAGGGGGTAAACTGGTGTTTTATGCTCAACCAGAAACTTAGGCTATATCATGGCAAGGCAGCCAGTCCTGTAAACAGATGCCACATACAGAGAAAGACAAGAGCTGAACCCTGTATTGGTGACAGGCGTTAACTGTCGTGCCACCAGACCACCCCTTGCTAATGTGGAAAATCTGTGAATAACCCTAGACTCCCCCAAAAATCAAAAAGCTCAAACAAACCAAAAATACTATGTATAAAAAAAGAATAATATATATTTTATGCACCTTTGACTAAGTAAACTTTCTTCCTTTATGTTTTCTTTGCTCTTTTCACTCTATGTGCATTATCTGTAATAGCCTGCAGTAAACTGCAAAACTTTCCAGAAATTCCCACTTAATGAGGACAAAACTAAATTTTTACAAAATGAAAAAAAATGCTGACTATAGGATAAAAACAAAATATGGACCTGAAAGTGTTTAACAAAAGTGATGTCATAGGGAGAGAAAGGTCACCTGCTTATGTCTTGCTCTTCTCGAGTGACTTGACCACCAAGAATTCCCTGTGAATCTTGCAGACTTGCATTTATGGCTTTGTCAATATCATTTCGTTCACCCGTTTCCTGGGTTAAGTCAATAACTGGAATAAATACAAAATAATGTCAATGGATATCTCAAAGTACCCTGCAAGTGGATACAATTAAAATAAATATTATGTTAATAATGTTATAGATAATTTTAAATAATATATATTACAAATTAATATTAAGACTAATAAAAGATAGGTGAAACATGATAACATTTTATATCCAGATGAACAATACGAGAAATAATACATGTGGTAAAAGTACAAGAGACAAGGAGTTTTGTCTTGTATGCAATTAAAAAAAAAAGAATAAGAAAACCCCAGCTTTCTTCAACTAGCAATAATACCTTTCTGAACACATGAAATTTCATTTTAAAGAAACCCATTTGTCTCACCTGGATTTTTTGCCAACTGTGACACCTGTGTAGGTATCTTTTTCGCAAGAGGCTCCTGCTTCTCTTGGACAGTGACTGGCACCTTGGTCATTTTGGGTGTACGCAGCTACACAGATACCATTGGGATAGGTTAAGACCAAGTAGTAGTAATAATAAACATGTGATTTATATAGCACATAATGCCAATCGTGAGGGAGAATGTTTTCAGCACTTAAGACAAGTAGGAGACATAGAATACAAAGGATGGACGAGAAACAACTAGGAAGACATTTATTAATAAAAGACAAACAGAGAAAAGTTGTAATTGATGCCAAACCAACGACTAATCTCAGAACAAGACTTGGTAAGGCAACAGTAGAAATGATCAACTGAACAAAATGTTGAGAAGTAGCGGTGTCAGCCTCCTGGCCAAATTCAAACTCTGCAAGAGTTCTGCTGTTCTTCCCTTTTTTTGATGTACTTGCAAAAGCTAGACATTGACAATGGACTTTGAATAGACTGAAGCCTCTGTAATGAAATACTTTGAGATTCCCAAACTCTTCATGGACTGAACTGGAAAAAATGGTTAATATTTATGTTTATGGTTGCAGCAGAGAAGACACCATTATAGGCAGTTGCAAAGAGATACTCCCATGATTAACAGAACGTCATAAAGGTTTTTGACACATAACAGGTCTTGCCAAGGCTACCCTGCAATGCATGGTGGAAGGAGACAAAGGCTGAGCAGCTAAGCAAAAGCTTGTCCACACACATCTGGGGCCCATCAAGTTACCCCAACTCTCTTGTGTCTTCTATGTTCATCTTTTACTACTTGTCTGCATATTTTTGTTTTCCTTTGATCCTTGGTATTCTGTCCATGTCTCCTACTTGTCTTAAGCTTTGAGAGCATGTTCCTTTGTGAGCATGATTGTGTACTGTATAAATCACGTTTATCCCTATGCTTTGTGAAGGACATATCATCCCCGATAGCCCTATCAGCTACTTCCTCTGCTTCCCATCTAGGGTTAAGGGGCTAAACTAAACAAGGGTCACTGCTTAAAAGAGGCTGCTACAGCAAAAGAAGACTGGTGGCTTGTAGGATGTCAACTTTGTTGGACACAGAGAGAGATCATTTGCACCATGAACCCTGATATGTACTGTGTAGATGCTAATGCTGCTGCTTTTTGTCACATTTTTAGGTGCAAAGCCAAAGCTAACATTCTTGATGTTTCATAAGAGGACAGCATTATATAGACAACTAGCAAAATGCACATTTACTTTAACATCAAACTAAAAATCCAAAAATCCCTTTTTACATTAGCACTGTATTTTTTACCCCAATTAAACTGGTCTTGAAATGACCTTATATCTTGCTACCTGTCTTCGGTGAATGGTGTCATCCTGCACTAACATGTCCACCACATCTTCCAATTTGAATTTCCCCTCTTTTGTACAGCAAGCACTAATGGCCTCATCAATTACACACTGATCGTCGATTCCTGTGACCTCCCTGATCTTGGCATATGTGACACTCAGCCCATCATCACGAATACGCTGCAACAATACAGCAATGTTATTTCTTGCATGCTTTTATGTATACATGTGCATAACTGTGTATATGCACATACACACTTCTACATACATAAAATAATAATGATTTATATAGAGCCTTTCCAAAAACTTTGCTCAGAGCACTTTACATAAATTATATATAGGCTAAATCATAACCATCCACATAAAATGCACATATAACAGACACGCTTACTTCTACAACAGACACTACTCACACAAAAAGTAAATTACAGACAAACACTATGCATGCTCAGGGTCAGGACAGGGTCACAGAGATGTTGTTGTTCTGAAAAGATGTGTCTTAAGTTTAGACTTAAAGGTGGTAAGAGAATCAGAGTGAAAGGCTGATAGGTAATTCATTCCAAGTTGATGGGGCTTGATATAGGAGAATGACCTCTGTCCATATGTCTTTGTCTTAGAATGACTCGAAGAAGCTTGGTGTTAGAAGGTAAGTGAAGAGGTCAACCGGGCGTATTAGATGGAAGTGAGTTCAAAAAGGCAAAGAGGGCCAGTGCCAAAAACAGCAGAGTTAGTCAAAGTGAAGAGTTTGTAGCTATATGATCCACGACTGGCAGCCAGTGAAGAGTGTGTATGATAGGTAATATATGCTCATATCTAGATGGTCTGCAGACGAGGTGAGCAGCATTATTCAGGATTCTTTAAAGTCTGTCAAGAAGATACTTGGGAATTCTAGCTAAAATAAAATTACACTAGTCCATCCTTGATAGCATAAAGGCACAGATTAGAGTTTTAGATGCATCGATGGTAAGATATGTGTATACTACAGGTGTATGCATGCACAAGTATGGAATGCTTTCCCTTTTTTGAAGACAAAGTAAATATATATAATGGATGCAAATATATAAATACTTTATGTGAATATAAATTCACATATATTTTCTTGTGGACATTACACACCTATATTTCTGCAATCACACAAACATATATATATACACACTCATATATACTATGTATATACATTTATACATACATATATATATGCATGTGTTAGCATACACATACAGATAATATGCAATCACAAACATTTATCTACACATGTACGTACATAGGTGCATAACCACACACTTTGGCATAATGAGATTGATAGAATAGACTAAACGTTTTTACAATTTCATGATATAACTCCTTTTCATCTTTGAATTGAGAACACCTTTTTTTTTAAAATCCTTAAAAATCCCCTTTAGTCAAAAACACATGTTATACTCCTCACCAAAATAATCAATGATAGTTCACCTGTGGTGTCAAAGTCTTTTTAAAATAAAGTTTTATTCTAGTGAAGGACTATTTTCAGAACTGTTCAACCTATTGTAAAACCTATATAAAAATAATGATATCAACTTTAGGTGATCTATTCATATTGCTAATTCCAATACAAAACTACTAGTAATGATGCTCTTGTTTATTATGTAAATTATTCAAACTATGTAAATTATCCTCCAACCCCTATTAAAAAAAAAATCCCAACAAAATAGTTAGTCTTAACTATGGTACATTCTAAATTTTGCTGCAAATAAATGATCATTGATATATCTGTGCAGCAGAAAGTGCACTTTCTATAGCTCGCAGTAAAAAAAAATTGCTTCCATAAGCTAATTAAAACAAAATTAGTCATTGTGCACTTAATATCCCCATATTTTTTATTCACTACAAGGCTCACTGTTAATCTATCCAGTTCGTGATGTCAAAATGTGTCGAATGTATTAACAAAAGTTCCCAAGACCTTACTGTACCAACTTCAGCACCAGTAGCCTCTACCCAATGTTTGTAATTCCTAAGAGATGACAGGTAGCGATAATTACGTACACGCCCATTTATCACATTAGTTTAAATATCTTAGTTTCTTTAGGCATATGCATATATGTCAACAAAGTAAAAGCATGATTATGTCACACATGAAGTATATTTTACCAGATGAACCATTACTGCATCGAGTCGCAGAAGCCGGAGGCATCAGATTTGACCAAAAACATTATTTGGAAGAATGCCAATTAGATTTTTAAAAAGTGACAGTTAAGTGTCATTAACTGGAAGTAGCCGCTGTGAAATCCATCTTTAAAATATTCACGAGAGCATCATGCATACAGCGGATGGAGGCAAAAATCATTTACCTTGCTATTGTGTTGTTGCAAACTCGACTGTTCCACGGTCATGGTGGAATTCCGGTCGCACAAAAATGGCGACCATCAACACATTCCTTGCCGATCACTATTTGTGTGAACGTTGGCGTATAAACTAGAATGCACTTGATTACATTACTGTCTCCACAGACGGCCACACATAACCTGCTCTTTCACATTTGACTCGATTATGAAACCGGAACAAGCCCTTTGATTCCTGGTGTTTCACTACGACATCTCCGTTTTAACGATGTGGCGTCTCCAATGACTGGAACAGCTACGGAATCTTTGTTAATGCGTCTCTTTTGAGTTCTGTGCAACTGGAATTATTTGACACTCAACCCGAGCATTAGAAGAATCAGGAAGAATTTGTTATTTTCTAATGGCTCACTTGCATTCATGACTTCTATTCATTTTGAAACCACAAAGCGACCTTAAAGTCTCAGTACCTTCTTGTCTTGGTTACAGAAGCAGACGAATCTTTCGGGTGCATTAAATTTTAAAGCTATCTATGCTACATTTACAAATGGTAAAAAAACATGCATACACCAATTAAGGTTTAAATATATCAAAAAACTATTTTTTTCCAAAATAAATTTATATATAAAACATTGATTCCATATTTTAGTAGAACCCGTGTACTGAATCGACCAATCAGACGTCGAGTTTGATCCTGGCCGTAAACCTAGGAGTTTTATGACCCGAGGCTTCTCTCAATTATACCGCATTGCAACGAACACATACATCCAAAACAATGTCTTTCCTAGTCGATTCTTGTCTAATGCTTTTTTCTCAGGTAATGGTTTACTCGTCTTCCCAGATGGATGTTGCTAGCTACATTGCTCACTTACTATTAAAGATAATCGTATTTCATTGCCGCCTTGGCTTAAGACGACTGTAATTGGCTACGTGTTAATCGCAGTCGCGTTAATGAGTACGAGGATGTTATGATCAGCCGATTCTGACTGGAATACACTTTACTGCCTTTTTGTGGGACATAGATCAGTTGGATTTCAGACAGTGTTCTGTTCCTGAGACTGAGAAGAATGAACAAGATACCGTTCCTTTGGGCTTACTGATCTTTTTCTACAAACAATATGGGGCAAAAAATGATATGAAACTGATCAGTGAGGTGTGTGTGTTGATGGGTGGGTTGTGAGTGTTCAAGGGGCTGAGGTATTAAGTTGATACTGATCCACAAGCCTGAATAGCCCCTTTGAACCTCCTGCTAGCTCCCATAACATCTTGATTCATTATTCATCATGTTTAAACATTATATATACATTAACATTTGAAAAAAGCATCATACACATACCCTTAAAGTGAACATGCACATTTGTTTTATAGGTTCTGTTCTTTGGAGGTGGATGGGTCTTCTTCTTGAAGCAGCTGTTTCGTGACTATGAGGTTTGGAATTTGAGAAGTTAAATTTTATATAAACTTCAATCTATAATTGAACACTTATTGTCTGAATGATTCTTAAATAAAATAAGTAACATTTTTACATCAATACATTAACACTGTACTTCTATTTAGTAATATTTATTTAACAGTTTATTTAAGATTTCTGCACAAGTTTATTTCTAGTTTATTCAAGGCCCATCAAGTCTCTTCTGATATGATTATTTGTCATTAATGTATTTTTGTAGCATCTGTAGCTCTAGAGCTCTGTGTTACAAAAGATAATAATTTTAACCAATAAGGCCTCCTTCAGTCAAAGTTTACCATTGCTGGTGTATCCTAGTATTAACAGTATCCCCAGAAAGGAACAGCTCATTCTTCTGGGTGATTTTAATGCCAGAGAAGGCACCAATCATGAATCATGGACCTTTTGCCTCAGTAAAGTGAAAACGAATAGCCTCTTACTGCTGCAGCTCTGCACTTCTCATAGCCTTAGCTTCATGTTCATATTTTATGACTAAACCTCAACACAAGCTCTTCTGGAAGCACCTCCCCTGGCATCAACTGGCCCCCATATATTACACACATGTCCTGCATTCTCACTCATACCACAATGTGGACTGCAACAGACCACCCCTTGGTGTGCTGCATCGATATTAGCAAGATATCCAACCCAGACTTAGTCTTTTGGAATGCATTTTGTGGGAGAATTGAAAACCACTTTGACACTGTTGCTGTGATGTGGGATATCCAACACAATATCTTCTTTAGCACAGCCATAGCTATCTCTGGGAGAAAGGCTGTGCAGAACATGACTAGTTTGTAGCCAGATTAACCAAACTACTACTCATCCTTGAGACTAAACTTGCTGCCCTTGTCAAATATAAGAGGTCATTAAAGGAGAAGAACCTTCAGGCTCTCAGGGCTGCCAGGAGTAAAGCCCAACAGTCAACCAGGCACCATGTAAATGAGTACAGCTTAGTACAAACATTGAGACTGTTGCCAAAGTGGGAAAAATTTTAATCAGCAGCAATAAATTACGGTAATGGGGCTTACTGTGGAGGTTGTAAGTCCACTCATTGTAGAATGTTGTCAGTGATAAGCATACTCCAAATTGTACTTGTTCTTGTTTTAGGCTTTTTTTCATTTTTGGGTTCCACATTAATATGCCTTCTTTTATTAGTCACCACTACTGTTGTTTATCCTTCTGTCCTTCATATGCTATCCGTTCTTGTCTCAAGCTAAGAGCACGTTCCTCACAAGTGCGAGTATGGGCTATATATATTTTTGCATTTATTATTTTGATGGGATCTAATGTAAAAAGTTCCCACCAGCTCACCCGGTTTTGGGCAGCTCTCCTCAGTTGGGCCCATGTGGTTCCGAATCCTTTACCTCGCTGTCTACTGTTCTTTTCCAAGTCTGGCAAAGTGTGGAGGAGAGGGGCACAAAGTTTGCAGTAAAGGGGAGATAAATAATGTGCTAAAGTAACAAGTATAGTTTTATCTCCTTACGGTTGCTTGGCGACCAGGTCAGATGGTAGTGGTTATGTAGAAGGAAAGGGTAAAGAGACACTACCATCATATCAAGGGGAAGATAAAAGTTGTGCTGCCATACAGCTCTCGTGTTTGCTAGCTGGCTCCCTTCTCCCTCCTTCAATCATTTCATTTCCTACTTAGGGTACCTCAAATTTTGTCAGAATCTCCACTGTGTAGAAGAGCTTTTCATACTACAGAATAGAGTTTTTTTCCTTTCATGTGGAGTTGGCAGTGGTCCAGTGATTGGTAGAACTAATAAACATAGTTTGGAGCAAAATACACCAACCTAAGTACAACCTTCCTATTGATGCAAGGAACTTTCATTCCCGATTTGATTGGACAAACTTTGGATTTGCATTGGTATCAGTTGCCACCATCATAAACACATCACCATATGCTATAAATAGGATTTCCTCTGGGTGTTTGCAGGTCCACCACTCTGTTGTGTTGCTTGTATTCTCAGTGACCTTCTCCTTGTCCTGCACCATGTTTGAACTCATCATCTTTGAGATCCTGGGGATCATGGATTCAAGGTCTGTATCTTTCACTGGATATTGTCATGAATAATGAATCAGAGACAGGCTTGTGTCTATGTGATGCCAAAGGTCCCACAGTTATGTTTATAATTTATGTATTTGTACTATCGAATTCCCCTTTTTTTGTAAGTGAATACAGTGTCTTTTCTTTAACAGTCTTTGTTTATTTTGTGTGTGTGTGAACAAAATATATTAAAAAAAAATCACACCAGTAATAGTTTTTATTTGATTTTCTCTGGACATAATTAAAAAACTTATTCATCTCATTATTTTATTAATACTTCTTTTGCTTTTATTTAAGTACTTATTAATAATGAGGTCTTTGTAATCCAAACTTTGGAAAAATTAGATAAAGAAATACAGTGGTACCTCGACATACGAGTTTAATTCGTTCCGTAACCTTGCTCGTATGTCAAATTGCTCGTATCTCAAAGCAATTTTCCCCATTGAAATTCATTGAAATGCCATTAATCTGTTCCAGCTCCCAAAACACCACCTCAGTTGTTTTTGTTAAGTGTTTTTGAATAAGAAAAAGTGTATTTACAAGAAGAAACATTTATTTATGAATAACAAATACATATTCTATAAAAATATATTAAATTCTTCGTTTGTGGAAGTGTGTGGGATCTGCTTTAGCAAATCACCGTAAATCGCTCGTGCCTTCTCACACATGATGCTTTGTGTTAAGGTTCCTCCTTGAAGCTGCTTCTCTGTCACCCACACAGTGAATAGTTTCTCCATCTTTTCATGGAGAGAAGTCCGGAGCTTAGAAATTATTGTAACGCCCCTAGCTGGCGTTGTACCCTTTATCAACTCCTGTTTAAGCTCAGAACATATCATTGATGTGCTACACCCGTACATCCTCGCCAAGTCAATTACTCGCACACCTTGCTCATGTTTTTCTACGATTTCGCGCTTTAATTCAATAGACATCATCTTCTTTTTCGGACCCATGGTTACAAAAATAAATGGGATAATGTTTTGTAAATGTACAAAAAGCAAAAAAACGCGAACCCAACTTATCAAAAATGCTTCGAAAACGAGGGAAACAAGCACACAGACTGAGGTCTAGTCTGAGGTGGGAGAAACTGTTAGATGCTGGACACGACCCCAACATCCGCCCCGCATGTTGGGGTCGTGTGCAGCGGTGTAGTGTGCGATTCCTCGTATCTCAAATCTTGCTCTTATCTCGAAGCAAAATATCGCTCGCTCGGCGGCTCGTATCTCAAAACACTCGTATGTCAGGGCACTCGTATGTCGAGGTACCACTGTATGTGTTTTAAGCTTATTGTATGTGTTTCTTTTGCAGCTCTCGTTTCTTCCATTGGAAGCTTGGGCTTTATGCCATCCTGTTTGTACTGATTGCTGTCTTACCATTTTATCTAGCCTACTTTGCCATTGGTACCATCAGACTAGGTAAATTTGTTCAGAATCATTCTTCTTTGTTTTCACCATTTCATAGGCTGTGTAAAATACTGGTAAATAATTGATAAAGATATAAAAGCATGAATATATACACATAACAAAACAGATCCCCCTTATCTATGCCTCACAGACTAAATGCTTTTTACCAAAAAATACTGATATCCAAGGATTAGTATATAAAAAAAGTTCAAGTAAGATTAGAACCATCCATATGCATATCATTAACACAACTGTCACACTTGTAGTACTTGGTTTATTTATATATAAACCACATTTATAAATATAACAGCAATCATAGGATCAATAATTTAGGTTTTTAATAAATACAATAGAGAGGTGACTACAAAAAAAAAAATTAAGCTCAGTTCCATTTCATGATCTTGCCTACCTCACCTTTCACTGCACTTAAGGACTGAATAGGTTTCCCTCAAAGTTATCTCTAGATATGGATCGCATACCTTCTTTATGTCTCCACCGTTACCTCTCACCTAACATTTGGGTAATCAAGATTACAAACTTTTTTGGAATTATATTCTAGAACCTTTTTAAAAATATGTAATGGCATTTAAAGATATTTCCTCTCTAATCATTAAAGAATGATTTTAATTTTAAATAGCTTGAAAAGAGAAAGTTATATTTTATTACTATTGCCTATTCTTTTTAAGGAGGAAGTTTTCTTTTCCTCAGAGGTCATATTTTAGTAACACTAACGGTGTACCTGTTCACCACAGATATGCATCACCTTGAGTTGTTTTAGTCAGGTGTGTCATAGTTGCTAGCTTTTTGTTTCTTTAGCTTCTTTTTATTTACATATACATTTATTAGTACCACAGAAGCAGCATGTGAAGGTAATGATTGCGTTTGGAGCCTGGTGTGCCATTCTGTACCTCTTTTGGCGAATAGGTGATCCCTTCCCTATTCTGAGTCCCAAGCATGGTAAGCACAAACTATGATTCTTTTCTTGAAGATTGTCATATAAAAAGACAAGCAATAGTTTAAAGACAGCATAAATGAGTCACTCAAATATAATTTTTACCAGAAGATGAAAGGATAACACCATGCTTGAAAGGGAATTTCTGTAGTAAGATTGACACAATTGTGTAGCGCTTACTAAACCAAAACAGTATAGACCAAAATGGAATAAATGGGAGATTTACATTTATCTTTTCGGCAAAGTTGGTTGATTAGTCTTGTGAAGTAAGTAAAATAGCAATAAGTTGATCAAGAGATTTGTTAGAACTAGCCAAAATCTCACTGTTTCTGACCTTTTTGTTTTTGAATGTGTTCCAGGAATATTTTCCATTGAACAGTGCATTGGGCGAGTGGGTGTAATTGGTGTCACTCTTATGGCCATTCTTTCTGGATTTGGTGCTGTCAACTGTCCTTATACTTACATGTCATACTTTGTCAGGTTTGTTAATTTCTTTCTTTATTAATTTCATTCTGGAGATCAAAATTATGGCTTATTTTTGTTCTTGGCATGTACAGTATTGATAGTTTGGATAAATCCAAAGAATGCATCAATGTATCTTTATGTGAACACACAAATGCATATACGTTGCATATAAAATTGCATGTGAAGATGCACATGTTTATGTGCATGAATATATAAAAACATCAAAAGTTTTGGGCATTTCCACAGATTTGTGTTCTTTACCAAGTATTTGAAAAGCTCACCTTGTTGATCATTTCTCTCTTTGTTTTGTTCGTTTTTTCCATTTCACTAGACATGTCACAGAAACAGACATTCAAGGAATAGAAAAGCGCTTGCTACAGACCCTGGAGATGATAATTGTGAAAAAGAAAAGGTAAACAGATTCATTTTTTGCATTCCATCAGTGTTGTAAAAAGCACTGTCGAAAGTAATATCATTATTTAGTGTTGTAAATTTTCGGTCAAAAAAGGATTCCATTATTCAGTGTTTTCTGTCAGAAGTAATCATTATTCATTGTTTTCTGAGATCAAACTTTTTCCTGACCTTTTTTTTTTTTAAATCCATTTTCTACCTGCGTCATTTATGAGATGCTCAGAATCTGTAGAAATCTTATAGAAAGATGATCATTGCATAGTAGAGTATTGATGCAGATTTGCTATCTGATTTTTTAAAAAGATGATCCCTTGCATGTTCTGATTATTCCTCTTTATATTGGGGATAGTTCTGTGCTCATTTTTAATCTAGAACACTAAGGAGAAGATGGGAAGACCTTACACTATTTTTACTTTGTGCACTTTTAACTACTTCTATTATGTATTTTCAAACTGATTTATTCATAACAAGCAGTAAGACATTTAAAAGTGTCTGGTGTCAAAAACAAAAAAAAAAAAAAGAGAAAAGAAAAGGAAAAGTACAAACTGCCAATATTGTTATATCTCTAGGGTGGCTCTTGCAAAGAGAGAGAGTTTACGACAAGCCCGGTCAGTGACCTCGGGTGGAATCTGGAGCATGCTTAAAAATGTTGCCACTGGCAGCAGCACAGAGAGTATCCTTCTTTTGAGCAAGTTGATTGCATAGTTCTTCTTTTGGAGGCCATCCTTAAACTGCTTAGCTATAAACAAACTTTTCTCGTTGCTGAAAATATATGATAGTGGGGTTTTTTTGGGGGGTGGGGATGGGAATATTTTTCACAGTATCATGTTAAGCACAGTGATCCCTAGTATTAGCTTATTGCTCTTCTGTTTCTTTTGCTCATGGAAGAAAAAACTGCCTTTGAAATGTCAGAAGACATAGCTACTGTTTTCTTTTATGTGAGTCTGATGCCAGTTACAAGTAGTTGTTTTTGATAGTGCTGTCTGCTTCATCTTTTGTTGGTACTTTTCTGTTCGTTGGTACTTTTCTTAGGCTGCCTTGGTGCTGAAAGCAGACTTCTTTAAGCTCTGTGGTACAAAAAGACATTGTGAACTGGTACAGATGAACCACATTTAGCAATTGTAATGAGAACAACAGACTGACTTAACCTAAATAAGATGTAAGTCATCTGAAACAAGAGATAGGAGCTCTTGAGGAGCTCAGTCGACAGCTTTTTCTGGAAACAGTAGATTTGCAAGAAGCCATGGTGAGTAGTGCCCTCAAGGTTGTTCTTTTTGTAAACCAATCACAGTGTTTATTTTAGCCATGTTTCTGATACATGAATGGATGAATGGCAACATAATATACTCTCTTTTTAGTACTAATAGATTAAATTAGCATTCTCCTCTTGTGTGTATTTTACTTTGATTTATGTGTTTTTTTATCATCTACAGTAATTTTAACCTTACAGCCTTGCTGACTGACATTCTTTTACTCCAGGACCGAATAGATTACTCAAAGACATTCAAAGGAAAATACTTCAACTTTCTGGGCTACTTTTTCTCCACCTATTGTGTTTGGAAAATTTTCATGGTATGCTTTTATTTTTTTTTAGTTTGGTCTTTGATCATGGTTACATGGAAAACAATTTTATATTATAATATCAGTATCTTGTCTATTTTGGAAACCAACATTGTAGGATGAATTCTGTCTTGAGAATCTGTAGGAAATTTGCGAATTTAATTTTTGTGTGTGTTTATTTATAGGAATGAGAACTTTGATGCACAGAGAGTGTGATCTATTCTGCATAAGTTCACATTATTATTATTATTTGTTTGACTAGTAAACACTAATCTCATTGCAATATTCTTGACTTTAAAAATAAAATTATATATGCCATGATATTACTTAGCTTTCTTAAAATGTGAATTTGTTTGTTTGTTATACTTAGTACTGTTTTTACATCTGGTTTCACATTTGTTTTGATTGTAGCATAATATTTATAACTTTAATTAACGTCTATGTCAGTTATCTTAATCCAAGAAAAATGTAATTACCAATATCTTTTAATTTGCACAGGCAACAATCAACATAATCTTTGATCGTGTGGGTAAAGTGGATCCAGTTACCCGAGGAATTGAAATTGCTGTAAAATACTTTGGGATTCAGTTTGATGTGAGTCATAATTTAGAAAAAATATTGCTTATGAATGAATTGTGAAACAGGAATGTACTCATCGCCATTAAACGATTCCAGTTAGGGCAAAGGAAAACTGCATGGAACCTAGGTTTTAAGAGGCAATGGTGAGTTAACTGGGGAGACACTAGATCTATAGTCCATCTAAAGTGCAGCTACCATTGATATCTTACTTTTTCCAGGCACACGATTTTCCTTTTTTTGAGGAAGGTGATTCTATGTTTTGAAACTGATTAGCTGCTTACGGAACTGCTCACAGCTGTCCAATGAAATGAGTCATTGTGGTTTTTAATTTTTACTGTAGGTCAAGTTTTGGTCACAGCAAATATCCTTCTTACTAGTTGGTATCATCATTGTGTCTTCCATTCGAGGATTTCTAATCACACTCACAAGGGTATGCCACATCTTTTCTTTACCAATTTGTATGTTTCAGTGTTTTTAGAAATAATCTTAGAGCATTGTCTGATATTATCTGTTCAACTTCATAAAAAATTTGGTTCCCTAATAAAATAAGAAAAGTGTTTCCAAATATTTTTACTTTAGCAGATTATTGAATTTATGGTTCAAGCTATTTCTGATACTTTATTTCAGGAAAAATCTTTGCTAGAGTTTATTCTTATGCAACATACATTGTTTTTGACTGTGCAGTTTTTCTATGCTATTGCCAGCAGCAAGTTTGCTAATGTGATTGTCCTCTGCCTTGCACAAATCATGGTAACTTGTATTTAGTATTTTATAAAATTTCAGCAAAGGGTTAATAATCAAGCGGCCCAAAACTAATGGGCGATTTTGTTACTTTTTCTTTCCTCTTTCTAATGGATACACATTATCTCAAGAAAGAACAAGTTTGTTTATTAAAAGAACACAATTCTATCTGTATAAATCTAAATGTAAGATATTTTTCTTCACATTTCTTTACTGATAAAAGTGATAAGTGTATTTCTCAAAGTTTTCAGCAAGCGATAGCTCCTTCCTGCTATCACTTTCTTGGCTTTTTGATTTTTGCATTCTGTTGTCATTTTCTTGCTAATGACAGTAACTTTGCTTTAATTTAGACTAAAGCTGTGATACAGTCAGTCATACAGTATTACTACAAATTGTTCTGTCTTGAAGTGATGGTGTGTAACATGAAATAATTAACATTTTCACCAGGGAATGTACTTCGTCTCATCTGTCCTGCTAATGAGGATGAACATGCCGCCAGAGTATAGGTAAAGTGTTCAAATTTTCTGAGAAAATTAAATTGGGATAAAGGTCTAAGTATCCTTTAGTGATAATATTTTGGGGATGAACATCTCTTTCCCAGACCATCATCAACACATCACTGTCTCAGAAATCTCACATTAGTGTTAACTGCAAGTTCATCTTGAGCTTTGCAGGATCACACAGATCCTTCCAGCCAGTTTCTGCAAATATTAAGCAAATAAGCAGACATCTTGTCAAGCATATAAGCTTTGTTATTATTATTGAGCTGCTAAAATTGTTCCCATGCTAGTCACATTTGTAGTCAGATGTTTTGAGTTTGTGAGTATGTTTAGACTTTACAGTAAAGGAAGAGCAGACAAAAGCAATGGTGTGCCATTGAAGTTGCTTGACCTTTGCATTTATTTCAGAATGATCATCACAGAGGTGCTGGGAGATCTGCAGTTTAACTTTTATCACCGTTGGTTTGACGTCATCTTTTTGGTCAGCGCCTTGTCAAGCATAGGCTTCTTGTACATAGCACACAAGCAAGCACCAGAAAAAAATATGACATAGGATAAAAAAACAAAGGGCTTGAAGTTGCTCATTCTCATTCTGTCTCTTCTTGGGAAGACATTCATTTTATCCTCTTTTGGTCATGTGTACTTTACAATGACGGCTTTTACTTTCAAGGACTTGAGGCTAAAAAGGTTTTGTATTTTTCAAAAATTCTAGTTGGCATCATTTAAAATAATAAAAAAAACCTTGCATGATGAGTGAATTAGTATGATGCAAAGCAAGATCGTTGCCAGGGATCCTTTTCACTCCATCACATGCTTCTCAAGACGTTTCCTTTGGTAGGATATTTTAAAATTTTAGCTTTGTGACTGTTTTGTAATAATTTAACTTCAATATATTTGTATTTCGCAAGGATATTCACTGTCATGTCCTTGTAAAACATTTATCACTCCTTTGTCATATCATCTGATGTAAAGAGACATTGAAGTGATGAAGATGATTATTAACTTCCCCTAATTATCATTAAAAGTGGGGATGACCTTACTTGCATCTTGCAATAACTGATTTTGACAAGTGTTTTAACAGATTGCGACATGTTTTATTTAACATTTTCTAGACTTTGAATGTTCGGTATATGTGTGCATGTGGTTTTGAGTGTGCGTGTGTGCATGTACACTTTTTTTTTCTGGAAGCATTGTTTAAGTTGGGTAGTTAGGCATAGATTGAAATTTGTGTAAAAATGTTAACTGAACATTTGGTAATTGATCACTGTCTTTCATTACATTATATGTATTTTTTTGTGGGACTGAATAGTGGATATGCCCTGTCAACTGTCAGAACAAAGAAATAAAAATGATAGTGTTTGAAAAATTAGTTTATCAATGACTCACAAACCTATCATAAATCAAAAGGATTCTTGATCAGACACTTTCTGTTGTGAGGTGCACATGCAGTGACTCTTTTGGCTTGGGAAACTGAAAGTGACAGCTGATGAAATGCAACTCAGAAGACAAATTTAGTGTCAGTCTTATTAGCATATTTACTTTAATGTTTAATTATTGGGGAAGTTTGACAGTGTGCTTTGCTTCAGAGCAGGATGCTTCTAGGTCAAGGTAGATCAGGCCTGTGACTGAGTCCTGGTCACCCAGTGTCAGTGGTTGCCTATTTCCTCCGAGGAGACAAGGTAGAGACTATCAACAATGACTGACTGTCACTTCCCTTACTGCCAGAAAACTGTATGATGCGCATCTTGTCAATTATTTTTCTCTGTGCCAGATACAGGTATGAACTGCTGATAATCTTCTGTAGTAGGAATAATTGTGCCATGTGTGAAAGCATGTGTTTGAAATAAATAATGTGGGATGACAAAAGTAATGGTAGTTTTTCATCATAGTGTTCTTAAAAATAGATGGGCGATTGAGGCATATAAACATGCATATAAATATTCAGCAGTCCCTTCCAAAAATCTCCGAAGAATAGTATAATACATTCTGAGGACTTTGTCCAACTATGGTGCTTGTGGCAATGAGTGTGTAGCTGGGAATTGCTACAAACGCAGACAATACATTAGTCATAATGAACAGATTTCTGCAGTCATGGGGTAAAGGCCATAAAACTTCCTTCTCCAGGGTTTTTTTTACCACACATTCGAGAAGGTTAAAGGATACTCTGGCCAGTATCCTGAAAATTTCCTTTGTCTACTCATGAGCAACTTTAGTCCTTGTTACTCATCGAGGAGCATACAACCGCTTGTGGTACTGTTGCGGTTTCTGTAACAGCCTTTTTTTTTTACATGAGTGAGTTGTTAACCCAAAGCAAAACCCCCAACCTGGAGGGCCAGGGTGCAACATTTTAGTCTAGCCTCTCCCCTGACAGACCTGGTTAGACCTCCCAGGAGCCTTCTGTGGATCGACAAGGTGCACAAGCCACCACATCACTACAGTTACACCAGCTGGTGGTGGCGTGAGCAAGTAGACACATGATTTGTCAGGGAAGATGGCAAAAAGAATGATGGGATTCACTATCCTTGACACAGTGAATCAGTTACAAGTTGTCTACCACTACAGCTATTTCCATGGCCCTTTATGCCTTCCCTAGTTTTAAATCTAAGACTCACACAGAGCATACATACTAATACTAATGATAATAAGAATACTTGTTACATTGTGCCAGGCTTGAACTAAAATATACCATGCACAAAACACACACACACAAGCTCATGCAAAGGAGCTGATGTGTTAAGTATTTTTGGAGGTGAAAACATCCTATGTTGAAGGTATTTTTTAAAAGTTCCATGTCTCTGTGTATTCCAGGATGTGTATGGTGTATGGCAGGAAGCTTCCTGTTATTGAGAGGGGCTAAGTCTCATTTAAATTACATCCTTCTTGCTGCTTTAAGTCACTGAAACAGGAAGCGCAGAAGGAGGAACACAATGGCAATGACAAATGTTCATAAACAAAGGTTACAGGATAACAAAGCATTGTACTTTTTCAATCTAGCCTTTGCCCAGAAAAGTTAGAAAGTAACAAGTGCAAACTAAATATGACTGAGTAGTAAAAAACCAGAAAAGATATATATAAAGCAATAAAAAAATAGATATAAAGCAAAAGGGTTAAAAATTGTACATAGTTTAATGAATTCTTCCTGCCATGAAATCAAGCCTCATTTCTATGGTTTGGAAAATTTATGCAAAAATCCACCACTTCTTCAATCCTCTCCAAATTTGGTAGGAATATTCTTTATGCCTATGGGAAGGTTGTAGAATATGTTTAGTTTGCTTAATTTGCTTTTGATTAATTTTTCTTTGTTATGTTACTGGGGTTTCAGAAGGAAAAAATACTATACAGAAGGAATTTAGACATTCACAAAAGATCAAACTTTGACCACATAATTTGAGAGAGCATCCTATGAGAGAGGAGAGGGTTTCCAAACCTACTGAGTGAGAAAGAAGGAAGGCGGGGGCAACAGAGATACCAGCATCAATTTTATCTCCCCCATCCTATCTCCAAACGAAGAATCAGCCTTGGGAAGGGAGTATACAAGGTGTTTCGCAATTTTATTATGCTTGCGACAAAAGAAGTGACAGATTGAAGGTTGACAATATTATCACAGCTAGAAGTTGTTTATTGCGGTATTAACACATTATAGTGGAACAGCAAAGCTGACATATTGCTCCTTCAGAGAACTCAGCTTTAAGTGTGGGCAAAGTGATAAGAAGTCTGTTTCCTGTCCACAACTGGTGTAAGGTATGGGTTTTCTGCACAAAGTTGCATCTTTGCATCCCAAACTGTTGTGAGGTAGGGGCTTTCCAAGACAGATCTTCTTGTCTGGTTCTCATGGAAATGGGGTGCCGATAGCTGACAAGTCACCTTGTCCTCTGTGACAGGAATAAGGTAAGGGCTCTCCTCCTGTTCGGGCAGGAAATAGGCACCAGTGAAGACTTGGTGGGAAAGTGGGCTGCAGTCTGCAATATAAATCCATCAGTTAACACAATCTAACATTTTTTTTTAAAAATTAGAAATGCTGGCATCAGTGTTGTACATTGATCAGTCAATAGGTTCAGCCAGTAGGAGAGCTGAGACATCAGCAAAGCCTGACCATACTTGAAATTACTCAGACCTCTTTTTGTGCTTGTTGATGTTTGTAATGCAGGAAAGATGTAATTGCAAATATAAAGTCTTTAGAGTGAGGTCAGCCCCATCACTTGAAAAAAATATTGTCCTGTTGTCGAATTCTGGACACGACACTGTGGTTTAGTGCACATCGAGTCATTATAAGATCAGTAGGGTAGGGAACAAAAGCCAAACTGAGATTGAGACCTTCTATAAACTACACAATCGGCCATAAGTGTCATCGCCAAACAAGCTAATGCTGTCAACCAGGAGCTTTATCATGAAGATAAAGGTAAAGTTGTTCTGGGTAAATCAAATGTCTTGTCTCAGTAGTGATGAAGTGGCATTCAGACTCTGCGGATGTTGCTGTACCCCTAGGACTGTAGTTATGAATCAGTGGTATTGATGCCCTCGAGGTAAAATAACATAAACTGGGGGATGGACAGTCCATCGCAACAACAGAGACAAGACATTTTTCCTTGATTTCCCTATTTTGCTAACAAATGACAACTTGCCCTGGTCTCATGAATTCAGCCCAGGTTCTGGCTGCCATCGAAACCCCAGTGTTATATCCACTAAACACATACAGCCGTTTGTAATGATAGCTGTGCAGACTGGGCCCCCTAGATCATCGGCCGATCTCCTAGAGGTCTGCACCCGTTTCTACATATCGGACCCGTAATATCAATGGTTAGTAGCTAACCCTTGGGTATCATTACCTCTGCTTCATGACTGTGGCCCCGGTTCAAAGGGCGTGTAAGCCTGATGGTTAGTGCGATCGGCTTTGTCGCCGGTTCGAAGCCCGCCTGGACCTGTGACTAGTTAAACTCTTCCTTCCCACCCAATATACGGGTACCCGATTTATTAGGGAAGGACAGGAGGGAGCTGGTTTTGGTCTTGCCCTGCCCTATAATTGGTGAATCCCAGTTTCCCATGCACTGGTCTAACACCTAACCTCGTGAACAGGCAAGATGGAGGAACAGCAAGAGGTGGGGGAACTAACATGAAGTGCATGTAACTGTTGTACGTACCCGACTTTCCAGGGTGTGCCCCAGCGAGGGGTCTGTCGTGTTCAGTGCGCATGTCAGGATGTGATGGCACTGTCTTCAAGCGTTTACTGCAGGCAGCGGGATCCTGGCTGGGGGTCAGCGGTTCGTACGTTCGATCCGTCTCCTCACTCTTTCTCATTGGATGTTCATAGTTTTTATCGTCTTTAACTCGTCTTTTCTCTAACCGAAACCAAACAGGTAGATAACGTTCTAACCAAACAAGCGATATCGGATTCCTGGTTTGAAATACAAACTTATCGACATTTGCAGATGATAATAAGTGTTTGAACCTTATATGCCGACTGCTTATATCACCTTCTTAGAAGTCGATCGCATAAGAAAGATGGCTGTAAGTATAGATTTCTGCAGCTCCACTATCTACTCAAACTCACACCTAGGAGAAATGAACTTTGAGTCGTTCACCATCTCTAAGCCACAGCAGCTCTCTTTTCGCTTCACTTTATATACTCGAGTTAGTAAGACATGCATGTGGTGGGGGGAGAGGAAGTTCTTCCATCACTGGTGAAATCGAATTTCAAAACCCCTTGACCTTCGACTTCTAATCACGGACCGAGATTATTTCTCAATTAATTGACCTTCTCTAAAAGAATGGTAGACATCCAGACGATCACGCCTGACAAATATAGTAGAAGGTTTGACCAACTTTGACAAAGTCTTCACATCACATATATAACTTCGCCAAAGTTGGTCAAACCTTCAACTAAATTTGTCCGATTAATAAAAGCCAGAATGTGTTTGGTCACGATCGAATGATTAAATTATTTACCTTTTTCTCACTGCATACAATTAAAGCATCTTAAACTCACCTGCGGTCAGGGCTGTCTCACGAATTTCTTCATATCTGTCACAAAAAGAATTATAAGAACATTAATTAGGGATTCAATGTTGTGTGATTTAAATAAGGCAGCAGTTGAATGTTGCTAAATATGGTAACAATAAGGAGGGGCGGAAAATGCTACGGGGAAGTGGACATCCATGTTTAGCCACCATTAATAGATGCTTTTCAATCGCCCAGCTAATTTGCAAAGGTAAGTTATCATTTTTTTAAAATAATGCAAGCTGCACCCTTGACATTAATTTGCTCTTACTCCTTGCAGTTTTTCTGTGATATTTCATTTACACTTAAATTCTTGACCCCTAGAGTTTTCCTGAAATAATTTACTGACAATTAACCTTTAGAGTTGGTTTCCGAGAAGTATGCTTCAAAACTTACATAATCTGTTTGCCATTGCCAGTATATTCGTGCAAAATACATTTAATTTCTGAGTTCATAGAACAGATTTTTAAAGAAAGCGCTAGGAACAGTGTTTAAAAAGCCGGCAGTTTTTTGGGAATAAAGTTTTTTCTTTTTTAGGAAGACCAAGGTTGGTTATTATAAATACTCACGTGGTATAACCTTCCTCATCAGACTCTGCGTGGAGAAAAAACAAACAAACCCATAAGCATATAGAGGAAATATTTATGAAAGGCCAGACATTCAAAATACATATCGATAGAGAAATGAAACTGTTGAATTACTCCGTTCATTTTGTAGATGAATGAGGGTATTTTGTTTCGATCACTGTCCTATCCAATCAGCATTTAGGAGTTTTGTAGTGCCGTGTGCAAACCGGAAAAGGGGGTCATGCGTGACATATCTGATAACAGTTTTTCATTGTGAGCGTATTCTATGAACTACCCGATCTCACCTTCATTGATAAAAAAGAGCTATTTGAATTAATGTTCTCTCTTCGTGTCGCATGCAATCACAATTTTCATCTTTTGAGTTTTGGGGGGTGTGCTGTGGGGAAAACATACACTAATAATTTTTCTTCTGCCTTTTTCTTTAATTTATCGTTGCGACAGTTTATAGAACAATAGTGATTATTTTTCCAATTTCGTTAAAGCTCGTATATCAAAGTGAAGGCAACCTTACGCTCTGAACCCCTGCTTCCGGTGAACCACCAGCGAGTGTGCACTGCACATGCGCTGAATAATGGCGAAAGACCCTCGTTAACAAGATTAATAAAGTAACAAGGAACAAAATATTTTGCGCTCTTGCATGTTTGTAGGTGTGCGTGTATATTTAATTACTAGCAGGCTGAGCTGAGTAATTTGGTAATAACCACAGACATGTGTGTTTGTGTGTAAATGTAATCTTACTTCCCGCATGCATGCCGATCAAGCTCGACTATCACGTTCATCATATTTTATTCTGCTTGACAATTTTCCCGAAACGGATGAAAAAAAAGGAAGAAATTACTCAACAATCCTTCCTTGATTGTTGAACGTTTTTCGTTTTTGCTGTTCTTGTTGTTGTTGCTAATATACAAAAAGTTTAAGGATGTCAGTCATTAAAATAGAAGGTGATTTCAGATCATCAGTTAAAATGTTTGCTTGGTTTTTAGACCCACCATGTACATTTACTGGTTCCATTGACCAGTCGCTAAAACAGTGCACATCAGTATACAAGTGTGAATATTATAGAGATCGTGATCCTTGATTTGTTTTTATTACCATTTTATTATTATGTTTATGTTGCTGGCAGTTATGTAAGACCTGGACATGTGATTTTGTGGCTAGTGCTCTCGATCAGATGAGATTGTGATCCAGATTTTGACCATGAATATGCTATGCTGACATGTTGACAAGTGAACATCAGGGTTTCTCGGACAGCATTACAATGGTTCTGTAATATGTTTGTGAACTTTGTACAAAACAGACCAAAAACAGCAAAATGTCTTGCATCAGGTCTAACAATGGATGTTAGAGTCATCTGGGGTGGCGGGAAGTGGTAACTTTCAATAAAAATATACGATTTGTAGACATTTTGGATTATGTTTTTATTATGACTGTTTTAATCGCAAAGAGGTTGATTAAAACTTTTTCTTAAAAATGTTTGTACCATTAAAATATGTTTCACGCATTTCAAAGACACAAGACCTGTTTATACACTCGACATCTACATTAAAAAAAAAAGAAAAAAGAAAAATTAAAACAAAAAATTATCTTCATATGAAGTGATGTTGCCAGAAGACTTTATAAGAGTTAGTTTGTTTACTATTTCCTTGACTGATTGAACCTTCCACTAATCGGTACCCCATCCTTTATTGCACTTCACTGCTTTTCTTTTAATTTGACTGGGATTTAAAAAAAAATTCTTAACTGAGCATTTCGACATAAGTTTCATTTCCTTAGTATTCAGTATATCTCTTCAATGTCTATACTCAACCTTCATGACTCACTTTCACTTTCTTACATTCGCTGCAATCCACGTTCTCTTTTTCTTTCTACCCGTTTTTTCTATCTTCTACCCTTTAACCGGGTATTCCATGTCTGAACTCGTCAGTAGGCTCAGTGATACCCACCCAGGGTCATTGTCGGTTTGTTTCGTCGCCTTCCTACGCACCGGCGATACAGAAGGGTGATGAGTATCACCGCCATGATGAAGGAAGAGCAGCTTACGACGATGAGAGCGATGAACTGAGGGTGAAGTCCTTTACCCACCGTTTCCGTCTGCTGGGTGAACATGGACAGAGTGGAGATTGTGTTTTGGTCGTCAGGGGTTTGGCGAGGATTTGTGCTCGTAGTTTCATCTTCGCCATTTTGCGTTGTTAATGTGATGGTCGTTTCGTCTGTATAGAACAGTAAACAACAGTTTCTTGTTTAGACGATTAGTCGAATTTTGTGAGTTATAATTTGACTCTGACTGGATATAGCAATACACAATAGACCTGCATCTAGTTTCGTTGTTAGACGACTTTGTTAAGCACAGTGATGCACATGTGACTGGCTGCTTAGCGACTGCTTTCTTCTAGTTCACTAGTCTGCGTTTGTATTCAGCAGAACTGATAAAGAAATTTTAGATATTGCCATTATTAGCATACGTTTCTTGCATTTTTCCCCTGAAAGTATATAGTTTCTACTTCACGATTGAAGGAGCTGTGGAGAAAATTCATGAAATCAATCGTCATCCCGCCAGCATTCACGAACGTCGACAAAATGAAATAAGGATAAAAAAAAAAAAATAAAACAAAAAAAAAAACCCAACAACAAAAATACCAAAAAAAACCAAACAAAAAAACAAAAAAAACCCCCAAACAAACAGCAATTCACAATATCAAAGATTCTATTCTGCCTATAAGGCTAGCTTTCGCAAAACAGAGATGAGCCTGAGAAAATAGGTTTGAAGCAGCAGGTCAGTCTTGTCTTGTTTGGTCTTCACAAGCTCATGATCGGCAGAACTGTAAACTACTTTGTACAGATTTTTGCTGTGATCAACCGTACAGCATCATTCATCAGAATGCCAACCACGAGCTATTATCTCTGGACTGCTAGCAGACGATTTTTTCAAGTTAACTGCTAAAACGAGGCATTAGACGACATAGTTTCCGGTTTAGTCACATTCTTTGTTACGGCTCGCCGAGACTAACATCAGATCACTTCGCAAGAGGCTTGCGTTGATCTTGGCAGACAGACAGCAGTCCACCTATACACATCTATGATGCAAACAGTGCCTGTGTATAGATATAAACAGCTGCACGTGCAATACGTATCACTGACCTGGACATGTGATGACGTCGATGTTGATCTTGATGCGATCGCCAGGCAACTGAAACATTTCCATTAACCAGACTCCAGCGTCGTCACTGGTGATGTTTTTCAGTAACTTGTACCGGAAGTCCCCAACTGACTCGCAGCGCCATGGTGGCGTACTGGAGACACACGTGCTGCGATTGAGTTCCAAGTGGCAAACATTGAGAAATACTCCTGCCTTGTTTTTGTGCTTGAAGAACACATCCAACTTGCTTGAAATCTCTAAGCCTCGCAGCGAAAAAGGAATTTCGTTCATTCGTCCTTGGCACCACCGAAAAGACCCTTTGTCGTCTCCAACGAAGAGATTCATGCCATTTACTGGAAAAAAAAATTAGCAAAGGTGTCAGTCAGTTAATTTATGACTCTTTCCCGCATTATTCTCATCGAGGCTTCTTAATCAGAAGTCCACCAGCTTCCTGCACAGCGAAAGTAAACTAGCAAGCGTAAATGGTTCACCGTGTCCAGGGCATGACAAGCGAAAGGCGGACATCATCCTCTCATTTCGCCGCCCTAAAGGCTATCACTAACGAAGACAAATATTTACTATAGTTTAAACAAGTTTTTCAAAGCTTTGTCTATCTTTACTGTAGTAACTTTGCCAAACTTGATCAAATGCTCGCCAAACTTTGTTTGCTTACTGACGGGTTGTATCTTCCCTGATTGAGAAGTCTTTTGAATGAGCGAAAACTAACAGCTGAAATATTTACTTCAACTTTCCTGACCAGCTGATATTTGGTTTGGGTGGTGAAAGGGTTCTTTTATGCTCAGTTTATACTTACAATTTATTTTTGTAACTTCGAACAAACCAAAATTGCTCAATGCGCTGCGTTAACACACTGGCTGATCTTTCTTTTTTTTAATGTATTTTTTAAAACTCGATAAAACTTTTTTGGGCTTAGATAGCCTACACTCTGTAGTGATATTTCAAGTGTGTAATAATAATAATAATAATAATAATAATAATAATAATAATAATAATAATAATAATAATAATAATAATAATATCATCATCAACAACAACAATCATCAATCATCATCATCATCATCATCGTGTGTGTGAGAGAGAGACCTTACCTGTCATGAATCGGAGAAAAACATTGACGGCACAGAAGAAAATGAAGCTGATGCAAGCATTTGATGTTCGTTTGTTCCCCATTAATAGTTGCAGACGGCAGAATTCTACACGTATGACTGTGTTTTTCACATCTCACGTTTATTTCAAGACGATGTTTTTTCCCTATACTATATCTGTATTCAATAAATTTCTTCCTTGTATTAATGATGCGGAAGAAGGTAATGCTGTAGTGTTTCATTCGTCTAATTTTAAATTTCATTAGTTCCCTCTAATCACTATGACATATGAAACATCCTGTACATTCTATGAAGGTGAAGCCACTCTGACCCGTGTGTGACCTCGGCCACGCCCCCTCCAGAGTATTGTTGCTCGCGTGAAGATGCTTGGTGGTTGTGGTGCACATGTGTTACAACACTCGAACTAAAGATTTTCGATTGTCTTCTATTTAGAAAGACAAAGAAAGGTGAATTCACAACAATTCCTTTCTTTTGCAGATTTATCAAATAGCATTTATCGCTGGTTTTGCTACATATGGTGATGTTCAACAGTTTCACTAGTCTTTCCATAGATGTAAGAAGTGGGTGTAGAACTGTCGATTAAACAGTCTGTTGGACCTTTGTATTTGCATGCAAACTGTACTCTGTGCTCTGACCTTTCAGCGGAAATGTCGATGACTATATACGTATACATGTTACATCTCGACAGAGAGAGAGAGGAAGGAGAAAGGGGAAAGAGAGCTGAAATAAAATAGGATATCTGTTTATTTTAATTTGGTGGGAAACGTGGATGTTATTTTCAAATTAACAGATGTCTTCAATGAGTATTGAATAGAAGAAGCTTTTTTCTGTTTCTCTTTCTGTTTCCACTTATAGCGAGTGTTTGTGAACAGAAGTAGTAATTAATCATGTGATATACTGATGCGTTTGTTCTGTTTCGCGAATCTGGTGACAGTCAAGCGGTGCAAGAAGATTCGTCCAAGCTCTCTTGCATGACCATCCTTGTGAAGACCATCCTTGCGAAGACCATCCTTGTGAAGACCATCTTTGCGAAGTCCATCCTTGTGAAGACCATTCTTGCGAAGTCCATCCTTGAGGGTTCCCGAGGATATCATCAACACGAGATGAACAGAGAGCAGAATGGACTGGCTATATCAACGCTTGATAACCTCCCCTGGAGTGATTCAGTTTTCCTCCTCTGACCAGTTTTCGATATGAGTTGCGTGTGACTGTTACTGTCAGTTATGTGTGTTGGCGTGTGTTGTGTGTGTAGTTTGTTGGCATGTGTACTTTTCTGCCATGTGTAGGCTGCTGGCATGCGTTGTATGTATTGACTGGTTTTTTTGTTTTTGCTTTTGGCTTTTTGGTATGTGTACAGCAAAACAACGGCTACTCTATATGATTCCCTAAGTTAACACATTATTTATAAGGTTACGAAATAGAAGTACATTTTTTTCTTCTATTTGCTGATGTAAACATTTCATTCCATCATCGATTGTATTCCATCGTTGAGCAGTTCTCTCTTTTTATTTGATTCTTTACAACAACTTACATTTTGTGAAATATCATACATCTACTGAAGCGTATATAATATACATGAAACAAACAAACAAATCTATATTTCTGTATGGTAGATGGCTGCCAGCCATTTGCTCTCTACGTCCAACTCACAAAAAATAATTAAGTCCAGAGAACTTTATAAAATCTGTCGTAAGCACTGCTGTTGAAACACAAGATGGATATTTTAATACAGATAGCTTTCCCAAAGCCATTTCTTCAAGTTTATAAGTTTTTCTACAAACGAGACAAAAGTAACATTGAAATAAGCTAAGCTTTACTGAAATGAAAAGATCCAGAAGATTAACATCATCGTCTCTACTTAGCATTGTTCAAAGACTAGCGTAAGCATTGCATTTTTTCATAAAAAAGTTTTTGTTTTGCTTTATTGAATCCTTAGCAACCTCAGATGGAATCCCGACTAATTGATGAGGGTCTTCAACCCTTATTACAAGTCACGTTATCAAGCTGATAACCTTTGAACTGCATCCTGCAAGATATGCGCCTGCCAGGGATGCAATATCCCCTATGGGTCCCAGTTACTACACATCTATGATGGTCACATGAGTTTCGGTATGCAGTGCAGAAGTAGTTGAGAGACTAAATGTGTAAGAGTAGGCGTAGAAGTAGTGAATTGTTGCCAAGAGACTGATTATTCACAATGCTTTAAAAAAGCGTTTAGTTTCAATAAGTACACCTTGAGAGAAAGCGAGAAACGAACCACAACAAATATACAGTCAACAGGGAAACAGAGTGTGCTTTAATACTACACATATCTGAAGGTCTAAAAGGCTACCAACATTTTAATAATTCTATAGTAAAATTAAAATCTGATAGTTGAAACCGGTTAGAGATAATACCTGTTGCTATCATGAAGTATGCAAATTGTATAAAGTAAATAAATAAGTTACTAATCACTATTTTTTTATTTTTGCCGATTTAGCGCTGAAAGGGGGACAGGCCAGTTTCCAGTTTGTGACCCGCTGACCTCCGAAAAACATGATGTCACAACACAAAAGTAGTGTCAGATACGAATCACAAAGTACGCGAGATGGGTGGATCTTTTACCTGTTTGGCCGGCCTGGAAGTGGTTTACAGGCTCAACACAAACTGATCAAACGATTTGCAAAACGAAGCTTTACAAGTAAAAACCTACAACGGTCAAGAAAGAAACTAGGACAAACATATACAAGGAATCTCTGACTATGTGAAAGTTTTTAGGTGCAGATTCCCACAATTGGAATAAAATATACAATATTTGTTCACTTGTTTCATTAAAAAAGTGGACTTTCATCCAACAAATGCTGAGTTTTCTAATAAATAATAATAATAAAAAAATTAAAAGTACAAACTATACATTCACATCAGGTGAATAAATTAATGTACATCGCACAAACCAAAAATAAAACAGAATCTCACAAGGTCTTCACCCTGATGAACCAGCTGTCCAGCAGAGGGGGAGGAAACAACGGCGAAAGGAAAGGGTTTATTCCATATGATAGGACTTGTCTTAGACACAGTGAACCCCTTATGTTGACTGACCTTATGGTCACTAGGTTTTGAGCTTTTTTACTGTTTTATTAATTATATTTCTTAAGATTAATTAACAATTAAGAGAAATAGGATTGTGGATATCTCTCCAGCAAATTTTTTATAGTTTAGAGGATTTGGATGAATGATTAGAATCATTAGACAGACCGCGTTATACAATGGGTATCGAGTATTTTCAATGGAAGATATTGACAGTGGATGGCGATGGACAACCAAAATTTGTCACAGGGTAAAAAGTCTGTCCGAGGTACATCTTTATCAGCAAGGTGTCTGCACATCTTCACAACATCACTAGCTGAGTAGACCCCATTCAGTGTTGTCTCGATTACTTCCACTCATTAACGAAGTCCTTAGCAGCTTGAGTAATCTGCAGGAGACTGAAAAAAAAAATCTTTGTACTAGAGAAACAATTACTTCTGCAGTGCATGCATATTCTTCCTTATAATAACAAAAGTCTACATGTGTAGTACAATATAATACAAGTCAACAGGAAAAAGAAAATGAAATTAAAAACCTTTAGAAAATTTGCTTGTGCTTTGTTTGCTTGCCGCGCCGACACGGGAGGTAACTGTGGTTCTCTGGATAACGAGCTTGCGTCAGCGGCTGACGTCCCTTTAGGGACTTTGTATATTGCTTGGTCTCCTGACCTGGACGAAGACTTCTTAGGAAGAGGAGGACAGTCATCTATTGCACAAACATACCCATATTTCTTTTATAGGCATATAGCAAAGAAAATGGATAAACAGCTCATTCACTTGAATTTTTTAAAAGTCCAGACTCTACTGAAAGATTACGATGACTATGAATGAAAGCAATAAAAGCATTAATATGACTCTATCAAAGCATTGGGATGAGGATATGAATTTTAATCATATGGATTTAAATATAGGTATTTAAGTGAATCTAAGTGAATATAAATATAACCACTGAGATAAAGCTATGAATATGTGAACCTCAATATAAGAATTGAGATAAAAGTATGAGTTGAACTCTTTGAGTTAGTCTATATATATAAACACTGAGATAAAAGTATGAAGCTTACTATATGCATCGAGATAAAACTATTCACTACATGAATCTAACTATAAGCATTTAGATAAAACTGCGAAGCTAGCTATATAAGAATTTTGATAAATGTAGCTTGCAATATTCACCCGGAGAGTCGTTTCCTGAGGCCAGACTCGCCATAAGGTCCACGTGGGTGTTGGCATAGATGACGGGATCGTCGCCACTCACGGCGCTTGTCGAGACCCGCTTGTCCTGAAACTGCTTGTCGTAGGGGTTGTGGTGGTTGGAGGATCTGTTGTGGAAGCTGGTGATGATGTTGTGGAAGGGTCGCTCGTATCGCACGGAGATGACCGCGTCGTAGGCTCGACGCAACAACGATGAGCGACCTGTGCGCGTGCAAGGGGCAGAGGGTTCGCTAAGGGTTACTTTTAGTTGTCCCCCTTTTCTTATCAGGGGATACAAATTTCACGATGTACCGTACTTCATGTCTTGCGAGATTACTGATCTATCTATTACTATTGTCATATTGTTTTTGTGCTTACAGTTGTGTCCTACTGTAACAGTAGATGAGTAAAAGCGGTTGTGTCCTACTGCTCTGTCACAAGATGAAAGTACTACATGAGTAAGGAATATAAACACACGTAGACATATTCAATGTACTTCCGGCAGAAAAAAATTTCTATAAATTGTTAAGATAAAATGGAAGATCATTGATGTCATTGTATCAGGAGAGTATCACACACACATTCACTACCACACATATCGCGACTGAAAATGCGAAATCGAGAGTGGTGCAGCTGGCAAAATACTAATGATCCACGCAGACTCTAGAATTTCTTTTACTGGAGACGAAGTACTAAGTAAAACAAAAGCAGTAAAAGAAATGAAAAAATCAAGGTATCGTGGCTGAACTTGGCTGACCTAGGTGATTTTCTTAAAAATCTTTTATAAATGTAACATCCGCTCGTGTATGCCTAATTTTACACGGTGTGTGTGGTGTGTGTGGTGTGTGTGTGTATGAATACTTATCTAATTAAATAACTATGGTACTGTACATTGGACTTGAAATGTGTCTAGTTGTCGACCCGTTTGATTTCCCCTGGATTGACTGACCTTTCCTTCTGGACACTTCTGGCAAGGGGTGGTCCTCAATCTCAGTGTTTCTGTAAACAAAATGTATATACATGAATATTGCGACTGTTGGTTGATTCATACATCAACTTTGTACATTTAACTCATTATTTATTTTGAATATTTTGCTTTTGTGCGTGCGTGTCTTGTCTCTCTCATTCGTTCTCATTTTCTCTCTCTCGCTGCATGTGTGTGAATGTAAATAACAAGATATTGTTCGCATAGCAAAATAACAGCATGATAACAAGATTACTTACCCGTCCTCATAAGGCAAAATATCATCTGAATGGATAAAAAATAAAACTTTAATGAAATATTTGAAAGGAGATGGTTTTTGCTTAATTTCATTTATGTTTATTCTTCTCAGATAAGTCAATGGAAGGATAATAAAATATAAAAGACACACACATGGAGGAAAACGTTAAATGTCGTGTTACACATTCAGTAATAATACACATTTCACAACCACAAAAATACGAGATAGGTCTAACATACTCAACTAAACACATCTTTTAGCACGACAAACAATCATCGCTCACCCCCAACACAGGCACGCACAAAACTTTTCGCGCGCCAACAGAGATATAGGTACACGCGAACACACTGATGTAAACACAGGTACACACATGAACACACGCGCATGCACACACACTTACACAGAACAAAAGCTGCACAGAAAACAAACAAACAAACAAACAAACAAACAAACAAATAAACAAACGAACAAATAAACAAACAAATAAACCAACCAACAAACAAAAATTACAAATAAGTGAAAGACTGACAGCTCCCTGCTCACCAAATTCACGTTTCACTCTCGCCCTCGCCTCCCTCCTCTTCCTGAAGCGCCTCCGTCGGCGGGCGATCGTCAAGATGACGGCGATGATGATAATCACGCACACTAAGCCGTTGACGAGGGAAATAATGACGAAGGTGTCATTGTGGAGGGTTTGAAGGATCTTCTGAATCGTAGACCCTGGTGACGTGGATGAAGCCTGCTGTGACGTGAAATCAGTGGTGACGAATGGCACCGAGCCGCTGATGTACGGCGCTGTAGTTACGTCACTCGCGGCTGTGACGCTGTATGAATGTAACTTTGTCCTGTCGCTGCTCACTGGTCTTTTTCTCTGGAGGGTAGTAGTGTGTTTGTGAGGTATAGGGGTGGTTTCCTGACCCAGGGTAGTGATGGTGCTAACCTCTAAGATGATCAAAAAGAAAATAACAAGAATATCATCACAGCCCCGTGCTCTGACAACAAATACAAAATAAATCGACTGCCTAAAGTCTTGTTCCCATAAGCAAAGACGAAACAAATCATCGCTAAGCTAGAGGTAAAAGCAGCCAAAAGCAATGCATGCCAAATCAAATACAAAGACAAATACGATTAAAATAAAAAGATTAAAAATTACAGTGTGTATTAGAAGATAAACTCAAACACCTCGAATATTTTCTTCAAAGAACTTCATTCACACAAATAATAATTATAACAACAACAACAATAATAAACGTGTAAGTTATATAGCACAGGATTACAGTTATGTAGTAGCATGTTCTCAGCGATTGAATCAAGAACAAGACGTTGACAACATAAGAAGAGCGGAAGGATAAACAATGGGATTGACAGGTAATAACAGACAAAACAGAAATGTAAAGAAGACAGCAAAGTTTCGTGCATCTGCAGAGGAAGACGAGAAGGTGGACAACTCAGTAGACGAAAAAGTGAAAAAAAAGTGAGAAGATGGGCTGGCATCATGTGGACTGTTGTTGGAATAATGCGTATGCTGCTCATCAGTTCTCGCATCGGTGTGTACTGTGTCATAATTTCTTTGCATGCTCCTGTCCTGGCTATTTCTCTGAACTTTTCTTTCCCTGAAGAAGGTATAAAGGGCAGCCAGCAAGCAAGAAGTAGCAGTAATCAAGCAGAGAAGGAACAAATAAACAGGCAAGGGTGTTGGTAGTGCGCGTAGACAGAATGTGAAGATGGGGCTGATCTTCTGTAGTTCATAATAGACTGACAGACAGCTGTGACTTGTCTATCATAATAGACAGAGTGACAGAAAGCTGTAGTTTCCTTATCAAAATAGGTAGACTGACAGACAGCTGTACCTTGTTTATCAAGGGCCATTTAGCACCAAAATAAACTCTTAATTCGACCTTCCTTCTCTTTACTAGCTTGTGTGAATGTCAGTATATATATATAAGAGAGAGAGAGAGAGAACATAAACAGGTGTGTTTGTTTACCATGTTGTTGTATTCATCATTATGTGTTTTAATGTTTACGTAAAATGCACTGACCTTGGACAGTGATGTAAACAGAGGTATTGACACCTCTATCCCAAACACCAAAGACCCACTCGCCGCTGTCTTTTACCTGAAACGTCTTCTGAAAGGTGTATTCAACTCTGCCTTCGGATGAGGTTGTGTGACACTGACAACTCACACCGTGACTGACACAGGTAGTGTTTGTCAGTACGAGCTTGCAGACACTAGCATCATGCCTTTGTCCATCTTTAGATATATACAGGGAAACTTCACTTCCATTTTTATTATAGACGCGGAATAAAATGTCCGACTTCTCACCTTCGTCAAAGGTGAAATTGCTTTGGCCTCCATTTATTTCTAGCGACAAGCACTCAGCTGAAACAAACATGTTGATTTCTGTTTATCACAGTTACATTTCTACACACGGAGATGATTACCAGAAATTAAAACAAACATTTGCAGATTTAAAGAATCACTTTATCACACACACTCACACACGCGCGCGCGCGCACATATTCTCTCTCTTTTATATTAAAAATAATGTTTTAACTGGTATATTTCCTCATTTGATTTGTTTGCTGACCAGACGACATTTTAGATTCAAGCATGTCTTTTAAAAGTACATGGCCATAATAATAGTTTAGCAGATCATCACAATTATTTCCACTTAAGAATACTACACGATGCAAGAATACTTAATTCCTCCCAGAGGTACATTCGAAGTAATGTGTTTAGAATCTTTAAGCGGACATTTAAAACTAACAGACAAAGAATCGAAAAAGAATTGAAAAGTCGTGAGCTCCTACCTGTCCAAGGTGTGATGGCGAAGAAATGAAGGCTGGTCAGGAGAGCGAGAAGATGAACCTCCCGACGAAAATGACTGACATCAAACATTCTTTTCACCGAGTTGTTCGCAGGTCTTTCAGCTTCTTCCAGAACAAGGAACTAAAACTCTTTCGTAATGTTGTATTATTATTATTGAAGAAACATTCTGGTGTGAAGTACACAGTGTGAGTGTGTTAGGCGAATTCTGCACCAGTCTTAGCTCTCCTTTGGCATCACTAACCTACACCATCTTCCTTTCTCCTGTGATGAAGCTACCAAAAAGTTTCTGGACGAGAATTTACTCAAATATGTCGGATGCTTTCTTCGCAGTGTATAACTCAGGCTAGCTTCAGTTACAGAAACGAAGATCTAATAATTGTTACGGAGGTTCAGCTAAAATCAGTTGTTGATTGTTGGAAGAAAAGGAAGAGAAACCTCGACCAGGAAGATTTAGGCCGACGAACATCTCACCCGACTGCAGAAAAAAGATAAGTGGTCGGAGGTTACGAAAGTTCTTCGTGTTCACACTGCAGGGGAAGCTATTTATGTGGATTGAAATAAGGTCCAGCAAATACTTAGCCTTATATTGAAAAAATTATCAAGTAATTCAGCTCATTAGTTAATTACTTTCTTTGTTAGCTAGAACAACTCTTAAATTCTCGTTTGTATAAGTTCAAAATCAGTCTTAGTAGCTGTTAGTCATTGTATAATTTGTGTGACAGTAAAGAGTAAGATATTGTTTAGTTTGTCACATGCACGAACTTTATTTTGATGAATCTGTTTTCTAGTATATAAGTAAGTGATTTTTGTGTGTCAAAATACTATGTATAAGGCTATCCACTTTTGCTTTCCTTCCTCTGTTGCTTGATCAGTTGAGAAATTTCCTGTTTACTTCACCAAAAGGCATCCTGAAACTTCCCTTGTATGAGAAGTTTACCGGACATAATACTTATGAACAGGCTATCACAAGGCCTAGTCATTGCCCTCTGGGACAAATAAAGTCTTATATTAATTTAAAATGAAGAGAAACGGTTCTCAGTTACGATCTCCGGGGCTAGTTTGCTATGTAATTATTATTATAAGCTAAGACAACCTGGACCTTGGTCTAATATAATTAAGCTGCAGTGTACTACATGTGAATTAAGCTGAGCAGACACACACACATACACACTTGAGACTTTCGTTAGTGTAGGCTCGCATCCATGACTGAAGGGAGGTAAACAATGGACATGTACAAAAATTTACATTTTGTAATCTAACAAAAATAAGTAACTTATCTAAGTATGTACTTGAATGAGAGGAGATGAGCAATAGGGACAGCATACAAAGGTCAAGCATGGCCATGCTATCTCTTGAAAATTAAAGACAGTGTTGCCAAGATGTGCACAAACAATGACAGTTTGTATCCAGCAAAGGGAAATAACCTACTTATATACGTTTAAGTGAGTTTGTGACAGAAGGCAAACAGGGGACATACATATTGGATACAACAATACAATCAAATAGAATTGATCTTTACTATAAAAGAACTCAGTGTTTACTATATTATGAGCAAACAGCTACATTCTTCAGTTTGACAAGAAGCGCCAAAGGATGTACATGACTGAGAAAGAGGAGAAAGACAATTGTTTATTAACGAAGGTGATAGAATAATAAAGTGTGACTTTTGTCCACACCTAGCCATCTCCTCGTAAGGGGTAAGAATATTCTGAATTATTAGACAAAAATAAGGAAATATTATTCCAAAAGAGAATGAAGGAAGAATAAGGACCAAAGTGGTAATTACTTAATATTTACAAGTGATCCGGGATTCAGGAAATATTTTACAAGTTTGTGTGTGTGTGTGTGTGTATTTGTGTGTGTGTGTGCGTGCGTGTGTGCGTGTGTGTGTGAGACGGACACAGCAAAATGCTTATTTTCTTCACACGCTGTTTGCATGTACAGTTTCCTGAGAAAGGTCAAGTGTCATTTCCTTGTTGGACTTGTGACCTCTCACTGTCTTCTCCCCTCCCTTTACAATGTGTGTGTGCAGTGGATTACTTTCTTTCCTGCCTACTTTGCATACAATAGCATACAAAAGTCAAACCGACACAGCATCACGAAAGTGTCCAATGAATTATATGTTCCTTTTTTGTCATTTGCAAAAAAAAAACTTATCGGAGATCTGCCCTTGGAAAATTCTGCCGAGATTTTTTTATTTGGTAATTTTTCAGTTTAGAGAAATACTACATTAGCAACGATTTAAGGAAGGTAGTGGGGAACTGGTACTTTACAGCTGTCTACATCCCAGCAGCCAGCCATGTTCGATACCCGTGTGGCGCAACAAATTTCTTGCAGTCCACCCAGCCTTGGAGAAGGGTATGACTACAATTGTGGTTAAGGAGGGTAGAGCAGAAAGGGACACCGCCCTCACACTAAAAGCTGGCCCCAAGAAAAGTGGAATGTAGAGCACCTCACTCCCCAATGAAAGGACACGACCTTTACCTTTATTTTTTTATTTATTTCCTCTAATTTGTTTCAATTTCCTTTCTGATTTATACAAACTTAATTATCTGGATGGCTCGCCTCCACACTTGCAACTATGAAAGTACAATATTTCATAATTCGCTGTTGCAAAAACGCTCTTTATTTTTTATGTCAGTTTTATATATACTGTGAAAGTTTTACTGAATTCTCTTTCGTGCTTGTTTTTGTTACAGTTTTACATACGTTTGGGGTGCTAATCTTTAAAAGTGTATCAATGAGCATCTTTATACATAATATAATATAGTTTTTTCTATCTTTTTCTGATTGGATTTATATGATTTAAAGAAATTTCCAGATGTATGGTTAAGTTGATGATCTATTAGTTTTCTAGTTCCTTTTCAATTATTGTTTTAATTTCGCTTGGCAAATTGTTTTCATCGTTGGTTTTGATATTATTGTTTGATTGCTGATTGTATTATTTATTTTCAATATACATATGATTTATTTTCTGATGAAATAGCTTCGACACAAGCATAGCTTCGCCTGCAGACATTTTTCTAAATGTCGAAAAAGAACAAAACCTGATTTGGTTACTTTTGTAAGCAAATTTTACTCTGATCTTTACAGCATGTATTTATTTTCTCTAACAATTTTTTAAAGATTAGTTTGAACTGGTAGTAGTCTGTTGGTTCAAGAGTTCAATGTCTTGTAGTCCATGTTTTTTTTTTAGCTTTTTGTTGCCACTGTCTGCCCCTGGTTGGGATGTTGTTTTTTTGAGTATTTTAAATTAATCTTTTTATCAAGTGACATGAATAAATAAGTAGATAAATACTGATTACTTATTGGTGGATGTGATATGCACTTCTTCTTTACCGTCGTGAGAGTCGAGTTCAAAGAGTGTAATTACTTCATAGTTACTTAATATTTCAGAATGTCATCAGCAGCATCCCGTCGATTCCTCCGTTTGTCCATAGATGGTCCTGAAAATTACTTATATTTTCTTAATTTCTGGCTCCTACTTCTATATATAGAGTTACTCATTTCTAAAAGTATGGCACCCAGAGGCGTGCCTTCGACTGCAGACATTTTACCATATGCAAAAATGGTTTTCCATAATGCGACTTTTTCAAACCTGTTGTTAAGCTGATATTTTATCAAATGTTTTTAAACTTGGTTTAAATTCTCAAACAGATAAAAAAACTCATTTGAAGTGAAAATATTTTCCTAGTTGATACCAGAAGTTTATGCCTATCATTCATGGCCTGCTTAATCGGTGTATGCCTCTAGCTAATTTAAAAATCTTTAACCTAGTATAAAATGCAATTACTAATCATTTACAGAGCTTTTATAGCATCACCAGTGGTAGTCACGATCAACAGATACAAAACAATCAAATGTGATTATCACAAGATAGCAGATTGTTTCAATACTTCATTGTTAATTGTAATAGTTACCGATGTTGTTACGCTGTCCCTAACCAGGAATATGTCACCCGAGAAAAAAATGTTTCGTCCAATCATGCTTGACAAACATTTAGGCAAGGACCCACAAACTAATCATGTCCTTTTAGCACTTCTAAAAATTAAGGACATAAATAAGAGATGAACAGCAAGCAGCAGACTGTGCTCAAGACGAGAACACCACAGGGGTGATGAAACTTGTATTTTAACAATTTAAGAAAATTAGATTAACACGAGTGCAACTTACCATCTAATTGTTTTTGGACAGCTTTAAAAAGAATTTTTCGAAGCAAAAACATCAGCCATGAATAGTTTCGAACACAGTACTCGTGAACTCTGCCTCCTGGCTCTTGTGACTGGCCTGCAACTGATTGTATCTTCACCAGGTACAGAAATAATATTTGACTTGAGATGAATTTGGAGAGTTTAGAGCTCGGATAGGAGGGAGTGAGTGGGAAAGAGAGGAAAGACTCTGTGTGTGTTTTTTGTGTGTGTTTGTTTGTGTGTAAACGTGTATTGGTGTCTGTGTGAAAGTGTCTTGTTGTAAGTATATTGTGCACGCTCGTGTAAATAGGTTTGTGGTTTGATATCGGAAGATATGTACGTGTGTGGGTGTGTAGGCATTCAGGAAGTGTCCTAAAAATTCATTTTTAATTTTAAAAATTAATACAGATGCATAATTTTATAGCAAAATAAATATGTACACATGTAATAATAATTCTAATGCAAAAAATTAGAGAAACGTATAAAACTATTACCACGAGTGTTTATTCGTGTTAGGTGAGTGTCTGTCGCTGGAAATAAAAGGTCAAAGTGCATTTACAGTTTTGGAAGGAGTGAACTCAGAAATTGAATTCTTCATCTACAACATGTCTCGAGAAGAAGCAACAACTTTGTATGTATCAAAAGGTGGATTACATAATAAGATGGACAGCTCATGCAAACTCATCCTGAATCAAACTACCTGCAGGGTGTATTTTGGACTATGCCAGTGCTCAACAAAACCCAGTGAGGGTGGACTGCAATTTGTCTTTAAGAGAAAGTTTCAGACACAAGATGCAGGCGAGTGGAAGTTCGATGTTTGGAATACGAACATAGAACAAACTGTCAACATTTCTGTAAAACAAACTGTCACCAATTCTGTGAAAGGTTAGTTATTAGCTTAAGAACCCTCTAAACATAAGGCCAATGCCGTACAGATCGAGCTTTATGTTAGAAATAAGAATAATAAACAATGATAGAAATATTTATTGAGCTTAAAATACACGTGTGATTCTACCTTTTGATTTGATACAAAAATGTAGCTATCCCCATTAACATAGATATAGATACTCGTGTAAGTACAGGCAGACCAGGGTACATTAAAAATGAGATATAATTGTTTATATTGATATGAATATAAATTTTGACGAGTTTTTTTTTAATACAATTATTCCTATGTTGAATTGCTTATAAATATTTCGATATAGGTATACTGAAGTGTTATCTTGTATTCAAGATTAATTAATGACTCTGTACAGTGGATTTTTGCTTGGTTGGACAAATTGGGTGCAATTGAGTGCAAGGAGAAAAAATTAGTATGAGTGCGTTTTGTTTGTCTTACTTCCAGAAGTTGAAGTTACTAGTGGTATTCCCGTACGAAGCGATGCTCCAGAGACGACGATGCCAACTTTATTTAAAGGTGTGTGGAGTAATTAATTATACCCGCTGGTGTTTAATATCCAGAGATATATATTGTGGATTGTGTATAATTTTGCATTCACTTTCAATCTCAATTTTTTCTCTAGTAATCCATAACGCACAGTGATCTTCTTAAAATAAATATTAGATTTTGGTATTTATTTATAAACAGGTCTAATAATAATGTTACTAAATAACTTATTGTTTCGATTAAATATCCTTTTATCCTCCACCTTTTTTGATACCACACCCTTGTATAGCCTGTGAGACATTTACTTTTAAAATGTCTTTTTGTGTGAGAAATACTTTTGAACTGTATTTTGTCTTTACATTTCTCGGGACCACGAAGGCAGCTGGCACCACCTGGAAGTGCACTGACTCTATATTTTGATATGATATGTTTTTTTTATTTGTGCAAATAATGTGCACTGTCTACATTATGGTCGAGAAATGCGCTATATAAATATTTGCTGACTAGAGAGTATCAATTTACTGAATGATGGCGCCACCAAGATGCAATTCGTGTCATCGTGTGTTTACCCTAGTTATCATGTTCCTGGGATATATTCATGGACGTCGGTCCAGCAATGACCGTTGGTTAAGGAACCAACCGTTAAAGACTATCGGATTGTTCTTGGGAAGAAAGTAGACTGGGTCACTAAACCCACGGTGTTTTCTAGCCACGTCTAGGGTACCTCCGTCACTGCGCGTGCGTTTACGGGTCGAGCATTTCAAAAGCAATATGGAATCAAACCAGGTTAAAAAATACGAAAGGCAAGTTTTTCTGAAAACGAGGTGACGATCTTGCTCGAGAACATTTTAGAAAATAGAAAAATAATCACATCTAGAGTATGTTTACAAAAGCATAATTTGGAAGCTGATTGCATGCAAAGTGTCATCTCTAGGAGCCGCAACACTAGCGACGAAATACGGGGGAAATTTTAAAATGTGAAAAGGGAACATCGAGCCCGAGAGTCAGCGAGGAACAAAACGGGCAATGGAGGGGTTGTCACACAACATCCTCGATACAACTGTTGGGAAAGACATGGAACTGGACAATGGAGATGAAAGGTGAGTAAACTTGCAAGTGTAAACGTAAAGTAGCAAACAATACACAATATAGATTGAACTGTTGAAGTTCCTTGTAGCTCCTTTCCATTTCTGTAAGAGAAAGTGTTTTATTCAGAGCTTTAAAGAAATTACTATAGAGTTTGCATTATGAATAATCGTTAGCAGTGATTGAAAGAAAAGAGAGAAAGGCAGTAACTCGTTGTGAAGCTAACTGTGGATAAGACTAATCTTCCTCATTTTCTTTTTCACGAAGGTTTGACAGAAAAAAATAAAACCTGCCACGATAGAGCGGTTGTTTTAGCAACTGGAGGTCATGTAGCACAGGATGTTTTATAAACTTCTACCAGTTTAAAGTGAGAAGGTGAAGAGTTGAATAATGGTAAGAAGAACGAGAAGACGGACTGATGTCTCATGGGTTGTCCACACAGCTTTCAACTTCCTCCAGAAAACTGAAATGAAACTCTCAACACTGTCATAACATCGTGATGATATTCAACAACAAACTTGTCTTCATGAACCACAGTTCACATTTTGCTACATCTTGGTTGGCTGGGTCCTTCCTAGGCGACCTTTGCCCTTGTAGTTATATAATTCTGTACTAGTATCAAAGGACTGTTATATACTAACGTACTAATACCAAGGGACTGTTATGTACTAATATTAAGAGACAATATTTCAAGAGAACAGATAAGAGACACTGCAAAATAACATGTCATTATGAAAACTCCTTTCTTGACAGTCAGCAGTCACACTCTTGCAGTACAATTCTTGTCAACAGAACAGGAAACAATTTACAAACACACAATCACAATCAAACACAATGCATCCTGTTGTCCAGACAGCACACAGTGATGTTTGCATGTCCATGTAAAGGTTCAATGAGGGCGTATAGGACATCAAAGGCGTATAATAGTTTCCTAATCAGCTTCAAAAATTTTCTTCATTTCCGCTTCTTCTTTTCTGAAAGATGTTACGACAGTGAAGTTGATGGCATTTTTAACTTTCTTAGAACATTTTTTAGTTCATAATAAACCCGTAATTGGTAATCCCACTCGCGTGACAAAACGGAAGCAATTATTCTTTTGTCTTCGCTTCAGCTTTGTAAAAAAAAGAGAGAAAAGGGATGAATAGAAATAGGAAGAAAAACACAAACACGTCGCAGGACTTTCATTGTAACCCATTAGTCGTTGTTAAACATTCCTATTACTTTTACAGGCTTGATGAGCAGTCATTGAATCCATCTGTCTGTGTGAGTTTAGTACAGAAAATCCTGTCATCAGCAGCATCCTATCGACTCCTTACATACTCCTTCCATACATTGTCATTCTTTGATAGCTCCTACTTCTTTCTCTCTATATATATTATTTCTTACACTCTAGCTATATTCAAAAGCATGTCTTTGGGTCTAGACACTTTACCATAGGCAGACTGGTGAATAGTGAAATAATAGTGAAAAATAGTTTCCCATTTTGAATCTTTCTAAAACCAGTTGTAAGCTGAGTATTTTTTCATATTGTTTTAAAAGAAGGTCTTAATTCTCTGACAGAAAAATTCACTTGAAGTGGAAAATTCTCTTGGTTCCTAACAAAATGTGTGCCTTCAGTTTGGAATGTGTAATTTACATTTTATTATCAAGTACATTTAAACATCTGTAACCGACTAAGGTAAATAAATGCTGGTCATTTATATGGCATCGTCACCAATGTTAGGCAGGATCAAAACTCTTTACATATGAACAAACGCAAAATAAGCAAATATGACTATCACATATTCGTGTAATATTTTACTTCATGCTTACATGTTACTACTGTCGTTAAAGTGTTCCAAACCAGGAAATATGTCCCCGGAGAAAATTGGGTCCATGCAGTAAAAACAAAAGTACTCGAGGATCCATGAAGGAATTATGTCCTGTTAGCCATTTTGAAAATTAAGGACATAAAAAAAGAGATACCAACAGGAACAGACTGTACAGAACACGAGGAGCACCAATGGTCTTTTAAAGCATGTATCTTAATGTACTGAGAGCATTAGGTTAACCCGAGTGCAACTTTCCATCTAATTGTTTTTGGACAACGACCAAGAAAACATTTGTTCAAAGCAAAAAAGTCAGCCATGAATAGCTTCGAAAACAGTACACGTGAACTCTGCCTCCTGGCTCTTGTGACTGGCCTGCAACTGTTTGTATCTTCACCAGGTACAGGTTGGAAATAATATTTGACTTGAGATGAATTTGGAGAGTTTAGAGCTCGGATAGAAAGGAGTGAGTGGGAAAGAGAGGAAGTGCTGTTTGTGTATGAAAGAGGGAGAGCGAGAGAAAGAAAGAAAGATAAAAAGTGTATTTGTGTGTGTGTGTGTTTTGTAAAAGTGTGTTTGTGTCTGTATCTTTGTGTGTCTGAGGGAAAGTCTTTGTGTCAGCACATTGTTTGTGCGTGCACACGCGCGTGAGTGGATGTGTCGATAGGTGTTTGAAAGTTTGCACGTATGTGCATTCGAAAAGTGTCCTTAAAGACTTGTTATTTGTAAAATTAATAAAAGATGCATAGTTTTCATAACAAAATAAATATGTAATAATAATTCTAATGTAATAAGTTCTTGAAACATATAAAACTATTATCACGAGTGTTTATTCGTGTTAGGTGAGTGCCTGTCGCTGGAAATAAAAAGTCAAAGTGCATTTACAGTTTTGGAAGGAGCGAACTCAGAAATAGACTTCTTCATCTACAACATGTCTCGAGAAGAAGTAATAACTTTGTATGTATCAAAAGGTGGATTACATAATAAGATGGACAGTTCATGCAAACTCATCCTGAATCAAACTACCTGCATCAAGTTTAGTGGATCATGCCAGTGCTCAACAAGACCCAGTGAGGGTCGACTGGAATTTGTCTTTAAGAGAAAGTTTCAGGCACAAGATGCAGGCGAGTGGAAGTTTGATGTTTGGCATACGAACATAGAACAAACTGTCAACATTTCTGTGAAAGGTTAGTTATTAGCACAAGAACCCTCTAAACATAAGGCCAATGCCGTAGAGATCGAGATATATGTTAGGAATAAGAATTATAAACATTGATAGAAATATTCATTGTGCCTAAAATAGATAAGTGATCCTACCTACTGATTTGATACAAAAATGTAGCTTAGATATAGATTAACTTAGATATAGATACTCGGGTAAGTACAAGTAGACCTGGCTACATAAAATTTAGATATAATTATTTATATTGATATTAATATGACTTTTGAGGAGGGTTTATACATTTTCCACCCTGTTGAACTGCTTATAAATATTTCGATATATATGTTTATAAAAGTGAGACCATTTATTAACATTAATTAATGTCTGTATACAATGGATTCTATTTGGTTAAACAAATTGGGTGGAATTGGGCGTAAGGAAAAGTGTAGTATGTGGTGTATTTTGTTTGTTTTACTCCCAGCAGTTGAAGTTACTAGTAATATTCCATTACGAAGCGATGCTCCAGAGACGACAAAGCCAACTTCATTTAAAGGTGTGTGGAGTAATCAATTATTCCAGCTTGTGTTTAAATATCCAGAGATTTTTATATTTTGTGTACTGTGTATAATTATGCATTCACTTTGACATTCACATTTTCCCCTAGTAATCCAGAACGCACAGAGATATTATTTTAAGAAATATGAGATTTTGGTATTTATTTATAAACAGGTCTAACAATAATTTTAATAATTAATTTATTGCTTCGATTAATCATTATTTTATCCTCCCCCTTTTTGAGACGTGGGTCAAGTAATGACCGTTGGTTAGGGAACCAACCGTTAAAGGCTATCGGCATGTTCATGGGAAGAAAGTTCACTGGGTCACTAAACCCACGGCGTATTGTAGGTACTTACAGGATACCTCCGTCACTGCGCGTGCGTTTACGGGTCGAGCGTTTCAAAAGCAATATGGCGTCAAACCAGGTTAGAAAAATACGGAAGGCAAATTTTTCTCAAAATGATGTGACGATGGTGCTGAAGAATATTCTAGAAATTAAAATAAATGATTATGTCTAGCCTGTCTTCATGTCCAATAAGGACAAAAGCAATATTTGGAAGATCATTGCATACCAACTGTCATCGCTGGAATCAGCAACACTGGCGACGAAGTATGCCAGAAATGTTAAAATGTGAAAAGGGAACATCGAGCCCGAGAGTGAGCAAGGACGAAAACGAGCAATGGAGGGGCTGTGTCAAACCCCTACATCAGTATCCTCGATACAACTGTTTTTAATGACACGGAACTGGTCAATGGAGGTGAAAGGTGAGTAAACTTGCAAGTGTAAACGTAGAGTAGCAAACAAATACACAGTATAGTTTGAACTGTTGACTTTACCGGGGGAAGGAGTAATGCATCTTGCATCTTTATAATGGAGATTTGTTTGCAAATTATTTTTCCCAATGATCATGCAGGAAGTGTCTTTAACAATGTCAAAAAATCACAAATGTCATAATCTTGGCTTTGGACATCTTGCTGTGGATGAATCCAGAGACTGACCTCCTTCAAAGGTGTCGTGAGATGGAAGTTTCTTGTAGCTCCTTTCCATTTCTGTAAGAGAAAATATTTTATTCAGAATTTTAAAGAGAAAATAAGATACATTAGCAGTGATGTAAGAAAAGAGAGAAAGGCAGTAACTCGTTGTGAAGCTAACTCTGCACAACACTAATCTTCCTCATTTTCTTTTTCACCAAGGTTTGACAGAAAACAATAAAATTTGGGCAGAAAAAACTAGAGTGGCACATCTGATGCAAAGTGTTACTTAAAGAGGGACATTGTAAGTGCTTTAAGTAAGTTCTAGATCATAGCAACTCCCGTCTAGAGAAAGTAAATTTATTTATGTCCTTTATTGTAGTGCTTTTTCCTGAAAGAAAAAAAATACCCTTAAGTATAGATGGTGAGTAGCTACGCCCTTGTTTTCAAGATTTAAGGGAAGTTTGTCATGTATAGCCATTATGTTTATTATTATAGACTTTCAGTTTCTTACCTTTGTTGTTTTATCAATTTGAGAAATTAGACAATGACTGCAGGAGGTTACAATGTGCTGCAAGATGAGCGGCTCATTACCTAGTCTAATGGAATTAAATTGAGAAGACTACATAACAGAACTAATTAAGCGAAATTGTTTACATGTTTGCACAGAATAAGAATGTTGTATGCAGGTATCATAACAAAGCTCTATCTCTAGAAATGAAAGGATTTCCTTAAATAAGCCCCTTTCACTTGAATTTGCGCCATCCCTCTCCAGTAAACATATATAAATATATTCTTAGATATTGTCTTTATGTTTAAATCTGTAAAATAAACCACCATATGGGAAACTTTCAAGTTACCTTGATGTGTAAGCTTTAAATAGAACAAAATTAAAAATTTTGTGTATTATCTCTCTCTAGATATATTTATTTATATTTCTTATAGTCTGGCTAGAGTGAAAAGCATATCTTTAGGTAAAGACACAGACAGATTGGTAGTAATAGGCAAAAACAGTTTCCCATTTTGAGTCTTTTTAAAACCAGCTTTAAGCTTATTTTTTCATATTTTTTAAAAAAGTAGGTCTTAATTCTCCGACAGCAAAATTCACTTGAAGTGGAAATATTCTTTTGGCTCCGAACAAAATGTGTGCCTTCAGTTTGGATTGTTTAATTTACATGTTATTATCACGTTTATTTAAACAACTTAAAGCGACTGAGGGAAATAAATATTGGTCATTTATAGGGTGACTCTTAGTATCGTCACCAATGGTAGGCAGGATCAAAACTCTTTACATATGAACAAACACAGAATAAGCAAACATTAGTATCACAAGATAGTGTAATTTTTTACTTCATTATTACATGTTTCCACTGTTGTTACACTGTTCCAAACCAGGAAATATTTTCCATCTAGTAAAAAGGTAAGCTAGGATCAAGGTGGAATTATGTCCCGTTAGCAATTTCGAAAATTAAGGACATAAATAAGAGATGTACCAACAGGAACAGATTTTTCAGAACAGGAGGAGCTTCACTGGCTTGCGTAGCCTGTATCGTGATGAGCACATTGCATTAACACGAGTTCAACTTTCCATCTAATTCTTTTTGGACAGCATCCCAGAAAAGATTTTTTCTAAGCAAAAACATCAGCCATGAATAACTTCAAGCACGGTGCACGTGAACTCTGCCTCCTGGCTCTTGTGACTGGCCTGCAACTGTTTCTATCTTCACCAGGTACAGGTTGGAAATAATATTTGACTTGAGATGGATTTGGAGAGTTTGGAGCTTGGATAGGAGGGAGTGAGTGGGAAAGAGAGGAAATGCTGAGTATGTGTAAAAGTTTTTTAATGTAGTATCTTTGTGTATCTGTGTGAAAGTATACATACATATATATCGTGTGTGTGTGTGTGTGCGCGCGCGCTCGTGAGTGGGTGTGTGGATATGTGTGTGAAGGTATGCACGTTTGTGCGTGTGTGCATTCGAGATGTTTCCTAAAAGACCGTTTTTGTTTGTAAAATTATTAAAATAAGTAAAATTTTAATGAAAAATAAATATGTCTAAATGTAATAATAATTCTAATATAATGAGTTCTAGAAAAGCAGAAAAACTATTACCATAAGTGTTTATTCGTGTTAGGTGAGTGTCTGTCGCTGGAAATAAAAGGTCAAAGGGCATTTACATTTATGGAAGGAGCGAACTCAGAAATTGACTTCTTCATCTACAACATGTCTCGTGAAGAAGCAATAACTTTGTATGTATCAAAAGATGGATTACATAATAAGATGAACAGTTCATGCAAGCTCGTCCTGAATCAAACTAACTGCATCAAGTTTAGTGGACCATGTCAGTGCTCAACAAAACCCAGTGAGGGTCGACTGCAATTTGTCTTTAATAGAAAGTTTCAGGCACAAGATGCGGGCGAGTGGAAGTTTGATGTTTGGAATACAAACATAACACGAACTGTCAACATTTCTGTGAAAGGTTAGTTCAGAAACCTTTAGAAATAAAATCAATCTTGTACAGATACGAACTATATTTTAGCAATAAAAATTATATATACATGTCGACAGAAATATTTATTGAGCTAAAATTGATTTGTGAGCCTACCTACTGATTTAAATACCAAAATGTAGCTATCCCCATTAACTTAAATATAGATACTCGTGTAAGTACTAGTAGACCAAGGTACATAAAAATCAATTATAGATAATTATTTATATTGATACACAGAAAAATATATATTTCCTTTTTCGAATTGTTTATTCTCATTTTGGTAAAGATACAGAGATTGATTACTTAGAAAAATTTTGATATAGATATAAAGAAGGATTAAGACATAGTTATAGAGAATAACATTTCTATTGAGAGGTACATATATCAAGTTAGTTAAGAAGATAGGTGTTGAGTGAAAATAGAGAATTAAAACAACAATATTGATAGAGATGCTTATGCAGGTAAAGGTATATAACTATTTCGATATTTCGATTTTGTTTACATGTTATATGTGAACAGAAAAGTGTGTGATGCAAACATCTACGTTAGCAGTGCTGTAAAATAATGATGATGATGATGATGATGATGATGATGATGATGATGATGATGATGATGATGATGATGATGATGATGATGTCGACGTTGGTGACTTTCTCATACTTGTAAATGTTTCCCAAAATTTTGGAAGTTTTTTGTCATAATCTTTGTATAGAAAAAAAGAAACACAATTTATAATGCATTTTACCATCAGATTTTTTAAAAGTCCTTTTATTCAGAATTATTTCATAACTCTGTTCAGTGGCTGTTTCTGAAGCTCAGTTAGATGTATAAGGAAGAAACGTGTAGGGTGTGGTGCACTTGGTCAACAACTGTCAAAGTTTTAGTTTTACTTTCAGCAGTTGAAGTTACAACCAATACTCCATCACGAAGCCATGCTCCAAGCACCACGAAGCCAACTTCATCAAAAGGTGTGTGGGGTAATTAATTATTATTATTGCGTTGACATTTCTCTCGACAACGAATGGCCTACATAGAATAGGTATGTGATTTGACTATATTTTGATGTTATTTGTTTTTATTTATGTAAAGCGCATTGTCTGCTCTAGAGTGAAGAAAAGCGCTGTATAGATCTTCTTACAACTATTCTTATATCAGTGTACTGAACATAATCTGTTAAATTATTTAAGGTTATCAACTGTTTAGTCTGAGAGCTGAAGACCATATTAGCTTTAGCGCGATTAGCTCAACCTTCATGGCCGTTTCTTTGACTTGCAGAGAAAACAACAAAAGGGAGGACTGTGACCGTTGCTCTTCAAACGGCGAAGAGCACTCAGACTTCCACCATAACCTCTACTTTCATTCCCAGCCATCATTTCATAAGTAATAATAGCGAAGTCGTCGGTGTTGCACACGAACCCGAGAGAACTGGATTAGAGAGCCACGTCGTCGTCATCATCGTCCTGATGATCATCGTCGCAGGTGTGGCGCTGGCTTTGGGTTTCGTCCGTTGGCGACATCCGGGCTACATTCATAGGCTGCGACACTACCTTGGTGAGAACAATAATAAAGTTAATCAGCAGTCAAGTGACTTAATTAATGAATTACTTTTGAGTAGGTGAAAGTGCATGGGTTATTTTTTCTCTGGATATTCATTGGCATTAATAATAATTGACTACATATGTGTAGATTACGAAAACAATCATCAGAAGCCGATACTAATAAAGAGCACACCTGTAAATTTCTGAAGCAAAGGTAGGATGTTTAGTTATCATCCAATGACAAAAAATTCTGCAGGTTTGATCTTAAAACTTGTTATAGTTGGTCAAAGTTTTCTCACCTGAATTAAATCTGATTCTCGCTGTGCAGTTTCTCTTCGTCATACACACATCTGTTGCACGTGGATAGACAGGTTGAACAACCACGTGACATCTGCCGTTGAAGCCAACACCTACGATAGACCCAACAGGGCATCGGAAGGGTTACGGTACTCAGTCCTCACTAGATTTTTCCGACGGTCACGTCCAGGTAAACATTTGTTAGTGCAACATATGGCAAATAGTTATATTAACATTGTGTCTAAGTGAAAATAGAGAGGCTTACCTTTATGTATTACAACATCGATACATTAAATGTAAGAAATTTTATTGTTTAAGCTTTATAGCGATTTTTCTAAACGAAGATATTACTGCAAATCAGCAAATATACAAGAGGAGGAGATAGTTTTAATAAATGGATGAAGATTGAACAAAGTATGTAAGGTTTGAGTGAACGAGTGAACAGAATTAGAGAAGGGAGAGTAGTTAAGAGTTATTTTCTCAAATTGTCGTCGGTGCTTGGTTGTCCAGTATCCCGGAACAACACCTACGAATCATACATCTGCACTGACGAAGATGGCTACTTGATGACGGCCTTTAATAGCAAAGACAAGTTGAGTTCATGTGATGAAGGTACAAGAAATATTACTGGATGAAATAAGCCACATTACAGCGATCTTATCTCTCTCACATACAACCTATATATATATATCTTTTATCTTTGATTTTTGCTTTTTGTTTTTCTGTGATTTTTATTTTATTTTCACTGTTTAGCTGTTTTTCGCTTTGTCCTGCATTTATCGTTTCTTTAAGAGACTGTTTCGACACATTGTCAAAATGTGATTGTATTTAGCAAATTCCACATGATGATCATATGTAAAGTGTCTCAAAAATTAATCGAAAACACGTGCTTAGTTAAAAAAGATCATTCGTGTTTTCTGGAATCTGAACTAAAGTTCTGCCTGCATCCATTTCATCAGAGCCGCCATTAGAAGACTATCCTCGGGCCTCAAACATCTATGAAATTCCAGTACAGGGAGGCACGAACATCAAACAACTACACTGACCGCAGCTCTGATCCACAGAGTGTCAAAGGTCATCTATCTTGATAAAAAAGGGTCTTATTGAATTTTTTCCTTTTAAAATCTTGAATGAGCCCGAATAGCGAGGGCTGTCCTTCGAGACGATGTCATTCATTGAAATGCTTTCTATGATTGTAAAGGTGAGATTGATAGAACGTATTAACTACCTGATTGACTGTAAATATATAAACATATTGATTGCTTTTTTGCGCTTCAAACTTGGTCCCTGAGTTAATAATATGCACAATAATTGTTTTAGGTGACTCACCCACTGAGCTTAGGAACCTGCGTGAGCATGCGCGCGTTTCCTGGCAACAGTTCTTCTGGTCATGGGACAACAATAACCTCATAAACAAAAGTTGATCTCATGTGACCTTCTTGACTCACCAAAATCTTCATCTCATGAAATTTTTGAATTAAACAAGAGAACATCCTTTTGATTTTGTCATGTCATGAAATAGTTGACTGTGAGATTGTCCACGAACTTGTATTACTGGACTACTGGCAGACGATTTAAATTAACTACTAAAACGAGGCTGGTGTATACACAGCTTCCGGTTTAGTCACATTTCAGATTAACTACTAAAACAAGGCCGGAATATACACTGTTTCCTGTTTAGTCACATTCACTGTTTAGGCTCGCCGAGACTAACAGAAAAGAACTTCGCAGGAGGCTAAGCCTTGGTCTCGGTTGACAAACAGCAGTCCACCTATACACACATCCGTGGATTACATAAGATTTTACTTACAGCTTGTTCTTGTGTGCAAATGCTCTTTCTGTTCTCTCTCTCTCTCACACACACAAAGAGAATGAGATAAATGTATTGACAAAGAGATAGTAAGACAAATTCTTTATTCAGTAAAGCCTTGTAAAGATCCTTTTAAAGGATGATTATTCTAATACAATTAAAACACCAACATCAAAGTAAAAACTAAAGGGTCTATATCTAAGGGGAGAGAATAAGTAATTTATGCCGACCTAGCAACTAGCCTTGTAAAGAGATTCCTCTTGAAGAAAAAGAACAGAGACGACATCTGAACCTAGGACAGACAACCCTCACTGCCAACACAACAACAACAACAACAACAACAACTGGAGGCCGGAGCTCCACTGTTTCATTATTTTTCTTGATCAACTAGCTCCTACAAAAGCAGTTGTGGAATAGTCAAGTCTAAACGAGGCCCAGTTATGAAGCAGCAGCAGCAGCAGCAGCAGCAGCAGCAGCAGCAACAACAACAACAACAACAACAACAACAACAACAACAACAACACCCCACTCATGAACAATTTTTCATGTCAAGAGCAAGAAAACTAATGTGGAAATTCGAGTGAGAACTGTGTGTTAGCTCCCTTAGTGTGGTGAGCCCTCATTTGACTTTTTTCGTTGTACACTGTGAAAGGTTTATTAATTTTCTTTTTTTTCCTGCTTTCCTATGAAACTTATAATGACTCATCATAAACAATGAACTGTACATGGATCAAGTTATTTGTTTCTATTTCCTGTAATCCAATGTCTGGGTTTGTTTCCTGTTTCGGGCGTTAAGAAGGCAATCTCACCCACTAACCCGCGCACCCACGTATATACTTTCAGAAACACCAAATAAAGAAAATGTCCTTATTTGGTTGCATCCAACTGATATTTCAAACATTTTGGGAGAGAGAGAGAGAGAGAGAGAGAGAGAGAGAGAGAGAGAGAGAGAGAACAAAAGTGAGGAAAAACCACACAAAAATATGAAATATTTGTCACATGCGCCCTCCAGACTATTTCCATCATCTGCATAAAAATGTAAAATGTTAAAGCCTAGTAACCACGTGAGAACAGAGCTATATGTGGTTCACCGTGTCTAGAGCAGTGCCAATGAAAAATCGAATTTATCCTTCTGCATGCTCTCACTTTCTCTAAATAATTAGGTTTCCTTAACTATTTAAAATTGATTAAGCATTTAAAAGACAGACTTATATTTTATTGACATATATATATATTGCTGATGTTTCATGCTCTGTTACTTTGACTCATGTAACGAGAAAATGATTTTGATTTTCGTTTGTTTACTAAAATATTTATTATTTTTGGTAACCATTCTTGAAAGCTAGAAACTTAGGTGATATGTAGGGAAATCTAGAAAATGTACTAAACATTCCTCCTTCCTCCTCCACTTAGAAAATATCTCATCATTCAAGACTAGGAAAGGACACCATCAAAGCTCAGTCTAACGACACCGCTGGAGCAAGTCCACCTCAGGGTTGAGCCACAGGAAGATGTCCAGAGCCAGGGTGATGATGATCACCAGAGTAAACACAAAGACAGCCGCCATGGACGCAATGTCGCTGGACGTAAGTTCTGTCTTTTTGTGGTTTTGTTTCGAATCCAATGGATGGTTTCTGCCTACTAAAGTAGTCTCATGCACAGCAGTCAATGTGGTAGAGACTACCTCAGAGGTAACACGAGTGGTCGTTGTCAGCGAAGGTTGTGAGGTCATCGGCGAGTTCGCTTCCGTCGTTGCTAACTCAGGTGTTGTTTGGATATTTGACTGTAGTGTCCAGGTTGTGCTCTTCTGCTCTGTCATGAAAACAACAGGAGTTTTATAACATAATTTCAGTTTGATAATCGGCTCTCAACGCCTTAAACTTATTGTGTTGTACAATTGGTTGATTGGTTGTCACTGGAAAAGGGAACATAAGATACATTTTCAGACACATTTTATCGTATGTGTACTATTTATATGTGTAGCATGCACCTGTGTGTTATTTAGGTTTTAGGTGGCTCAGTAGGTAAATTTTATTGTATCATAGCATATTATTGCTAGTGTTTTAAGTGCCATCTCTTTATTATCAGTTCAAAACCCTTCTGATGTATTTGGACATGATTCCCTCCCAGGACTCTCCACTATCTTCATCACTTACCTTGGCACAGGACATTTAGATACGGGAAAGATAATTTACTGTAAATATTTTTAACAATAGCTCAGTGTTGTTGAAAATTCAGTTTACAGTTTACCTCGGGAGTATTAGTGGGAAACAAACTAATTTTTCGAAAAGAAGCTTCAAGCCGCTCAGATGTCAGGAAGAGGTACACTCTGAGATGAAACAAATTTTTTTCTCTACCTTTGCTTGTTAGTTAATACTCCATATTGAATATAAAATATAGCAAAAGTCATAAATCATATGCATAGAGTACGTCGAAATCGTAAAAGGTATTACAAAGATCATCCTACATAGCTTTAAGAAAAAGCATCTGGGTAATTAGTACGAAAGTCACACAGACTTACCACTGATGCGAACATTGACTGTCTTAGAGATGCCATGTTGCCAAGTCATGAACACCCACAGGCCGGCATCACTATGAAGGAATGTTTTATTTAAACTAAAAGCACCGTCAGGGTCTTTAGGACATCGGCAGATGTTGTTAGTGGCATTACATCCTTTACTTGCTGATTGATACACAATACACTTTATATCATAATTGTTCTTCTCTGCGGCCTTGTGCTGGACATAAACACGAAAATCATCTCCGTTGCGAACATAGAACTTGATCTGTGACGTAACTCCCAACGGAAATGTAAAACTGGTTTTGTTTCCTTCGATTTGCAAGGTCAGGGATTCTGGTTGAGAGAGCAATGATTGTTATTAGCAATGTTTTATCCTCCTCCTCCTCCTCCTCCTCCTCCTCCTCCTCCTCCTCCTCCTCATCATCATCATCATCATCATCAAGGCAATGAAAATTTGAGCTATTAACAGAAGATTAAATTTGAATTGCAACTTAATAAAAATTAAATCGAGCCTACCTGTCTCGTCGTGAGCAAGCAAAAACAACAGCAACATCAGGACCCCGGCTGCTAGCTTCCTGTCCACCATCTTGGCTAAATCTCAGACACATTGTTACTGAACCCAGCAGGAGACATCGATAAAGACATTGTTGGACTGGTTCCAACAAGAAATAAACCAATCCTACTTTTGAAAACAACAGGTTTCAACACCAGGGTTCACATCACCGAGACTGGTGTCGATGTATCGTTGTATGCAAGGGAGAGCACTAGTGAAAGTATCTTGAACAATCACTTCCTCAAGTATTTTCCATATCCAGCCGCATATCACAGCTACTTGTACAGACTCATGTCACGTTAAACTATTTATTCAATATACATTCTCCAGTCGACATTGAATTAATTATTGACTACTGATCATGGTCTTGATTAGTCGGCTCTCAGTCACAAGTGAATCTCGCAAACATTTATCATGAAGCAGGCGAGCTCTTCTGCTCACTTCCTTCCTAACTACTCCCCGCCTCCCCTTCTCCACAATGTAACCCGTATGTTGTTGGGTAGACTTTGAATTGTATTCTTCGTTGTATGTTAAACTACCAATTTGCTTGTCTTTTGTTTTCAACGAGTTTTGTAAGTAAAGCAGCTGGCTTCCCTATGAGTAAACTTTAAATTAATTCAATTCTTGCTCTTGTTATTATCTATTTCAATTTAGTCCATATGTGGGGCATCAGTCATCGTTCGTCGTTGACATTGTGTTTGTTGAGCTAGAAATGTATTGTCGTCCGTAAGACGAAGCGTACAAGTTTCCGGTTACAGGGTTTTCCGTTGTAAAATGTCCTCCCAGCCAACATCGAAACTTAATGAGTGTTGGGGGAGCTTGAAAGGGAAGTAGACACATTCGGCAAAAATTATGGATAATTTGTGTAAGGTGTATGTGTGTGTGTATGCACATTCTCCTCCTCCGAACAAAACGATGCTGGATAACTCATTTCTACTTCTTTAAATTATCCTCCACTTCAGAACACATAATTTTAACTTTTTTAAGATGTGGAAAACAATTCGCTCTATGATATAAAACTTAAAATTAATAACAATAAATACATTGTCAAAGTACACAATATATCCTTTAAGTAAGCTTTTCGCTCTCAAGTGAAGGGGAAGAAGGCATCCATTCATTCCATCAGGAAGAATTGTGAGGTCTCTCTCGAAAGAGGACATTAACCCCCACAGTACCCCACGTCCGATCCAAGTTATTTACGACACATTGAACTCATTAAAAGTCATCATATAACACTAGCTAATTAACTGAAAAAACCTATTAAACATGACATAGTGGCTTATAATTTCAGATATTACTTTTCTTTTGAAAGAAACAATACCCTACCCTTTACTATAACCATGTGATATTTATAAATGTTAACTGATATTGTATTTTCATGAAGTATTATTAAGTATTTTGAGCATCGTTAAGTATTTTACTGTCAAAGATTTTTTTGACACCGAGGCCCTGAATGTGGTGAAATCCTCCCTTGGCGTCACTTTGTATGAGAAGGATTTTATTATCTGCCCATTACTATGCGATTACCACCCTTTACCCCCACCATCCCATAATATAGTAGGCCGCTGTCATGGAAATATCCATAAGTAGGCTCGTGTCTACCCTCATTGTTTTGAAAATTAACCACATACCCGTAGATTTGTGAGTAAGAGACAGAGAGGAAGGAACTCCCTCAGGGATATAAAAGCCTGACAGTTCACTGTTTTATTTGTTTGAACTGAGAGGTTCCCAAAGCGACTTCAGTTTGATAAAATGTCATCGAGTAGAATCCGAGTTGGGCTTTTTGTGACCGGCCTGCACCTCCTCATCTTCTCACCAAATCTTGGTATCTGTGTTTGTCTGTGTGTATGTCAGTCTGTACATGGATATCTCCTTCTGTTCATCGGTTTTCCGGCTGAGCTGTATGTGTGAATGTTTCTCTGTCTGCCATATTATGAAAACCTTTATTTACTTAAGCTACAAACTTCAACTTTCTTATTTTTCTCAGTCGACTGTGTCTCACTGGAAATTAAGGACCACCAGAAGGAATTCACCTTCCAGGCAGGGATGAAGTCAGAAATCGAGTTTGTCATTGTCAACGGTACGTGCAGGTGCGAAGCCACTGTATACCTGTACAGGAAAGCTATTTCTGGAGACTCAAAGCGCAGGTGTAAGTTTGTACTGAAGGAAAACTGTACCACACACTACAGCGACTGCAGCTGCGCTGCTGCTGTTGTCGACTCCCGACATGGATACAAGATGTGGAGAACATTTCACCCGCAAGACAGCGGCGACTGGGTCTTTGAAGTGTGGGGTGCAAATGTACAAAAGATAATCTCCATAAGAGTCCAAGGTGAGAGATTAATTTGACAACAATTTAATTTTTCATTCTTTCTTTTCTTTTTCGGCTGGATGAAGTAATGGGTGATAGTTGCGTGAACAGAAACAAAAACAAGGTATGCACGCAATCGTAAATCTTGACACTAAACACGAACAAACATTAAAAAAACCCTGGTAGACGATCAGAAATATAAATACAGTGGAACCTCGGTTAGCGAACGCCTCGGATAGCGAATATTTCGGTTAACGAAAAAAAAATTTCGTTAAAAGTTTGTCTCGGATAGCGAACAAAATTTCGGATAACGAACAGCCACGTGAACCTCACGTGACCGACCAGCATGTCATCATTCGCGCTCGAGACACAGTTACGATCAGTCGTTCCTTACCTATGCGCATCCTTCTTATTTAGTGATTTGTGTGCTTTATTTTAATAAGATAATCCTCAATCATGGCTCCAAAGAAGATTAAGAGAAATTAATAGTAGGGAGGTAAGGACAAGGAAGCGGCCAACAAACGAATTGAAAAAGGAAATGATTTCAAAGTATGAAGGTGGCATGCGTCTGTTGGATATGTGATGACGTATTACCGAAAAGTTTTACAAAAAAGACAGAAGGAACAGACACTGGACAAGATTTTTCCTTTAACCTCAAAGCTACAGAAATGGGAAGTCACCCCCGATTTTATAATGTCACGTGCTCATGGAGGGGGAATCCAAGCAGTAATTCCACCCCTTCCTCCCCACACCTGCTTCCAACCACGCCGTCAAAAAGGCAAGTTTTCTGATGTTTAGATGCTTTCGTTAATGTTTTTATGTTTATTTAACTCCATTTATATTGCATTATAACTGTTCTCATTAAAACATACCTATATAGCCTGTAACTTTCAAATATTAGCGAGTCAACAGGGGCTGGGAACCAATTAAATCTATTTCCTTTATTTCTTATGGAAAAAATTGTTTCGGATAACGAACATTTCGGATAACGAACAGCTTTCCAGAACGGATTAAGTTCGTTAACCGAGGTTCCACTGTACTGTGGTAATTCTAAGATGAATTTAAAGAACCAATTGATAAAATTTTTTTCAAGGAAGAACAAGGTAATGGACACAGTTATGAACACTGTTTCTCAATTTAAAAAATAAAATTTATTCACGAGTCTTATTTGAAGAACATGATTAATAAAAATACTTCCTTAAACGGTAATATTCATTTCAAGTAAACGACATTTATCTTGAACATTTGTTATTCCTCGTTTGAAAGAGTTTACTTTAATACACTTTATTTGGAAGAAAAGAACCGTATGGGTATGGTGAATTAGAACTAAACAGGTTAACGTCCTAATATTCTAACAGTTGTCGCCTAATTTAGAATGACCTGACACAGTTTGACAGGTTAAGTAGTTATATCCTACATTATTTTCTTTCTTGGCCACTGTAAGGCAACGGCACTTCCGAGGACAACCTGTTTTCTGATGGAAGTTACGACAGTTTTTCTGTTCTCCAAAGCAAAGGGTTCGTTTTATTTTCCTTGTGTTTCAACGTCGTCTGCACTATCATCATCGCTGTTGTCGTCGTCACCCTCATCGCTCGTCGTCAACGCAGATTCAGAAGGTCAAGACAGAGCAACGGTACGTATATCAGAAAAGATTTGCACAAACAAAACAAAACACAAACAAATTCAATTTATGTTGCTACGTGTTTGTATTCGCTTCTCTAATGTACTCATGCGTATACATATAACGCAAATACAAACAAGCACATGAGCTAAAAAAAAAAAAAACAGAATCAAACATACCACAAGCACGAGTACACGAACACAAACAAGAATGAAAATAAAAACATGAACACGAATACAAACACAAGCACGAATATGAATAAAAACAGAAGAGTCCAAATAAAGAAAAAAAGCAGTTTGAGATTAATTTTCCTCTAATTCGTTTCTTTCAAATCTCAATGGCACAATTGTTTCTTGTCCTGTTTTCCAGATGCTGGTGATGAACACTTGTACGCCAATAATGTTACACTAAATTCGGAATCGAAGGCCCACCCAACAGGTGGACAGACACCTGAAGAGTACTTGGTCCCTTTTTCAAGATCCAACGTCTACGTCATGTCCTACGGCAAGGAAACGGCTCTGGATGAGATGACAACCTTTCAGCTCGAAGTCACAGGTACACAAGATTGCTTTGAACTGTCAAGCATCTTTTTGTATCAGTTCTTTTCTTTCCTGTCAGAATCCCCTTTGTTTAAACCGGAGACGACATTGCAATCGCCTTCAAAGCAGATGATCCCTGGTTCAAAGCTACTCTGGTCTTGTGACAGAAAAATGTCTCGTTTTTGAACAATCAGAAGGGTAGCTTAATTTTAAGGGTGGTGAGATGAAAGGACTGGGCTCCGCCTATAACAGGTCGTTTCTTAGCGCAGATGGTCTTTCTAATTTCTTTTAGTCAGGAACTGTTACGGCAGCTCCATTTTGTTTGCAGTGTTGGTGATTGAAATGTTCACCTACACCCCTATTCATAGTTCGTCCATTACTTACTCCGCTTTAACTTATCACAAAGGGTGATCTAGGAATTCCATGTTTGAATTTTATACTGACAAAGTGTACAGTTCTCTACTTTTTTTCTTCTATTTTAATTTTCTTTATTTATTTTTTAACTTTTCTATTTATTAATTTATTGAAAGATATGAACATATCGTTGTTTTCATCACCAGGTCGAAGAGAAAACTCAGCCTGTGAAGAACAGGGGGAATATATCAATCTTGCTCAGGAGTTACCGCCGCCACCACCACCACCGCTGCAATCATCGCCACCACCATCACCACCACCAGCACTAGAAGACCATCAGCCAATGGCATTAACAGGACAAGCGCTGCTGCCCCCTCCACCTCCTCCACCACCTCTACCGCTACTGCCCAACCACTCACACCCTTGACTGGACAAAATATGTTAGCGGTACAAATAAACTGATCCTAAAAGAGGAAGAATATATTATTTTTGCTTCGTTACCATTTTGGTACTTAATGTACTGAATAGTCTGATATGCCTGTATACAGGTTACGCACGACTGACTATTGACCAAACGATTAAAGTATTAATTCAATTCAATTCAATTCAATTCAACTTTATTATCTCACTAGGAGAAATTACAAATGTATTAATGTGTTTTAGGACGAAAAAGGATAAAGTTAAATCACGATTACGACAATGGATTATTTATACATGCGTGTGTATGTGTGTTTTTCTGTACCTCTAAGTTGTAAAGGTATGCACACCAAAGAACACATTTTTGGGTATGAAATTTTATTTGTAATTTCAGTCGAAAGGCATAATGACTTGGCTTGTTGTGTTTTGGTGATATTTTTCAAACTTTGGCAGCGTTTCTTTAAGCGCTTTAGCGATATTTGTGGAAGTGTTTTAGTGATGTTTCTAGAAGTGTTTTAGTGATGTTTCTAGAAGTGTTTTACTGATGTTTCTAGAAGTGTTTTAGTGATGTTTCTAGAAGCGTTTTAATGATGTTTTCAGAAATATTTTGGTGACTTTTTAAAAATGCTTTATGATGTTTCCTGAAGTGTTTGGGGTCATTATGACTTTACCTGCTTTATATTGTTTTCTATTTGTCATTTGTACAGCACTAAACTGACAGTTAGTATCATCCTGAAAATTTATTGTTTGCACGTTAAAAGTTTTAAACTGTAAAATCAAGATAAGAAGGCCACAGAAATTAAATTTAATCAACAATCTCGGTCTTCCGCAAGTACTTTATTAAGAATGCGCGAACATTCACGCAGTCCTCACTCTCAACTCATATTCAGAAATGCATGCACGTGAGAGAGTATATATTTAATGATGATTTTTTACCATCTACACATACTCTGTGTCATTGGATGATGATGGATGATGATGATTGATGATGACGATTGATGATGATGAGGATGATGAAGGCAATGTTGCAGTTGAAGATAATGATGAAGTTCAAACGAAACAAACAATACACTTACAACAAAAACCATTTGAGAGACCGGCCATTCTACTCAAAAAAGGAACAATGGATAATTCTTTACGTCAGGACGTATTTGTTTCCCTTATAGCAACTAGTTACGCCCCTTAATGAGCAACAACTCTTTCAAACACCCTGCCGTGTCCGTTTTATTTCGCAGAACGGAAGGGCGGCATGTGCATGGACACACACACACACCAAAAAGAAATGCAACAGATCTATGACTAAGTTCGAATATACAGACACCCACACGTGCACATGCACACACACACACACACACACACACACACACACACACACACGCACACATGCGCACACACACACGCTCAAACACACAGGGTTTTATTGAGGGGCTATCCGTCGTTCTCAAGAGGAAATAAACTTATCATTGTTTACACGAAACAAGTTGGTCGACTTTTCTGTCGACTGAAAACACGCGTGTGATTGTGGTTAGAGAAGACCCAGACATACGACTCGGCTACAGCATCTCACGACAACAGACTGCAGCGTCTCTGTCTCTCTTTCTCTGCCCACGGCTTTTTCTCCTACAATAGAACTTAGTTATCTCAACTTCCTGTATATAGTTTTCCAATGCCACAGTTTTTTGCCTGTCCTGCTATTCAAATCCCGGTTTTCGCTCTAACAATTTGTGTTTTTGTCAATGCCATGTTCTGCTGCATGAACCGTTATTTCTCGCCACAGCAAAAAAACAAAACAACAACAACAAAAACCAACAAACAAAAACCAAAACCAAAACACACACACAAAAACAAAAGGCAAAGAAAGAAAAAAGAAGAGGGTTTAACAGTAGCTTTATTCTAGCTATCTGATCAGTTGTTCTTTTTATTGAATTGGCGCACACAGAGAGAGGGGAGGTGTATCGAGCACATGCAAAGAACATTTGAAAAGGTATATCACACAATTCAGCCAACAGCATCGGTACAAACTGCTTTGCAACGACAGACTTGGTAGACGAGTTTGTATTATTGCACGATGTCGTTTACATGAAAGTTACCTCCATTACCTAATCAACCTTTCCTCTATCATGTCCTCAACTTTCCTAATGTCACTTCTTAATAGTCACTTCTAGGCACATAACTAGAGAAATATACAGAGATACAGTCAGCCAGACACCCAGACCTACACACAACCACAGCCTCTACCGTTGTCTCCAATGATCAGTTTTCAGTGCAGTTTTCCAAGAGGCCATTAAAGTCTAGTACTGTTATCCATTCTCTACCAAATCTTCATACCACGTTTATCTTAGTCTGCTTGGGATTAACACAATGAAGATCATAGCAGGACACTGATTTCAGAAACATTCAAGCCTTTTCCATGTGATCTGGCGAGACCCTTTTAGGAGTAACAGTTGGAGTAATTTTCCAGTTCTTTAAAGAGCAGTCTCAGCATCCCCACCCGTGCTTTTACTGACATTTGTCAGTAGTCGTACAGGTGTTAGGTACAAGCCGTGGTCATCGTTCATCTCCACCTCCAGAGGCTTCTGGGTGTCATCGGGAGGCTTCTGGGCAGATTCGAATTGGACACGCCTTTCTGCACAGAGAAGGTTACTATGTTTATTTGTTTTCTTTGTAGGTTAAGTCTTTTTTATAGGCAAGTCATACCATTCAGACTTAAACTAGTAAAACATATCTATTCCATCTTTAAAATATAAATTTAAAAAAGTTTCTTTTCATTCTTTAGGGAGTCTAGAAAATACTTCAGGTAAAGGGAAGTATTATAAGTCTATATATGAAACAGTCCTTTTCGCTTCTTCTTTAAAGATTTTCTTGTTCAAAAATCTGGACAGTGTCAAAGCTATATATATATATATATGAAATTTATAATTATCTTCAAGACTGTAATTATGCATCATGCTTTTTATTAACTTACTCTAGCTTATTTGTTATAACTAAACCGGACCCTACTTTCAAATATAAAGAAATTTAAAGACAACTATTACTGTGACGATTATTACAGGGAAGTACAAAATGTACAGTACAAATGTGAGGATACATATATTTGTAATGAATTAGGTTTTATTATGAGGTTCTTGAACAGGCAAAGTGTGTAGCTACAAGCCCCGAAATTCGTCTTTAGACCATTGTGGTGGTAATGAGACATGTGACCGACAGTCACACTAGTGGTACCTGCCACAGACAGCTGTCCATAGTAGTGGTAAGTGTCATTCGAGCACTCGGTATACAAGTGCTGATCGTTGCTCTCCGCCTTTTTATTGAAGTTTTTAACCAGCGATCTCACCGAGGGGCTTGTGTATGCAGCAGACTCCGACACAGACCTTAAGTTGTCGCGTCTTCCTCCAGATGTCCTGACGGCAGCACCGTCGCCAAGAAGCAGGGGTCCTCGACAGATTCTCTGTAAAACTTAAAAAAAAATGTGATTCATATATAGCATACTCACGCTCACGAAATAAAACTAAGCTTTTCTGGTGGTGGGAAAGGGGGAGACTAATACTCATTTAGTATAATATGATAAAACTCTAAAATGTATTTAAAATAACAATGTTTTAACATTTACAAACAGATTAAAAACATTACCGAGAAAAAGTCTATTATTTTAAAGGATGTTTTATTTGAAACTAAATTAACCCCTTCACAAATAAAATGGCGTCATTGGTCATCAGTTATAAACCAATAGAAACTTGTACAACATTAAGTCGGCCAATAACTGCGCAGTGGAACCAATAAACTTAATAAAAGTGGAAAGAAAAGTATTCAGCACACCAACCTGTATAAAACTGTCTAATTCTTTGACATCTGTGTGGATAACGCCTGATGACAAACAGCATGCGGAGAACAGAACTGATGATGAGAAGGCAGACGACCACAGATATGATAGCGATTTTGGTAGAGTTATCTGTCCAGAAATAAAGAATACTGATGATACTGATTACAGTTTTATCTTCGGAAATTTTTTATCTTTGTAGCACTGCTTAGTGGTGTAGTGAAGGCAGTGGTTGTGTGTGAGAGAGAGAAAGGGAGGGGAGAGAGATTGAGAGAGAGCGTTGGTAGCAATAAAATATTAAGTATAGATAACAAAAACAATACACATTTTAAGCTAATTATATTACAGTAATCGGACAACCAGATAATTTTTTCCTAAGTCAATTAACATGAAGTTTAGAGCTAAAACAATGCAGTCCTGTTCCACGAGGATGTCAAAGTTCGTGTTACAGTATAGGTAACATTTCCTTGTAAATTATTTATCTTTCTACAAGAAAACACTTCCCTTGGTGCTAACCATTGACAAGACTATTCTTTTATTGCCTGAAGTCAAATATATTTTATATTATTCGGTTTATAGAAACATTTCAGGAAAACCTGCGAGATAACACGGTCCTAATTACTCGCAATGCAGCTTGAGGAAGCATTGAAACATGGCGATGACACTAGTTGGCAGTGACTTTACTAAAGTACCAGTTTCTGGGAAAAAATGCTCTCATCACCTAAAAAAAAACAGTAGGCCTGATATATCAAGGAGGATGGAGGAAGGAAAACACTTAGTTTCAAGCCCTTTGGAAAACAATTACTGCAAATTTCTCATTTTACAGAAAACCTGAAATATTAGATAGGAAAATTTTGAAGGTATTGATAGAAATTTAATTTAAATCCACTGATAATTGTTATATTGAAAAAATATTTTTAATACAATGGAGGTTTCCCTACAACAGTTAGGAAATAAATCAAAATTTCATAAGAAACATAATGCTACCAGGAAAACAACGGACATTTGAAGGCCAAACATTCAAGTTTCAGGACCAAAAAAAATCAAACTATAAAATGTCAGTGTAAAAAGAAAACAAAGAAACCATGAGCACGTGCACTTTATATTAAAAATGAATAGCTGACTTCCTTGAAGTAAAAAAGTCTCACAATTCAATGATGGAACCAAGGATAGTGTTAGAACATCAATTTTTGTGGACGCATTAAGACCTACTTTCATTTCAAGTAGATGACACTAGTCATCTTCTTGTTTCGCATCATGAGACACAAGCTTCCGTAATTATTTACATAGAGCAGTTTTGTCATCTTCCACACTTTCGTGCACTATCACATGACGAACACTCAGAGGTATATTAATGTCATATTTACATAACATGATTCGTACGATGATAAAACAAGTAAACAAATTTTATCTTTGATAGACGGGGAGGGTAAGAGAAGGAGGACGACGACAAAGAAGAACACGATGCTGCTATTGCTTCTGCTGCTGCTGCTGATAATATTATTATTATTAAAGTGGATAATAAAGGAAAGAGATTCGTATTCTTGGTTATCTTGCTTTGATTTTCTTAAATTTAAAATTTTTCCTGTCGTTCTATCTCTTTTCTTTATTTCTTTCTGCCGTCTTTCATTTCTCTTATTGACTTCAATAAATATGTGTGTTACCTGTGACTGTAATTTGTATAGAGACTGTAACCTTTACTTTGTTACCACTCCAGACATGAAAGGACCATTGACCATCATCTTTCACAGTGAAGGTCTTCCTCAGACTGAAGTTGCCTCTCACCTGGTCCAGACATCGACACGATTGATACTTGCTTGTACAGTCGTTATATGTCTGTTTGAGAAGACATTGTCTAATGAAAGCATCTCCCTGCTTATGCTGGACGATGACATCTAGAGTCTGGCCCTTTGCAACACGATTGGTCAAAAAAAAGTTGATTTCCTCGGTTCTGCCAGAATTAAAACTGTAGCTGGTTCTGTTGTCTTTGAATACCAGATGTTGCTTGCACTCTGTTTACAGTAAAGTGTGAGAAGAAAAAGAAATGATAAATTAATGGAGCACATAGAAAATAATGAATAGATTACTCAAAATATGGTGGAGCAATGATATTGGTAAACAAATTCCAGCTCTAGGAAATTCAGGTTATTGATGCCGTACTGTGGTCTTGAAACCAAGAAGTTTCGCTGTAAGGTACTAAAGACCAGGAAATAAATATTAAAAACCGAACTAGCAATTAAATGATGTGTAAGCAGTTCCAAAATTTTTGCGAAGGTAGCATTTGCACTCGGAAACTACATGGTTTGACTAAAGAAAGAATTATACTTTTATTGAATAACCTAAACTTGTATTTTAATCATTTATTTTTAGTATGTCCTATGATAGGGGCACATTAACAGACTTAAAATTTTCAGCAGACGATGTAATTGCAAATCTTCACACACAAGTCAAACAAATAAGCTCTAAATAAAGTTTTATATCCATACAGACAACACAGGCACACACACACACAGGCTACACACAGACTCAACACTTCCTTCCTCCCACCACACATTCGTCTGTCACAAATCACATCCACCCAGGCAATACATTAACCTCCACCCTGTAACACACACAGGTACACGATACTCACAGACTTATTCAGAAGGAAGGAGGACGTGTTTACCTGTCGTTCGTGGAACAATCAAGAATGACGTCACGAAAACAAGGTGAGATAGGGTCAGCGAGCGCTGCATGACGGGACTCAGTTCACTGCTCACTCGGTTGTTGACAGGATGACATGAATGTTACAAGTCCTTTGTCAACGATTATTTGTTTGTTTGTTTTCAAGTTTTTCTCCCCGCGCTCTGCTGGCCTGTCATCAGGTGCACGCGCACAGAAGAGAACAAACGCATGGCATCCGGCGACATCCTCCCTTCTGTCTCTCCATCCGTCTCGCGAGCCCCGAGACTCTGATCAGAGGCGATGTCGTCACGCGCCGTCTGCTCGCAATTTGGATCCGGACACCCCCTATTTTTCCTCGCTATGTACAGTTTTTGGCGGGTTTTGTCAAAATCGTCCTGTAGCAGAGGGCAGCACTAAACGTGAGGAACGGTCTCAGACCGTGGGACTGTCAACTAATCGACTTATCACCAGCCGTGTGTGCAACTGTTTGTTTGTTTCCGCATCATCGAGTTCTCAGCGGTCATCATTGAGCGGGAGGTTGAGCGTGTGTGTGTGTGTGAGAGAGAGTGAGCGAATGTTGTTTTCTCTGCTAGAGATAAACCCTGTCTGTTAGTTTGAGAGTGTGAATTTATTAAAAATTATGTGTTAATTAATGTTTGAAAATTTATAGCGAGACTTTAGTATCACTGTAAGGGCCTGATGGCGGGACTTACAGGTAAAAGTTTTGTTGAAGCCACCTGGTGATAGATATTTCCACCAGCCTCTTCACAGGCTCCCTATTTTTTAAAGACATCTCTTCATTTCTTCATTCTTCCGTTCCTTCAGTCCTTCTCCCATCCTTCGCCTTCGTCGTCCTTCGTCAGCGGGTGGGCGTGACCTAACTGTGACCTAACTGTGTCCCGGATGCAACTGAGTCTTCCTTGTTTCTGGGCGCCCACGTGACCAGCGGGCTGCTGGGGTTTGTGGGGGGATGGTGGTGGTGGTCAGGGAACGCCATACAGAGAAGGAAACAGAAAGGACAAAATAAAAACTTTTATTCTAACGTCCGTTTCGCTTCAAGGCCTCAGTGAGGAGTTCGATACCCTAGTCGCTCCCTCAGAGTTTCACCTTTCCACTTAAGTTATTTTTATTGTCTTTTACCTGGACGTGGGGTGTTATTTTCATTTGTGGGTGTGTATATAAGTTTATTATTATTTTCAACGTGCAAATAAATTTGGTGTTTGTACCGTTCATTGAATCTTTGTTTTGGTCTGCGCTCATCAGTGGTTCGATAGGAACTTCCTGTCCCTCCTCTGGCCAAGTGGCTGTGTGATGTGGAGGCTGACGGAGTGGCGGCGCTCGTGCATCAAGAGACGCAAGAGGTGACCGCCATATTGTTTACAATCAGGTCATGAATATTAATTGCTTAAATTTAACAATGGCCTGTGCTGCGCATTCAACTACACGGAAGTGACTGGAAAAGGTTTTAAAAACAAAACTGTGAAGAATCCATAGCAAAATATTTGTGCATATGAAAATGCAGTAATGTAGCTCGTATCCAAATTTAATACAAGACGAGAAAAAGGTTGTTATTATACAGGAATCTGTATATAGTAAGAAAATCAAGATTGATACTGTGGATATGAATGTGAAAATATAGTCTGGGTTTATTCGTCAAGCGATTGATGGAAGATATTTGCATACAACACCAGGAAACAATTTTCCTGTTGCCGCCTACACATTCAGAACATAGTTTAAATGCAAGACAGCGAGAGTAGAGATAATATTATAGTTTTTTTTTAATCATAATATCATTATATTACCATAATTTATCAATTTAATCACCGAACTTTCATTATTCAACTTTCGAAAACGGCATTTGAAGTGTTGATGCAACATTTTCTACAATAAGTAATAGGCATGTCGAACTTTCTGACAAAAAATCAAGTCAATTCAACTTAATAAAATTTAAAATATACTACTTATAAATAAGGAATAGCACATCTGCGTCCATAACGAGCTTTCGTAGATCAGAAAGATTGTTAATATTACTAAAGGCAAACTGTTTTTATATAAATATTTATACACTCCTGATAAAAATTAAAAATTTCGTCTAAAATGCTTTTACCACGCTTGTAACCACAAGAGTAGCGACTACTTAATGTAGGTTAAAACCTGAAGACTAGCGAACCCAGTGACGGGTCACGTGACCATCAGTTTGGTTGTTACATGGGCCAGAGCAGGTAGAAGATGTTCCTCTATGTATATAACTGCATGCTGTAGCCTGTAGGGGTTATAGGTATTTCAAGCAGGTGTGGACTTGTTAAAGTACAACAATGTCAGGAAGGGCCATCGAGGACCACCGCACTTTCAATACAAAATCATAATCTAAAATTGAAAATAAAAGAAAACAGTGATTTTAACGAAAGCAAGACCGTCCTTGTCTACTCATGGAAAGGGAGGTGCAACAGGAACATCCTCACACAATAAACAGTCTGTGATTCAGGCCGACAACGAACTTGATGGTCTGCGACTGATGTGAAGAATTTGGAGGCAATTGTTCCCTGAAAATTAGTGTGTGTGTGTGTGTGTGTGTGTGAACTTTATTTCAATATGATTCTTTTGTAAGTAATCTGTGAACGGCTGAAGTGATGTCGGTTCTTGTCACACTCCACCTCACTTGATGTTACTGGACTGGATGAGGTCTGTGCAGTTGGCGTACACAGCGTCCACGGAGGAATCACTGTAGATGTCCCACTCGTCAAGCTCAGATATGTGTGAAGAAACTTCCCTGGGGTCAGTGGCGGTCAGAGGTAGAAATCGCCGCACGGCACGTGACAATCGCTGACCTGATGCAAACAATTCAAAGAGCGGTGTTAACCATCATTGACTTCTAACGAAAAATATGTTTTGGGAAAAAAAGCAATCATGTAGTGCTTTGTATTACATTAACATTGTTAGGTTTTAACAAATATAAAACCGATCTAATAATTTGAAAATAACCTAAAACCTCAGCTTTTGATCTCCGTCACTTGTGGTTCGAATTAATTAAAAAGGTGTACCAACCAGACTAGCCTCCCAAGGTTGGTTCAATCTTCTACTCACAAGTAATATCTCAGATTTCGACTTTATCGTCAAAACAACAATAATAATCACCTGTACATGAGGAGACTACAACGTGGCACAGAGACCTTGGATTATTTTCTATACCTTATTACATGTATATAATGTGTATTAACATGGTCCTAAGAAATAGTCAAAATCCATTTTTATTAAGTCCATAATATAAGAATAAAAAAATATAAAAAAATGTGGTCGACACTTTTTTAACATTAATTATGTTATTTCTGAAGGAAATAATAGCGCCTTATACTTTCTCAGGAATCAAGATTTTAACAAGAGGGTAAAATGACTTCCTTATAGTCTTGCTGACAATAATTTTTTCTCGCTACAGAGTATAATTTTTTTTACTTGATCAGAGTTCTTTCTTTTTTTATTGAATAACTCATGAATAATCTTTAAAGGAGGAAATTCTCGCCATGCCAAAAACTTTGTAAATTATATCTGCTTTATGTCTCATTAATCAAGGGTTTGTCTGGCTAACTCTTCTAAAGCAATGGACTTATCCAGTGGATAAATCCCCGGCCATGACTACTAGCCTACATTGTTATTATCGATATGTTAGGATACTTGCCCCAAGTCCACCGATCTTGCAGGACAGGGCTGCTGAGATTTCCGTAGATGTGGTCGTTGGTAGACTCAGCATCAGGGTCCATCTGTTGTTGTTGTGTAAGGAAGCTTTCAGGATATCGATGCATCGACACCACGGAGACAGTCGATGGGTGAGCAGTACTCACTCCCTGAGCTCTCCGCCTCCTGTGGGTGGGGCGGGCTGAGACCAACTCGTTGCCATCTGGAGTTGAATCCATCCTAGTCCTCCCTGCCTTCGTGCTTCGCAAACCTACAAGAACAATTGTCTCTTTGTTATCTGATTTACAGATCGAGGAGCATCACACTATGGAAGACAGCTCGTTGGACAACAAATGTCACATACAGAATCTACATTACACGAGCCCTCACTAATAAGTCTGATAACCTGTCGTGCATGAGTACTGTTCAGCCATTCCGAGTACTCACGACAGCAGAACAAAAGCACAAAAGCCAAAGCTACAGTGATGATTGTTCCGGTGCCGACAGCGACGACGATGCTAATGGCGTCTGTGGTGGTGGTGACAGTACTGTTTCCTGTTTTATTCCCTGGTGCACTCCCTTTGGTCTCTGCAACAAAATGTGTTTCTCAGGCCCCGTGTCATTGGCGATATTTTATGTTAATGAAGTGCTGAAGCATATTGCATTTAGTTAGAATGTTTCATTAAAAAAAAAGTAAAAAGTCACTAAAATCACACGCAGACTCTTGTTCGTTCAACCCTTCCCTTTACTTACCTTGGAAAATCAGAAATAGCGCCATTGAGGACAGAATGATATATTTTCGGCTTCCCTGTCAATAAATATAACCATTACAAGGTTAGACGCTGATTTTGTTTGTCACTATAAATTTTTATTTAAATTTAAATTTTCAACCATGTCAAAAGGCAGAATCATTCGCCTCCCTAAGAAAACTAGACTCTTTGTTCGCAGATTAAGAAAAGTAACCTCTCACTTAAACATAATACTAAGCTAAAAAATTCACAATAAATAAGAGTAAATAGAAAGAAATTAAAGTCGGTATAATTACAATCTTAAAATTCAAAATAAGCAATATTTACCATTAGTCCTTTGTCCACCTTTTTCTCTTCTCGTTTTCACGAAAGAAAGCCTTAGTTTGGATTTTAAACAATCAAGGGTAAGAGCTTTATCATCACTCATGTTCCGTAGAACCAATTCCTGTTTGTTTCCGCTTCAGGATCCCTCTTGTTTCCTTATGTAGTGTTTGCCCTTATAAAACAGAGCTGTAGCATGGCCAAACATTTTTTTCTATAATGTGGAGTGTTTGCAGAAGGAAGTTGCAACAACACCAAGAAAATCAGGAAACATTTTCAAGCTGACGCTTGGACTTCATGAGTTAAGGACCAGTGGAAGATTTAAATACAGTGCTGATTCTTTATAATTCACCATAGAATAATATATTCTACAAGTTTGTACAGGGATTTGTTTTATTTGTTTGACAAAGACATACAAAATAAAATATGTCACAGGTCATCAGAACAGTCAGTCATCCAGAAGGTGAACAAGTTGCTTCTATGGTGGGATGACCCAGACTTGTTTAGGTGACATAAATTTTGATCATTAGCCGCAAGGGCCATGTCCACTTCTTGGACAATTAATATGCAGGAAACATGTTACCAAACACAAACAACATCTTATTAGCACTAAATAAGAGAATAGCAAAATCTAACAACAACAACGACAATAACAATAACAAAATTCGAACTAACTTCATATAAAATTAGAGTATCAAGTTGAATAGGAAACTAGTAACAATCACTAGTCTACTCGTGAAAATGAAAGTAACAGAAACTCATCAAATGATGAAAGAAACGACGAAAAAGACTCCGACCCACGACCACAGTTGGATGCAGTCCACGTAAGAAATTTTAAAGTAATTAACTTATTATACTCCAGTTGGAACTTAGATTGACAAAGTCAACCATACTTGCATTTCTTGTTATCATTTTTTCTTTATTATTATTTATTCATAATTACTGGATAGAGAGATGATAGGTGGAATACTTGGAGTGCAATAAAATGAAAATATTAATCAAGGAATAAATATGAAGGATATTCAGGGTGGATAGCCTTTCTCTCTCGCTTTTTCTTACTGCCTTCCACAGTCAATTCAGAGTTGCCGGTTCTTTTGGTTTTTCAAAAGATTTCATTAAAACAAATTATATTAAAAAGTGTGTGCAATCAGAACTAGAATTGCAATGAGTTTAAGGAAATTGCTCCCATGCAGGTATAAACCGAGTTCCTTGGTATCTGGTCTGGATCACGTGACTCAAGTAATGTGTCCAAGTGAACACAAGTTATTATACCAGCTCACTTCAGGTCACGTGACTGGGTGACATGAGAGAAATTTTCGTATATGGTGTCCTCTTGTAGATTACTGTAGATGCCAACATCGTCATCAGTAGAAGCTTGTGGACAACCTTCACAGTAACCCTTGACCTCGGAGTCAGAGAAGGTCGTCAGGGGTAGAAATCGCCGGACAAGGCGGGAACATCGCTGCCCTGTAAAACATTGGAGGAGATTAGTCATCAGCTAAAATAAATTAATTAAGTTAATTTAATTAACGTAGAAGCATCGCATTGTCCTAATCTATAGGTTTCAGCACAAAGCCACTTTGGAATATCCGTTTAGAATTCGTGTTGGAGTTTGTCAGGAGCTAATTAACAAATTTACTATTTTCACTGCTTAATTTCTTTTTAAGCAAAAAATGAGGATAGATTTCTATTTTAATTTAATTAGATTGTCACAGCTTAACAATTAAGACAATTAAAAGTGAATGAAAACCAAAACTTTCAAATTGTTTTCATTGCAACAAAGTGTGATTATTAATTTTATTAATTGTTATAGCTTGTCGAATTAACTTTATCCTAGTTTACTAACAGGGTAAATAGACGATGAAAATTGATGCTAGCAGATATCCCTTTTTACATCAGACGATAAGTACTTACCTATCTTCCATCTATTTTGCTTTACAGGGTAGCTGATGTTTCCGTAGATGTTCTCGTTGGACGGTGATTCGGAACAAAAATCATTTTGCTGCTGTAGCTGCTGCGGGGTCATGATGCCGGCGTACTCACGCAGGGTCATTACGGATGCAGGCGACATGTAGGCAGTGCTGTCTCCCTGCTGTATGCACCTACCGCCCCGGGAGCGGGTGGCCACCTCGATGTTGCCCTCTGGACCTGTACCCGCGGTCCTTGCTGCTTTTCTGCTTCGGCATCCTGCATGAAGAGTTGTCTTTCTCATATCCTCATATAAATCTCCATATAATTATAACAATGTTATTTTATAAGAGAGAAATCAATGTTTTTCCAGCTCAATGCAAGCTTTGCAAGAAAAAGATTGAGAATTGTTGCTTAATGATTTTATCGGAAACCTCTTGTACCTGTGACAATGTCTAGCCAATCAGAGTACTCACGGCAGCAACAGACGACCACTATGATAACAGAAATGATGACAACTGTGCCACTGCAGGCAATGATGATGATGTTGGTGGTGGTTATTGATGTGATGGTTGTGATGGTGCTGTTGTTTGTTTCCTCTCTGTCGTCGTTATCTGCAACAACATCTACAACCTGTGGGCTTGTGTCGTTGACCGCATGACTTCCAACAAAAGTGTTTTACTTTTAATAAAACGTTTTTCTTTCCTACAAGCATCATTTAAGAATAATAAATAATATTCAGCCCTTTAATATTTCTGAATAATTTACTCACCTACAACTATTCAGCTACTGCATGGACCTAAGTACAAGACAATTATTTTGCAGCTGGTGTTCATCAATGTTACTCCTGTCAAAACAAAGTATTTCTAGCTGGCAAATGAGTTAAATGTCTACCTATAATTTTTTATTTATTCTATTTTAGATATTTTACCATCTTAACTGGAGAAGCATGGACAACCGTTTGACCAGAGCTTGGTAAAAAGTTGTTAGATAAGCGTCTTTTAAATCTTGATTAAACGTTTGTCTATATAAATTCTTTTAAGAAAATCTTTCTGTGAGTAAGAATAATCACAAATAAACAACGATAGCAAACAAAAACAAACATATATAAACACATGCAAAACTGAAGAAACAGAAACTACAACTACGGCTTGTAGGACAGACCTTGAGCAATGATGTATAAAGTCTCTTTAAATTCGGCTCCTTTGTTCAAGAACTGGAAATGCCAAGTTCCAGAATCTTTTTTCTCCACGACCTTCTGAAAGCTGTAGTTGCCGATATTCCATCTCAGACACCGACACCATCCAGAGGAAGTCGAGCAGTTGTAGCGAGACAGTCTCAGAATACATTCTGTATTAAAATTATTCCCGACTAAGGAGCGGTGTCGCACGTAGACAGAAATGTTCCTATTGTCCTCCAATGTTTCAGCAAACGAGAAATAAAGTTCGAGAGTTTCGTTGACTTTCAGTGTCAGGTTTTGCTGGCCATTCCTCCCTGTAAAGTATTTCGCTCCTGAAGGGTGAGAAGATGGAAAGTGGTTGATAAAATATTGATGTAATCAAACAAAAGTACTTCTAGAAGAATAGGTCTTTAACAACAGACATGTACATCTGATATAGAAGTGGTTGGCTCTTACCTTCATACTGCGGGAAGACAAGAAACAACACTGTATAGACCAAAGTCACCTGCCTTTCGTGCACCTGCCAGAAGTCACGTGTTACTTCCATGACTACTGAAGGTTGGTATCTCCACCTTAGTAAAGCACTGCAGGACTGAAGACAGAAGCAAGGTCCAGGCAGTTCCGTAGGATAGTTTGCCCCCAACCAGCTCCTCCACACCCTCACCCAAGCAAGAAGGAAATAGAGACACATACACATACATACAAAATGACATTTTGTAACAATTCATTAATATTGCCTTAAGCATCAGTTTCCTTGTAAAGTATCTACTTCCTAGACTGAATTTTGTAAGCTAGTGAATGTATTATTATTATTTTTTACTCAAAAGACGAAAAAATTGCACTTTTAAATAAGTAAAAACCTGTTAGACCTAATGTTTCTACAATATTATTTAATATTATAAGATATCAGAAGATAAGATTGACTTTATCGTACATGACATGTTGAACCCCCAAAACCTGTTAAGGGCAGATTAACTGTCAACCAAATTTGCTTTTGTTTGTCCTGGTTTCTCTTTCCGCATGACCAGTATCACCCGAGTTCTCAAAAACAGCCGCAGCATATAATATTAAGAATAAATCATAATTGTAAACAGAAACATTCGCATTCGGGTGAAAAAAACTAGAGATGTTGCATATTATATTAAGAAAAAGTCATAATTCCACCCAGAAAAATTCGAAAAAAATATAGAAATGTTGTTAAACTGTCGTGGTCTTCTGGAACAATCGTTTGAGCCCAGCTGCACGACCACACTAACAGGAACCTTGAAGGACACTCTGATGATTAAAAAAGACAGTGGTGCAGGCAAACTTGATGTCGCATGGCTGACCTCTGACCTCTAGAATCACAAAACATTTGCCCCTCATTACTAGTCATTCCCTTCCGGCACCCAGCAGGTGGTCACAATGAACAAAAACCATGTTATCATTCGAAACTGCCATTCTTCCAGTGTTTGTTGTTCTTTCCATGCAGGTGGTACTTGTTTAAAGGATCGACTGTTTCACCTTTGTTGCTTGCTTGGCATAAAATACTGTTCTCCTCTTCCTATTCATCATGGGCGAGGATGGTGTTGACCAACACAAAGCAGATGTGAACCAAAAGTGAAATGTCAGGGATCCAAACATTGATAAATTAGAAGATGCAAAGATTTACATTCCTCTATAAGTAGCACTCATTCACTCTCATTTACTCACTGACTCATTGCTGGATATTCCCCCTTGTCTTACTACATTTGGGTGTGTGTCTATGTGGTCCGTATCATGCCGGTCTCTGGTGCAGTGGTGAGCAAATAGAACTTTAACAGGATATCCTTCGACAATTCACTGTGAATTCAAGAACTCATAAACTGATCCTTTGTCTTTCTTCTTATTTTTATTTTCAGAACACTATGCTCATTACATACATTACATAAGTAGATATGTAGCGGGAGAGAATTTCATCGTTTTGCAGCACAGTAACTTAAAATCATTTGAACCTATGTAATATATATATAGTTCAAAAGGAATGAAAGCAATTTCAACTCAGCTAGACCAATCTACACAAATAGTAGTGGTGCAGTCAAAGTAAATAATTAGTCTTTCAGAGGACACAAACCAACAACTCTAAAAAAACAAAAACAAAAAATAATAAAAAAAACTCAAACAAATTATAAACAGTAAACAAATCATATAAAAAACAAAGGGGAGGAAAACACAGAACACAAATAAACCACACAAACTACACAAATAACCTCACATACATAATCATACTAATAATACTGGATAACTAGTCTGGTGCAGTATTGCTGATCAGTTATGATCCCTCTGTCTGTAGGGAAATTTGAAATATATGGTGTAGGTTAATTTTACAGTAGTTTACTGCACATTGTAAACCAAGCGCCTAAGGTATGTATGCGAAGAACGAAGGAGGCCTGGAAGCTGGACGTGGCCTACTGCCTCTTACAACAGAAGCGAAGTCAAAATATCAGCTGACCACTTCATCACTGGACACTGGTCTGTTATGTATGATAGACACAAATCTTTCAGTTTCCGTCTCTACGATTTCCTCGACGAACGAAACATCTTGCCTTCCCATCCCCACCATGGCTCATCGGTGCTGTTGTAGAGGTGGCGGGGTCATAGTGAGGTCATTTTGGTACTGTCGTAAGAATTTTGACTGTCTCGTGATTCTCCGCATACTCCGCCAGGCAGCGCTGTTGAAGCGAAATGGCAGAATGTAATGTAATTAAACAAGTAAAAGAAAAAAGAATTTGAAGTGTATTGAAGAGTTAGTGGGGGAGTCAGTACATCAGTGAGTCAGTTGGTGGGCGCTATAAGATCCAGACAAAATGCTTTTAGCCATCTAATTTCTAGACTTTTCGGACAAGCACTAGTTCTGGCTAAAGATTACCTCTAAGATTTGCTGTTGCAACATCTGTGTGGTTTATGTTTGTACTCATGTAACTCCCTTGATTCTGATGACCCCTGTATCTGGTCGGCGATCCATCTTCGTCGCTGGCTGAGGACTGAGGACTGTCGGGTGACACCGCGGAGGCAGACTCACCTTGAATAAATCGCAACAGGTGAGGACAATATAACTACAAGCAGCAAAATATTTTATAGAAATAATTGAAGTAAATAAATCGTCGACATGAAAAAAAACCAACATCGACACAAAATAACAGGGTCATTACTGAAAGAAGCAGACACTAAAATGAAAATAAAAGTATTTAGAGAACTAGTTTTAATATTCTTCTAAAGAGCGCAGAAATGTTAATGATGGTATGTTTGTCGTGGTGCTTGTCTGCGCATGTGCACGGCGTGTGGGGCGTGCCATGCATACTTCCGGTACCTTCAGTTTTCCGTGTTTGAATCATATAAGCTTTGAAGTCAATGATCGGGGTCAAGTAGTCATCAACTGTGTCGGTTGTGGCCGAGAGGTTTACAAAAGTACAACCATCGTTTGAAGAAGGCATCAGCTTGCAAACACCTCCTTGAACTTCAGGAACATTTTCTACATCAAAAGACAAGAGCTATAATTAAAACAACATTGTAGACAGCGCAAAAGTAGACAGAACGATTTCTGAAAACTGAAAATGTGTTTGCCTACAGGGAGAGGTAAATATAAATCCTCTTTAAAACTATGTTGTGGACAACACTGAAGTAGACAAAGAGGCTTCAATAAAATTCTGTTGCAGACAAAAGTAGAAAATTTCTTGAAAACTACGTTGCATACAACGCAGAAGTAGAAACAATCATTGAAATTTCGTGGCCTGAAGCGGAGGAGATAAACTTACCTGATGGCATCTGTTGTCCAAAAACAGAAAATATGTTTCTGTGTCCAGACAGTTCTCGGCTTGCTCTCGGACAGAACGCGGGTGCGTGCATAAAGCGGTCGCTGGTTGAGTTGCTGATGATGCTCGCGCTGGTGTCGAAGACGTGTGTCTGGTGGTCGCTGGAAGGTTCCCCACGTGATGTGCTTGTGGAAGTTTGACGACTCAGTAACAGGTAGTCAGAGGGATTCTCTAAATAAAGATTTTTGCCGCCATCATCTGACCAAATGATACGATCGTCGACATGCTTATCAGGATAAATTAGACAAACTAATTACGAGATTTGTATTCAAACAGTATTGAGCTTTGTACATTCTCAATACCCCTTATCATGAGTTTAAAACAAATGTAATAATCAGCATAGCCAACACTCTCCTTCCATTTTCTCACCGATGGCTGGAGCTCTGCGCAGTTTCAAGACAATGTCTGGACGTCTCCAGACTACCAAGGTTAAGACGATGACTAACAGAGCGATGAAAATCACCACGACGATGATAGCGATGACAGTTGCATCTGTCTTCGTCAGCTTCAATGGGTCTGCAGCAGACCTGTGGCTTAAGGCTGCTCGTGAGAGGGTGGTAGACGAACTTCCAATGAAAATCTGGGAGATCGTTGTCCCGGTAACAGAGTTCACCTCTTCTACTGATGTGCTCGGCTCTGTATACCAAAGTGAGAATATATTTTGAGCTTATATACACTCATTTATATATGTACACACACACTGAAAGTCATACTTAGGAACGGTTTGTTTTCGAAGGACTGTGGCTCTTTCAGATTACAGAACAGTGAAGTATACGTAATTTACAACCCTTTAATATGATTTAATTAATGTAAAGTATTATTTACAAATTGTGTTTACAAAAGTCCTTACCACTTGCTTCTACAGTAAAAGTTTCGGAAGTGTTCTGTGTAGATGCATCCGTTACGATCTGCGTTGCTAGGGAAACAAAAATTCATTTGTCGAATACTGTAGATTGGGTTTAATTTGATTTATTTGTATAAAAGAATCGATACTTATTTCTCTGATAATCATACTATTTTAAGATAATGAACAAAATTTAAAAATAAATAATGATGAACATTAAATAATCAACAAATAAATATCTTTTTTTGTACTCGTAAACTGACCTCTGCAAACTGATCACACACAATTCACACTACAACAACAGTGATTTATGCTGAATTAAAGGATAAAAGTAAGAAAGAAATGAAAAAGATAAAAAACTAAACGAAGAAAAAGTAAAAAAAGGTTAAAACTAGTCAGCCATTGAGCCATTACCTCTAACTTCTACTTCAACCAAAAAGAGAATAAAATAATAAAAAAGGAAAGAAAAGAACAGTAAATAAAATATAGAATAAAAGTAAAAAGAATGTAAATCATAAAGAAAAGAAAAATTTGAAAGTAGAAGAAAAAACAAAGCCAAGAAAGAACAAAAAAAAAAAAAAAACGAAAAAAGACAGTCGAGGGATACCTGTTGAAAACGTTTTACTACTCAAACGAAGGGCTGTAGATGCACTTGTGATGACTGACGATAGTGTCTGCGTAGTGGAATCTGAAAGTTATTGCCATAAACATTTTCACTAAGCCCGTTAATTACAGACAAAAAAATAATTACAGAACTCTTTATAAGAAGACATGATAAAGGTATACTGGTCACTGAAAATTCTAAAAATATTTAAGCAAAAGAGTTAACATACTTTAACATCGTAAGTATTTAATAGGTTTGAGACTATAAATAAAATATCTTGTAAAGCACACAGTGACACACAATCGTCTCAGGAGTATGCGCAGAAAATTTTTATTTAATTGAAAAAACCCCGGATTTTTGTCACATTGATGAAATGGAAAGGTAAGTAAAACTTGGAAAAGGAGGTTAAAGGAGATCTTCATTAATTTTGATGTCAGGTAATTGGTTACTTATAATGACTATAAGAGGGTTCATAAAACCCTACATTTTTTTAAAGAGAAAAACGGTTCTTAGTTTGTGACATGGCAGCCATTAGTCATATGGCAAGAAAAATGTGAAGTAATCCTGTCAGAGGAGCTAGACGGATCCTTTAAGGGACCCCAGGAAAGAATATATTTATGAAACGATGCAGTTAGACATCATAATTCGTCACGCCTGTGAGAAGAGAGAAAATATTTGTTTGTGTGCAAGGGTCTGTACTTCCTGTAACACCGGATTTCATACAGTCACTCATTCCGTTTGGCAACCACATCCTTCTATTGTTTCTGAATACACAGATTGTTGGCAGAGCACATCGTACAGCAACTATTTCTGTATCAAACATGCAGCTGTCACATTGACATGTGTTAATGTCTGTCATCTTCCCCTGTGATAGATTAGTATACCTCAGTTTATTCCATAAGGTTCAGGTTTGAAAGTTTACAGCACGTGCTGTAAATAAATGTTGCCATCTTCTCAACAACAGAAGTTAGGAGAATAAAAATAAAAACATATGTCGACATTGTACTTTAAAAAAAGTTCACTTTTTGATGTACACAGTGAACCAAGACGGCGTGTTCAGAGTGAAAAAAGCCTATGGAACTTAAAGGAAGTATAATTCGACAGTGTTTGGTGATTAGAACAAAAGGTAGACAGACTTACCACTGATGCTAACATTGACTGTCTTAGAGATGTTGTCATGTTTCCAAGGCCTGAACACCCACAGGCCGGCATCACTCTGCAGGAAGGTTTTATTTAAACTGAAAGCACCGTCAGGGTCTTGAGGACATCGGCAGATGTTGTTACTGGTATAACAACCTTTACTTGCTGATTGTGACACAACACACATCGTATTGTAATTGTCCTTCTCCACAGCCTTGTGCTGGACAAGAATTCGAAAATCATCTCCGCTGCGAACATAGAACTCGATCTGTGACGTAACTCCCAACGGAAATGTAAAACTAGTTTTGTTTCCTTCGATTTGCAAGGTCAAGGACTCTGGTTGAGAAAACAGCGAATGTCAGCAGTTCTTCTTTCTGATTATTATTATTAATTAACAACATGCAATAAGTATACATCATCATCATCATCATGGTCGGGTTGCAGTTAATGGAATAGTCGCTGCTCTGTGGGTGAGCATTGAGCACGCCAACGGTAAACCTAACTGATGCCTTTACATATGTCAACAAAATAATGTGCACTAAATCTAACATGTCTTTCATACATGTCGAGAACAAACCCTCTCAAAATCTTATACCTGCGAGGAATCGAACCATACGTACATCGTTTGAGAGATGGGGATATTTTTCTTATTGTTTCTGCTGACCTGTAGAGGGACGATCTAAGCTGACAGTTGAAGTAAAGCAAGCAAAACACATTCTTCTTTCCTTGTCTGCACGTGCTATCTTTCATGTAACAATAATTTCTGTTTTCATGCAAGTCAAACAAAGGTGTGTATCAAGTAATAACTTACCTGACAGCTGTAAGGATGACAAGCAGATGACTGTAAGAATCCTTAGAAACATTTTGTGTAGCTCTCAGCTAGAATCACGACGAAAAAGAAGATACATCCCATAAAATTCTGACATACTACTTTGCTTGTTTTCCTTTCGTTCGAACAAAAACTTCAGCAATTATCACGTGACTCAGACGAAACTGATACACATCAGGAAATTTATTTCTCTTTGAAAGGCGGAAGAATTACAAAGGTCTGGTTGTTAGACACCACGATGTATATGTGAACAGCTGTGCATTTGCTCGTAGGTTTATAGTTACACTATTACAAATGTAGCATTATATTGTAGTCTTTGGATAAAACAGAAATTTGAATTTATACACTGTCAGCAGTAGATGTACACAGTACATCTGTTTATACTTCTGAATTACGGTTTCTTTGTATTATTATATGGAATAACCCGCTGCTACAAGGGTCACTTAAGAAGTTGTAAGCCACACCAAGAAGGAGTGACAGAAACAAGACAGTTTTTCACAATTTTCTGTACTGTCCCCCTTGACATCAATGCACTTGATTCAACGATGCTCAAGCAATACATTACCATCAGAGTGAGTTGGTGCATTATCCTGGAGTAAAAGGACATCTGACCTCAGCTTCCCTTAGTTTTGACTCGATTGCTTCCTTCAATTGTGTTAATTCTGATGCACAGTACTGTCCATTAATAGCTTTTCCATTTTCCGTTTTCCAGATAGCCTATCTTAATAACGCCTCCAGAATCCCCGTCCCCCCAAAAAAAACAAAACAAAACAAAACAAAACAAAATCCCGAATCCATCATCTTGCCAACTCAGGCGACTTGCTAGAACTTTTTTTGGGGTGTAGAACCACGGTATTTTCACTATTTCCTTTAAATCTTTGATGGATGTTCAAAGTGATGAACCCAGGTTCCATCTTGAGCTACTAATCACCATAAGATGAATGGAATCAACTTGATCATCAATGGTTGAGATTTGTTGGACGACCTGGTTAGCTATCTCTCTTCTTTCTAGGTGAGGCTTAAAATTTTTTTTGAACGGCCCTCGTACAGTTAAAAGAACACAGTATCCTTGAATAAGGTCTATTCTCTCTCTCACACACACACATACACAAACGTTAAACATAATTGACCTTTTTAATTGAGCCTTGGTCCTGAATAGGGGACAAAGACACGGATATATAAATAGGGAGATGGAGATTCAAACACACACAAATCTTATTTATACATAAGCACAAAGACGGGAAAAGGATACGAGTAGACACGCATACACATGAATACTTTACGCTCTTGAAGCACACGCGCGCACACACACGCACACACAGATGAGAGAAGCAGGTCAAGGGACATAACCTACCAAGCTAGAAGTTGAGGATAACTCGATGTGATTTTGTCACAGATTAATAATGGCTTTGTAGATCTTTACTATTAACAGTAGAACTGTGGCTCCTTAACATCTTAATCTGTGATTACATGCTACACACCAGCATTTGAGATTTTTTATTATTATTGAATTAATTTGGTGTTGTTGCATAAATACAGTAGAGACCCAGCTTCCTTGTATCATTTTTCTACAGAAAAGTATAGAAGGTTTTCGGCTATACACAGAGCAATAGACTAAACGATACATGAAAGCGGTTTCCTACTCACAAAATGATGTGTAGTTGAATAGTTGGACATCTTGAAAGTGCTGTATCGGTGGATTTACACATCTTTCCTTCCAACGACTTGTGAAGTCATTGTAGTCTTTCAGAGAGGTAGTCTGCAGGCAGCCCTGTGGGTGTACATTGACTTTGACCTATTAGGTTAATAAAAAGGTATATGAAGCCTGGATTGCCACTTTTTTTAAAGAATGAACTGTGGCCGTTGAAACTTTTAACGACAGTACATTAAGAGATAGCTGAATGTGATCATAGAAGTATTTAGATATCTATATATGTACCACGTCATCTTAATGTAGATTTATTAGATTGTGTTTACAAAAAGCACAAAAAAGAATTAATTATAATCTTTAGTACTTACATGGCTTTAGGTGTCTGTGATGTATCTGGGTAAATTTTCTCCTTTCAGCGGCACAGTGGCTGTAACTTTTCGAGATTCTGACTTGCTAGTGTGTACCGTTACAGTACTTAATCAATCTAATGCAGGTAAATCAAATTCAAAGCAAGCGAAATGATTTACACCGCATGAAAAGGTCAAGAACTAGGCGTTATTAATGGTCATTTATCTCTTGAAGTAGTTTGCGGCGTTTCTTGCCTCTATGAACACACGCGCAGACACATACACAAACACACAGGTATACAAAGAAAGACCCACACAGTAGAACAAGAGATAGGGGAGAAGGAGAGTGAAAGGAGAGGATGGGATGAGACAGAGGATGAGTCACGTGACAGCATCACCCGCAAGGTCTTGTTGTCATTGCGGAACATGACCTGTCAAGTAAGGGATAGTTCATCCAGATGGTAGATGCTGACTCCGTTCTACTGCCCCAACGGCGCGCATCAATCAAATTACATCGCACGAGAGTTGACAATAATATCACAGCTAACAGCACTAGAGACTGAAATACTAACAGATTAAACAAAATAGACAAGTAATAGTCCAGGTGTTTCTATTTCCAGTGAGAAACCTCTAATACAAGTTCACGTGACAAGGGCATCAACGAAATGTCACAACTGTCATTATGACATCACGGATGTCATAATGACGTCATAGTACTTAACGGACATCTACAACACATCACACATCCTGTTCCCTTAATTTCGCTGTTTACTCACGGATGACTGGAGGTCGGCGCAGCCTCGTGATAATACCTGGATGTCTCCAGACTACCGAGGTCAAGACGATGGCCAAGAGCGTGATGAAGCTCAGCACGACGATGATGGTGATGCTAGTTACATCTGTCGTTGTCAGCTGCGTGACGATGATGCTAGGTACATCTGTCATTGTTAGCTGCGTGACGATGATGGCGATGCTACTTGTATCTCTCGTTGTCAGCTGCGATTGACCTGCGTATTTTTTTTGGAAGTAAAATATTCATCAGCAGCGTGGCTGAGGGTGTCACGTGTATATTTAAATGTTTACCTACATGCAGTTTAGAATAGGCCTCGGTCAGGGACAGGGAACTTTGTCCTCAAATCTCAGCAAATTGCGATGTGAGGGCTCTCTCTTTTTTCATACACGAGACACACTTTTCACACGTGCATTGTTATTAACGCATTTCAAAGGTAAAATCTTTTTTTCTTTCATTAGTATTTAAGGTTGTGCAGGCTATGGCAGGTACCTACAAACAATTTACTAAGCATGATTATAAGGCATATGTTTCATACATTCAAAACTATTTCTAGCACATGTATTTCCTGAGTAAAAATTCAGCATAAATAAGAAACCGTCTTAAATGAAAACGTAAATATTATTGTTGTTGTCCTGCAGCTATTAAAAGTTTTGTACTTTTACATATATGTATATTATGCATGCATTTATTTTCAAAACACGTTTTCAGTGAAGTAAGATTTATTGCAAGCTAGTGTGTGGTTTTACTAAAGCTGTTACAGGAGTGAAAGCAGTATATGATAATTAGGCGTATCCAGTAAATATTGTGATTCACTGAGGAGGAGGAGGAGGAGGAGAAAGAAGAAGAAAGAAGAAGAAGAAAAAGAAGAAGATGCTGCTGCTGCTGCTGCTGCTGCTGATGATGATGATGATCCCATGTATAGCACCTCCTCCAGGCCTGTGTACAGCTCAAGGCGCTTCACAAATGACACAAGATACAAAAGGTGATGTGTCGTCAAAATAAGGTGACGTCAAAATAAGATGACGACAAAATAAAGACAAACAAGCTGACGTCAAAATAAGATGGGAACAAAATGTTCAGCAGAGCGTGTCCAACACCACAGGGCAGTGTTCACATACAGCGACAAATAACAATCCGCAGTCCAAATATCAAAACATCATACAAGACACAGTACACTCCATAACCTATCAATTTTGTTACATATACTGCTGATATAATGATTGTGAAAATATAAATTGAATTAAAACGGGCACGAAAGATTTGTTATTGTTGATTTAAAAGGAATGCATTTTTAACAAATATTGTTTTACAAAGATCTTACTCATGGATATGGTAGACGTTTTGGTTGTCTGGCTGAGTACATTCTTTGAGACTCGTGTTGCTATGGGCAGAAAAAGAAAGCATTTTCTGAAAATCTTAGTTGTAGACTTACTTTACTTTTTATAGAAAATGTTAAGCTCCTAAATCCTCTGGTAATCAGATTTGTATATATGTTTAAAAAATATATATATTCAAAAATAAATAACTATTATTTCCTATGAATTAAAGACCTCTACAAACTGATCAACCTGCATTCAAGCAAAGAGGTAACTATTCATTTACTAACTCTTGCTGTAAAGCAACAATAAAGCTAAAAAAGATCCCACCACCAAAAAAAAAAAAAGACCAAAAAAGAAGATTTTAAAAAAGTGAAAAAAATAAGAGGAAATAAAAATGTAAACAGGATAAAGGAAACAAAATAAATAAATAAATAAATAAATAAAAATAAAATAACATAACATAAGGAAACAGGATAGAAGTAAAACTAAAATTAAAGGTCTAAGAGACATTCATTTGTCATCTCTTACTTTCACTACAGGAAAATAAAATGTTAAAATAACAACACAAAGAAAGGAAAGAGATAAATTAACAACTGTCAAAAATCATATTACTTTCACGAAGGGCTGGTGATGTCGGTAAATTAAAAGGTGATTTTGTCCCCAAGCCGGAATCTGAAAGTTATTGTCAGACTGTAGAAGCAATCACATGACAAACGCCTACACACTTGTCCAAACAGGACACAACATGAGTGACTTCTGCTAAATGTTTACTGGCTACTGAAAATATTTCAAGAACATCATTAAACCAAAAACTTTGTCGAATATTTTAACATCACCGACGTTTAATAGGTTCTGAGAAATGCATAAAAAGTCCAAAAGACTGGTGGGACCCGAGGACTGGCTTGGACTTTTTACAAGGATCTCTACTGACAGCAGCACCAGACTTTACATCGAGTTTCATTATGTTTCACAATGACACTTTTTACACGAATAATACATTTTTTCGTAATCATTGCCATATTACGAACATACAGTTGTCACATTATCAGGATGCTACTGTGCAATGCCAGAGGTTTGACGGCAGAAGCTAAGGGAATAAAGGTGACATCAACCTCAAGAATTGTACCTAAAAACAGTTTTTATTATGTTGTACACATCTGCACAATGTTGATTGGTTAGATATTTATAAAGTAGAAAAAACGTTATGAGATTTAAAGAAAAATTATTTTGCACTATTTTGGTAACACACTTACCCACGACAATAACATAGACTGTCTTAGAGATGTTATTATGTTTCCAAGGCCTGAACACCCACAGGCCGGCATCACTCTGTAGGAAGGTTTTATTTAAACTGAAAGCACCGTCTGGGTCTTGAGGACATCGGCAGATGTTGTTTCTGGTATTACATCCTTTACTTGCTGATTGTGTCACAACACACATCGTATTGTAATTGTCCTTCTCCACAGCCTTGTGCTGGACAAGAATTCGAAAATCCTTTTCGCTGCGAAAATAGAACTTTATCTGTGACGTAACTCCCAACGGAAATGTAAAATTGGTTTTGTTTCCCTCGATTTGCAATGTCAGGGATTCTGGTTGAGAAAACAACGAATGTCATCACTTCTTCTGTTTTGATTAGTTGACAACATGCAATAAGTATACATCATCATCATCATCATCATCAGTCCACTGTAACAATTTCCCGCTACATAATTTTGGAGTATTCTTTCTTTTTTCTGTCTTTCTTTCATTTTTGTTTGTTTAATTTTTTTCTTTCTGTCCTTTCTTTCTCTCAAACTACAGTATACTTGTATAGCTATTAATTGGCATGGCAAGAACTCAGATATGAAAGCCACATTTTTATTTTAGCAGGACGAGTCAAACAGTATGACAGTCGAGTAAAAGGAAACCGAAATGTTCCTCCTTCGCCTGACTGATGTAATAACCCACTCTCCTGCAGCTGGAAGAATGCAACAATGACAGAAAAAAACTTGTACTCGATCTTACCTGACAACTGCAAGGATGACACGGACACGAGTATAAAAATCTTTACAAACATGTTGTGCAGCTCTCTACCCTGATGAAAAAAAAAACGATTTAAACGCTCGAACAACCGAGCGAAAAACGAGAGACTTGAACCAGACGGAAGCGAAAGGAAAACGACGACAGGATTTCTCAGAATGCGGAAGAATAACAAGCCACGGGATGTGCGGCACTTTGCTTTCTCAATTTTCTCTGATGCTATAGAATTTAAATAGAGCATCACAAGGGTGTGATTTAAATGCAATCGTCTGATAAATGTGCATTTTTGCATTCAACCCGACGCCGAAAACACACACATAAACACATAATACACACTCCAACGCCTACACACTTGCAAGAATCAGGAGCAAACATAAACAAGAAGGAACGAAGAAAAATAATCAACTAAGAAAGAAATAACAAAGGTATAACGGAAGACAGAACAAATAAATAACTGAAAAATGATGTGTTTATTTATTTATTTATTGATTCGTTTATTTATTGATTGATACTATTTATCATTTATGATTGAAATCCGTTTTACAAATTTGTTCATCAGTATTCGAATTCCTCGTTCGATACTGACATAGAAGTGAAAATTAAAGTGTCCTGTAGATAAATCACGCTTTAGTTGTTATTATCAGAATGAGGCTCACAACACAGAACTTGAAGCAATGCAGTAAGCTGTTATTGAAAATATAGAAAACAAAGACCCTTTGTTGAGTTTAAATGGCTCTTGAAAACCCATTATATATATATACTTTCATATTTCTACAAAACATATCCTGACAGAGTAGGAGCAGATGAAAATCAAACAAAAGACAGATTTCCTTATTAGTTTAACATTGAAAATGTCTGATGAAAAAGTTTCTAGTCATGAGGTGAAGACTTTATTCCGTGGCTGAACACACACACATGTGACCATACACACAGACATTAAACATTGACACACACACACACACACGGGCGACAGAAAAAAACAAACAAAAACAAACACAAAGCAATCAGAATATACATGAAGATTCTACGTCCACGAAATGACAGAGCACGCGCAATGTATCACGTGTTAACTCGTGATGTTGTTTACTGGTTGTTTACGTTCTAACCCTCGCTTGGCGACAACAATAGCGTTCACAAACCTTTTGTTATATTACTCGGTTAGAGAACAACTGCGGAAACAACCTTTATCAAAGAGACATACTCTAGGGCAGGGGTGGGCAATTAATTTTCCCAAAGGGCCGCATGAGAAATTGGGATGGTTTTAGAGTGCCGGACTAATATAGTTAACTCAGTTTTACCCAATACTGTATATATAGTATATATACTAACTGGCGGGCCAGCGGGCGGGCCGGTCAGAGACAGGAGTCGGGCCGGATCCGGCCAGCGGGGCGGCCTTGGCCCAGGTCTGCTCTAGGGTTATAATTGTTCTTGATAACAAGAAAACTCTTTTAAACTTTAAAAATGTTTCAAGAACATTGTTTTAAGGAGAAAATAAAAAAAGTTGAGTTTATATTAGTTGCCATTATGTTTCCTCCTCGTGATCGTTTTCGTATTAGTCTTTGTTCTCCTATAAAAATTTCCGTGTTCTGAAGTTCTGTATTGACAACAATTTTAATTTTTGCCAATATTTGTCTGAAGAAACCAACCCCCTGAAGTGGATGGAGGGAGTGCTGTTGCACAATATAATGATAAAAAAGGCATTGTGCTTCAATTCTATATCACATACAAACAAACACATAAATGCAAATACGGACACATGTCGTGCTCGTCTGGACCTCTGCAGTCCACTCTATACATCATCCACTGAGACAGTCATCAGCTGCACTTAATAATATATTCAATCACAGTCATCACTTGACTTTCGCTCTCCCATGTGAGGTACAGTCTGCCTGGTGCTTACATGCACTGAGTAGTTTAAACACTCATAAACAAGAAGACAGAAAACCAGGTTTTCAACAAAATTATTGTTTATTTAAAATTGAGAAAAAGAAAATTTACAGCATGGAATTCAAAAATAAAATTCATCTGTAATTTGTCGTGCCGTTTGCCCTGTTGCAGATAACTAATTAAAGAGAGCATGCATGATTTAATTTAACTTCTTTAGGGATGGGAAGACGCGTGTCATTAAAATAGTTTTTTTAAAGTCCTATTGGTCTTTCCTCAGGCTAGGAAAGGCATCTTCTGCTTTCTTTTTTTTTTTTCTCTTGCACATTGTCTCTGGTATACAGGTCCTCAGACCCCAGATCATGTCCTGCAGCTCTGCTTACTTCACGGACAGACATGGACAGAGATGTGGACTCAATACTGGAACAAAAGCTCTGGATCACCAAGAAAAACATGAAAATAACAGACCTCTTCATGACAAAAAAATTGCTTGAAGTCTGACAGACAGGGTCCCGAGAGACATGTTGTTTCTGACATTAGTCGGAAGGAAGTAAAAGATGTTTGATTTGGTTTTGAATGGTCTGCAGTGTTCCATCTTCGTGTTCAACCAATTGTAGTTAAAAATGTGTGCAGGAAGAGAAAGAAAGTTTATAGGGAAAAAGGAAATAACAATAGTTTCAATATTGTTGTTAACAGTAACGTTTAGTGTTCAAAATATTAGACCTGCTAAAAAGTCGGTTTTTTCACTCTGATGTAAAGGACATGTAAAAAGGATGAAGACTAGTGAAACAAAATCTACTGACATGTACTTCCATGAACAGCCTCTATCCAATACAGAATTATTGTTGAAGTCGACAATATATATATATACACACATATACACTATTGAAATAAAACCTAAATAAACTGGACAACAAAAAAGTTATTCAAAGAGAGCACAATAGCTAATAATTTAGCACAAGCCACATGTTGTCCACAAGGTGTTGCAGCTTCAGGTAATCTCCATGCAGGTGTTACAGGTGAGGATTGATAGTGACTATGGCACATCCGTCTCAGTCATTAACAATGGTTTCCACCAACATCAGGTTATTTCTAAATACATTGTCATCATGAGAATTTCCACTGCAGATTAGTAACTCAAGATGAAGCCTAGGTTCATCACTTCGAACCTGAATGAAAGATTCAAAGCTAGGCCAAGGGACATCACTCTCCAATCAATATAAAATATTGTAAAATATACAGTAAAATATTAATACTCTTACATGTTGTATTTAAATCTGACAGTAAAGATTTTTAATAACCACATTGATACTACCCTAAGTCTAGAAAACAGAAATAGGAAAACGCAAAAAAATTAAAATATTAGTAAACGATGGTAAGGGTACTTTTGAGTAATTTTGAGATATTATATTGCGATTAGTAGTAAACTGTGATCAAAAGTTGACTGATAATTAGAATACGGCACAAATAAATTTCTCAAAATAAGAAGTCATGTACATATTTTTCTGTTAAGCATTTACAAGAGAATAAAATAATGAAAGACATGAAACAATAATATTTAAAAAGGCTGTGTTTGCATACTGTTCACATTTAACAGAAAGATTATGAAAAATAGAGATCATCAATAATTAAAGTTCCTATTCGCTCCTCCTCCCCCAACATACACAATGAGCGATTTTTTCAAAGCTCCACACACAAACACACACACAGAGTTCAGTAAACTCTTGCTAATCCGGTGTAATGTATAAAAAATGAAGCTTGTTTACCCGAAAGAATCTGGTAACTTCGAGGTAATTCAGATAAAAATCATTCTTTGTTTATGCTTTATGAATGGACACCGGATAGCCTATTTTCATCTTTAAGCTTACAAATAGTTGTTGGTTTGGACAATAAAAACACATACTGTCGCTTGGCTTCCGTCTACAGATAAGACGCTCAGAAAATGCAACAGAATAAAAAGAGATTGTGAACTGTGACAATAAAATGAACACAATAAGGCGAACAATGCTATGGATAACCAGAAAAAAAAGGACCTCAATTTCAGGTTCCATCCAAGAAATCAAACAGCTCACTATGTCACACAAACACTGCATCATAAAATTATATTTACAAGACATGTAAACAAATAGAAGTTAACAGAGAGTAGTCAGACTACAATCCTGGTAACCACGAAAAAGTCCCGAAAAAGTTTGTTGAAGATGATGGATAAGCAGGACATGAAAATTCCTCATCTAAGCAGCCAAATTCATTAACAGTAAATAGAAGTGTTGAAGTGCCATAATTTCCACCATTCTGCCTCAAAATATCGTGACATGACTGATACAAGATCAAAATCTCACTTCCATTTCCGATAATAAAAAGAATTATGATTTAGAGAGTCAAATGAGTTATGAACACATTTTTAGAATTGACTATAAAAGGTAGTAGACATTTGACGAACCTGAAAACAAAGTGAAAGGAAGGCTCAGGGCAAGCATGGTGTACAGCGATAAGGAAATAAGATAAAATGAAGTTCCGTGAGAACCGTCAACTAGTCAGGATGGGAGAGGGGGACACAATGGGGAGGGGAACCATCGTAAATGAGTCAATTGGTCACACCAGCCCCCAAAGGGATGCTATCACCAGGAAGCTGATGATGATAGTGTACATTGCAACAGACCCTAGACCGGAAGACGAATTATTGTCCTCCCCATCATCTTCCTTATTTTCTGACTGGGATGACCTATAAGGATTTTCATCATTTTCTGACTGGGATGACAGGGACTCATTATCGTCTCCAGTTTCTTCGTTGTGGTCACTATCGACGCTGTTTGGAGTTTCGATGTGATGTGGACCAGGCGTGTGGTGTCCATGTGGTGTTGTGTGAGTAACGGCCTCTACTAACAGAGTTGTCATCACGGTAGTAGGAGTAGATGTGGGGATCGTCGGTAGTTTGGTGGTGGCTGGTCTCGCAACTGCAACGCACAAATAATGCCTGGTCTGTTGACATCTTGAGAAAGTTATTTGCAGAAAGATAGCCACAAATTAAGAAAAAGCTGTAATTTAAAAGATGGCACCTATTAAACACATGCACAAGCACACTCGTGCTCATCGAATATCTTTCTCTCTCTCTCTCTCACACACACACAAACACACAGAATGGCAGGTGCACGAACCCACACACTCACACATGATTGCACATACAAGCTTCCCACATCTTCCTTTCTGTAGCTGACTGATTTATTTCAGTGTCTTAGTTCTAACCCTGGGTGTAGCTGAGCTTACCCGTACTCGGTGCCCTTGTTGGCTTGAAGGTTGTACTCACAGCTGCAAAAGAAAACAGTATTGAGTAGAAAACATACTGTTCATATTTCTTGCAACTGAAAAAACAGTTCAGCTCTTTAACTAAAATTAAAACAATCACGTTTATATCTTTTATCTTTATATCTTTTATCAGTCTCTTCCTGCCTTACTTTATAGTTAGCATATGCATACAAAATACATACTCTTTCTAACAATAAATGAATCTGTCTTTGTATGTGTTTTCATACTGTAACAGTTTTTCTCTCTCATAACATGTATTTGAGAACATACTGTATTCATTAGTAAATTACAGATGGATAGATTCACTGATTAATGATGAAAATATTTACTGAATAACTGACTTACATTCACGAACATTTACGGTGATCGAAATTCGATCATGGCTCACTATTTCCACCTGCCACAGACCGGCATCTTGACTTGTGAAGACCATCTTCAGCCGGTAGCCATATGATGAGCCTGGACTTTCCCCTATACACTGGCAAGGTCCGAGCTGAACTGTACAGCTGCTGGTTTTCGAGTGTGCTATCTGACATTTTTTCTCAAAAGCTCCATCACCTCGCTTATGCTGAACAATGATCGTTATTTTTGTGTTTAAAGATGGGTAATCATTGAGATAAAAATAGACGCTCGATTCCACCCCTCTCTCCACAGTAATGGTGTTGTTGTTGTTGTCAGTCGGTAATCTCAGCTTGAAAAAATCTGTTGTAAAAGAAGTGATCACTGTTTATCATGTTCATCGAATGAGTATTGTTCATGAAAGTTTACGGCACAAGAAAAACAACATAAACTGAGTTATATTAGCTCTCTTACAGTCCTGAAATGTTTATAGAGGTAACCACAAGTAGTGTCCATACGAAACCCAGTATTATTTTGTCTTTAACTGAAACGCACACACTGTGGAAAATGCAATACGTATTTTATTAAAACTAAAATCAGCGTCCTTAACACATACCACAAATTATAATGAGGAAACATAGTAATGTTACAAAAAGATACGGAGAGTTTGTATCACAATATTTGATCAGACTTTTCTTCCTAAATCTTAATTCTTCCTAAATCTTTCATTAGGTCCTCATTCTGCTATTGTCACAAAAGTCAAGATTATTCAGGCTGAAAAAAATATGATTTCTGGCGAACACATAAATCACATACAAGCTTTGGATGAGCTCCACATAAAACCTTCCACTACAACCGCAAGTGTCGTAAACTTTCTTGTAGTTCGATCTTGGACAAAAGAAGCAACGCTGTCGCTTTCATGGCAATGTAGTTGCATTTCTGGCAGCTGTTGAAGCATGATGGAGCTCATGTATAGTTTTCCCTATGCTCTCAGAAACATTCTTCTTCCAGAGTCCAACAAATTAATCGCCCAGTTTCATCAGGAAGATTCGCCGTTTGGGACTTTTGTCGCGTTGCTACTCGGAGTTTAGGAAAGTCCAAACAATGTAGGAATTCAAGGAGCTGATATCCACATATGACCATTGGCTATCTTCTTGTCGTTTGTTCCATGGTGTAGCATCGAATCAGTTCGTTTATTGTGTCGATACCACCTTTTGTCTGGTTGTAGTACAAAATTTAGGCTTTTTCATTGAACAAGAAAGAAGCAAGTTTTTTTTAAAGTCCACCACCAAGCGAGGTATTTTCTCGACTGAAGAAAGAAAGAAAATGGAGAGGAAATGGTCACCAAAATAGGTTCTAAAGGGACACTGTGACTAATTCAACACAGAGATCAGAAGTACCATTAGGTTAGGTACACACAGGGAAGGTGAGGGATACATTTGTGTAAAACGATGCTTATTTCTTGGAATTCATCCGTAAGAATGTGGCATTTATACCCGGGGTCCAAACGAACCTACAGGTGGTTAAGAACAGAATTTTAATTGCGCTACGATTTTTTTGCAGGTATCTGAAAATACATTTTATCCACGATGAGTCCATCACTAAAGTGTAAAAGTCAAGAAATTTCAAAATATTGAGATAAACGGTTTTCGTTTTATAAATAGCGAAACTTCGGTTGGAGTCCATATGATGGACCCCAGCGGCCCTTAGAGAGTTAAATAAAGTCAAAATAAATTCTTAACAACAGTAAAATTAGCATCAGACCATCTGCAAGTCAACAACATGATCAACAATACAAATGTGTAAACACAATAAATGTCTCGATTTAAACGAAATCTCACCTGTGGAAGGAACGCAAGACACGAAAGACACCAGAAGTGCGAAGAAAACTCCTTTAAAAGCCATCGCTTCACTTGGACACAGGGTGTAGTCCCTACACACACTCTCTCACAACCCAAAATTATGTCCTCTCGAAAACCTGAACTTCAGTGTCTGATTTCAATGGTTTATCCGTCACGAACAACTTCCTTGCCTCCCAAGAAACAACAATGACACATAGTTTTCCTTCCTCCCAGTTTCATTGACCCCCTTACCCCAACCCCCAAACTCTTTTGTAAAGTAGAGCAGCTAGAGGTGGACATCTAAGGCGTCTGTGGCAGTGCATGATGGAATATTAGAATTTTTATTATGTAGCTGAATACCGATTTGGTACTACGACTAAGAACCAGTCCAGATAATAATCTGAAAGTTGATGGTGCATTTATTGGCTGTGATGAATGGGTAGTAATTAAGTCCTTCTAATCAGTTAATATTCCTTTGCTGATAACTTTGATGCCAGGATTAAAATGTACATAGAACTTGTCAGAAACAAAGTGATGTAGGGACGAAATAGAGTTTTTTTCCCACATCTGTCTGTCATCCAGCGAATGCGCTCACATACAAAGCACAAACAATATGTCCAGTTTTCAGTACAATCTCTATAGGAGCATTCCCGTTAACTGCACCCTTTGTTAGCTGTGTCCCTTACATTGTTCAGCCCCAGTCTCCTTTCATTTTCGTCAGGGATGGACAACGGTGATGAATAGCTGTCGCCTACACGGAGATGATTTGTTTGTGTATGTGTTTGGGGAGGGGGGATGGTTGCAAGCAGTTTCTGCACGTGACAAAAGTTGACTTTGCATTGCTATTGTAGGTTTTTCCCCTTCGATACACGAAGCAAAAGCACATCATCATCATCTGCTACCTTTTTAGGAAGAAGGAAAGAAATGTGATACACAACTTGTTCTACTTCCGGTAAAGGGAGATTAAACTGACAACCAACAAAATAGTAGGCTTAGTGAGTTTGCTACGTCTCAAATTTTCACGCCTTATATTTTGTTTCAACACACCCTTTCTTGTAAGTGGTTGTTATTTGGTTTGCATTAAGTAGTTTACGTTGACTGTGAAGGTCTACAATCTTGTAATTAGAGGAAACCGAGGCCAAGATCCAAGGCGCGAACGATATCATTTTTGGTATTTATAACCTAGTTATTCTAAGGGACCTGCATCTGAAATGAGTAGCTAACTCCTTATAAGGTTTGGTGAGGATAGGTCAGCGAGAGAGATCGAGAGAAAGAGAGATGGGTACCATACAAAAACATGGTCTCTGAACTAAATAGAGACAGCCCATGAGATTCCATCTTAGTTTCTAACGACCTTAAAGGTCAAGTGATTATCATTTTACTTTCATGTACTTAGCAAAACCGTTTGCTTCCTTGTCACTGCTGTGATTAAAGTTTAAAAATCAGTCAGTGGTCTCTTCACCAGATCCTGTTGTTGAGGGGATCACATGGATAGACAGACGCGGCATGTGACAGGTCTGCCTCTCTTGACTATTGTGGGCGAGGGTCATCAGGTCATGTACAGGACGACCACTCCGCTCTTTGATCTTTTTAAGTCAGTTCTTCCTCTGACCCCAGCGGCGTCGACTACCATCCAAGACGTGGTGTCGGGTCACGTGACCAAAGGCGAGCATCTGACCTCGCTTAATTGTTGGAAGTAGAAGTTCCTGGTGTCCTTCAAGTGTGGCAAAAAGTCGTTGAGTACTTTGACATCCGGAGCAGCCTCCTCATGCACTTGTTCTCGAATGACTGGATTCTCATTTCCACTTCGACGAGCAGAGTCCACTTGTCATATCCGTAGACCAGGATCTGGTCTACTAAAGATTTATACACATTGTACTTAGTAGTAAACTGTAGATATCTATGCCAGATGCTATCTAATTTATTTTCATCAATGTTAAGTGGAGAACTGTCTATAACAATCTTTTCATCTTTTATTGTGTGTTCTTTAAAAAATATTTCTGACAATCATTTTCACCAAAATGAATTATCAAACTGTGTGACCTGTTTTCTGTTGCTGTTAGGCGGTATGTAATAAGTATTTTTAGCTCGTCTGTAGACAAACCCAATGATAAAATGTACAAATGTTCAATATGTAAAGAATACGGCCATTTAAGGATAAATAAAAAGCCATAACTCTGCAAATTAAGGTCAACAATTTGATGAACACTCTTCATGAAAAAGCGGTGTAATTTAAATATATCTCTGTCCAACTCGTTTTTCTTAAAATGTAACTGAGATGACCGGGCATATTTAAATGAAGATGGGGGATTTCTAATGGGAGGTAGGCTTGCGGGCCAAATTTCATATTTACATTTCTGTCATATTTACATAATTTCATATTTACATTTCTATGTCAAGCAAAAAGTAAAATTGGTGTAGACCACCCACCGTACAGCCGTGTTTGCGACCTCCGGAGGGTTGTCGTGGGTGTGGAAGTTGAAGATGGAATTGTCCTTAGTTTGGTGGTCGTTTGTCTAAAATCTGCAATGTTAGAATTTATCCTAACATTTTTGGGAAATAAGGACGGTAACAAAGTAGCTAACTCTAACCCACTTACAGAACTATAGTCATTTAATATGCAAACAACACCCATGCACGTAGATACAAACACTTTTCTGTACTGCTATAACATAAAATATAAAAAAACACACACACACGCACACACAGACACGATCACACACACAAACATCCAGCACTTTCTTTTTGAATTACAACTGATTTTTTTGGTTCTCACCTGAAGTGGACGATGGCATAGCCCTCAGTCGATGTGTCGTTGCCTTTGTTGAATGTTTGGTCTCACGAGCAGCTGCACGTAGAAACTCTCACAGAATTAAAAACTAAAGAGAACATATTGTCCTTAATTCAAATTAGTTTGAACAAAGAAGTTTCAGCTTTTGCGCTAAAAGCTTAAAGTAACCATCACTTCTCCGTCTTCTGGGTTTTATTTATCTCTTTCTTATGTCTCCTTCTCATCTGTCTATCCCGGGTATTATTATGTAAATTCAGAAAATATTAAGTTATTTTATTATGCATCATTTCAAATACAAATAACATTTATGATCTCTTAAAATTATGCCTTAAAAATATTTTTGCTATTGACCAAGGTTTTGTACGTTTTCAAACTCATAAATAACTGAATCTTCAGATAAACGGGTATATTTAAATTAAGATGGGGGACAATCTAATGTGATCTTGCATCCAATGTTTCATATTTGCATTTCTGTCAAGTATCACGGTCAATATCAAGGAAAACAGTAAAGCTGGTGTAGACCATCCACCAAATACGTAAAATATACACCAATAATAAAATTCGGGGACTTACTACTGTGATATGTGTTGTGGGTTTTAGTCTCGGGTAGACGTGGACCAGGTGTCTTAGCTACAGGAATAGTTCCGAACTTAGGAGAAATTGTCGTGGGTTTGGAGGTTGAAGATGGAATAGTCTTTGGTTTGGTAGTGGTTTGTCTAAGAGCTGCAATGTTGGAATATATCCTTACTTTTTGAGGAAATAGGAAGATAGTAAACTAATTAAAAATGTCACCCAAAGAAACATAGGAAACAACAAGCCCACAAACAGATTTAAATGCTATTATTTATTGATGTAATATAAAATATAACACACACGCACTAATGCACTCACACATACAAACTACCAGCGTTTTCCTTTTGAATTAATTTCTTTAAATTTCTTACTCCTCACCTGAAGTGGACACGAGCATAGCCCTAAGTGGACGTGCCGTTGTCCTTGTTGGGTATTGGGTCACACCAGCAGCTGCATGTAGAAACTCTCACTCAGAATTTAAAATTAAAGAGAACACATTGTCCCTAATTCGTTCAAGTTTGAACAAAGAAGTTTAACTTTTTCGGTGAAGGTTTGAAATAACCATCACTTCTCCGTCCTTTGTTTTTTATTTATCTCTTTCTTATGTCTCCTCATCATCTCTCTATAGTGAGCATTTAAATGACCCTGTCTTGTCCTTATTATTAAAAATATTAAAGAATCATGTACATAAAAGCAATAAGAACCGTACAGTTTTAAAATGATATATCACCTGTGGAAGGAAGGCAAGGCACGAAAGACACCAGGAGTGCAAAGAAAACTCTGTAAAAACAAACTCCTTTAAAAGCCATCACTTGGCTGGACACAGGGTGTAGTCCCTACACACCAACTGGTATCTCTCACAACCCAAGCTTACGTCCTCCCCATAAATCTGAACTTTTTATAATATATTTTCAATAATAATTACAAATAATTTCAATGGCTTGTATTCACGAAAAACTTCCTTGGCTTTAGTGATTAGTGGAAAGGGGATTAAGCTTAAAGGCGTGGACGATATTCGGTTTGGTATCCGTGTGACATGAGGTAGTTTTCCTCGCTAATCTTCCTTTAATATTTGTAGCTGACTCCTTAAAAGGTTAGGAAGATCAGAAAGCAAGAGAGAGAGAGAGAGAGGGGGGTGGGGGAAAGAGATGGGTGGCCATGATCACAAATATGAGGAGAAATGTTTTTATCAATCCAATTCTATGGCGATCTTTTCATCTTTTCTTTCGTGTTCTTTAAAGAATAATTCTAAAAATGATTTTCACCAATATGAATTACACAGATGTGTCATACTTCCTGACGTTTTTGAGTGGTAGGTAATAAGTTTGTTATCTCGTCTGTTGACAAATATACTCAAGCAATGTTTCGTCAGTGATTAATATTCGACAATTCAAGAGACAGTGCCAATCGATCTGTAAAAAACTATTTGTGATGACAAAACATCCATTAACAAGCTGCACATGCATCACGTGTAAGTTCCTTCCTTACACACAATATCAACGGTAAGCTTCTCCACTCAGTGGAATATTAATAGTTATAAAGAATTTGTCAATGTGAGGTCAATGCACTGGACTGGAAAGACTACAAACACATCAATCGTACAAGTGATGTCCAAGTAAAAATAAATTGACGCTGGTAACGACAACTGTGATTGTGGGCACATACAGGAATTGGAGGAGTTGTCTCCCTCAATGTTATCTCAACCAATACTGTTAGTGATAGTACTACTTAATATTTTTATTATATATAAAGTAACGATCCATTTAGGAAAATTTTTAATCTTGTTTATTTTTACTTAGTCTCTAAAGATTATTGATATTACACATTTCGGTTGACAATACAGACAGTAGTATTTTTCTTGTTATGAATGCAATCACTGTATAACATTAACCATATTATAAAAGGTTAGTTGCCGGTGTTTAGATGATGAGTATGTTGACGGCTCACAGTCTAATTGTAAATGATTTCCGCATAGTTTATATATTTTACAATTACAGCCACAAATACGAACTCATATAAGACACACACACACACACATTCATACCCATGCACATGCGCACACTCGTATACATACTCTAGACACACACACACATGCGAACATACACTTACATATACATTCACATTCAATTTCAAACACATACTCAGTCATAAACACATATAAGCACTCATTTGCGCACACAGATATATGAATACCCTTACGGTATATATATATATAAACACATACATACACAAGTAAATACACATTTTAGTAACATATACACACATATAGGTACATCTACACACTCCTGTATAAACATACCCATCATACATATCATGTTCACATGCAGTAAAACATTTAGAAAATATTTAAGCTAAATTTTATTACACATCGCGTTCACATACAAACGACATTTCTAAAGGCTTGAAAATAATTATTTGAATATATTTTTGGTGCAGACTAAAGTTTTGTACTTGTTCACAAACACAAAATAACTAAACTCTGAAATGAACGGGTATATTTAAATAAAGATGGGAACTGTCTAGTGTGAGGTAAGCTTATGTACAGTACATACGAAATTTAGTGCACTTACTAATTATTACATATTAAATGTCCTTTGATGAGCATGAGCAGCATGAAGTTTCTTTGCACTTAAAAAAATTATCTCCCTTCCTCTAGTTTTTTCTCGCGAGTTTTGTAAGGTGAAAAATTAAACGCAAATGATGATTATGATGACAATGACGATATTAATGATAAAGTCTCATGTATAAGATGTCTGAATGATTGCTTGTGTTATATATTACAATGTTGCAATGTGTATGACAACACAGAAGCTTTCACTTTCACACTAAAGTATTCAAAAAATAAATTTATCATTTCAGTAAAAGTCACGTGTTAGAGTTCACGTGGCGTAGGTCACTGGTTAGAAAGAAAGCACCACAGTGTCATCTGCAGTCTTTTATTCTTGATTGTCAAGTGCCGACTTGAGAAAATGTCAGCAAGTGGTGGCAAAGAGAGAAACCACCATTAAGTACAGACGACTACGACTGGTGTCAAAGGAGGCTTTATTATGGTGCGTGTTCTGGAGACGAACCAAGATGCTGCTGGGAAATGTTCATGTAGATGTCGCCATCTTCAGTGGCGGCAGTGATGGTGGAGGTCGAGGTGACGGTCGTGGTGGGGTCAGTGGTGGCGGTGGCGGTGGCGGTGGCGACGATGGTGGTGGTGTTGGTGGAGATAGTCGTGTCGTCTGCTTCATCAGAAGACTTTCTGGTATCTAGATTTGCAACCTTTTTAAAGGATTTTGTAAACGTGTCTGAAAAAGATGATTTTTTAAACCACAGAAAGTCAATAAGAACGTAAAATTTAAACTAGATAAAGAACACGTTTTCGTATAAATAATAATGACTATTTCTACAAACAACAATGCTTAATTATACAAATAACTGCTTATTTATACAAACAACATGGCTTCTATATTGATATGTACATGATATTTCGACAGGCTTTAGCTTCAGAATGAACAAACAAGCGAGGGAGCCCTAGAAGAAGACAAAATACAAAATATCAAAACCAATAAAGGGAATCGAATGAAAATACTTCAAGCACTACAATATAAGTATCTTTGCTATGTAAATATCTTTTGACATATAAATTTTACGAAATATGGCAATTGTGAAATATCAGAATTAGTTTTGGCTTATTGTTTCAACTTGTTGAAGTGACAATTGAATTTTTTTGAGAATTAAATGGCTTTTCTCGACTCCTAGTGACAAGAGAGTGTAAGCCTGGTGAAGTTCCAGAAAACAAGGAGAGGAATCATTTACAATGCTTATAAGGTTTGGAGCCTTTGCTGCCAAATGCATTACACCGTTGTTCAGCACCCCAACGCCGACCATGTGACAGAAGCTGCTCTGATTGTCGTTCCTGACTCTGGAGTTGCTCCCCTTCATTATCAACCTCACGCTCATGAAGTGTCTTGAAACAGATGCCTGTCACCATTGTTAAAAACGTTTTCAGAGAAAGAAACTGCACAAAAGTCTGTATTTAGTTTTTTAAATACTATTAATAATACTATTAATGCAATATTACTACAATCATACTACACTTGCAATCTACCCCAGCATTCCGCTTACTGTTTGTATTGTTTGTAGTGTTACACCCCTTCATACAAGCAGTGAGGTAGGGGATGTATTAGACCTTCTAATGCAAAATCTTTCAGTCACACACCTCAATAGCAAGAACGAAAATCAGAGAGAAGTAAAAGATAAATAATAAAGGAAAAATGCACAAGCGAGAAAGAGATAAAGACACAGACGATTGAAGACATATGGCGTGAGGGAAGAAGAGATAAAGATATATGATCAGAGATATCAAAAGAAAAAAAAAAGCTAAAGAACTGGAAGCTAAAAAAGACCACAAAAACAAACAGTGACTACCCTAAAGTGACCAAACCTTTATTTGTAGGGAATTGTTGAAGATTTCTTCCGACGAACTTAGGGTATTGCCATATTGCTATAACTGATGTGATGGCGATGAAAATGATGATGAGTGAGATGGTTATGATGACCGTGGAGACAGTGGTATTAGAAGATAGCTGTTCCATTTCACTCTCTTTAGCACTACCTTGAACAAGAGATTGAACACGTGGTTTAATAATAAGAATGTTCTTAAAACAAAAACATATTATTGAGTATAAATAGTTTATAAGCGAGTGCTCTTTTTTGACACAGCTTTTCTACAATAAATTACTTTCTGATTCTCACCAGAACAACTGCACTCCTATATTAGTTTGCAGTACATCTGTTTTTTATACTACGAAACTAAATGAATTTTGAATCACATGGTATAAGTTTAAGGTATAATATTCCTCTCAATTTTTCTGTGATTGTACATTTATTTACCCTGCGCACAATTATAGTGCTTGAGTATGAAAAATCGTATTTTTCATTGAAAACTTCTGTTACTTAATATTAATGTTAATCTTTCAGTCGAGAATACTGATTTATTCATTCACGGAAACATGCTACAAATAAAATTTGTCGGTGGTTTACTATTTTTGAAGCAAAATAACTTACAATTTGCAAAGAGTAAGTCAGTTTCTGAAGAAAATATGAACAATAAGATAATAAATATATTCTAGGGACTTAAGAAGAAGAAGAAGAAGAAGAAGAAGAAGAAGAAGAAGAAGAAGAAGAAGAAGAAGAAGAAGAAGAAGAAGAAGAAGAAGAAGAAGAAGAAGAAGAAGAAGAAGAAGAAGAAGAAAAATTAATAGTGAAAGAGAGAATAGTGTCAAAAATGAATCGAAGTGAAGAAGAAATAAAAAAAAGACAGATGTGATTATACAATACTCACTATGGGATGAAGACAAGGTCGAGATACCCGACCAGTGAGAGGAAGATGCGGGATCTGAAACTAATTGACAAAACTCTAATTATTGTTCTCCGCAAACCTTTTTTTAATTAAAATAAGCTTGTTTATTTTTGTGACAAACTTTTTTTGTTTACTACAGCAGCCTTGTTTAAAATGTCAGGAAGAACCGTGTTTAATACGCAATACTAATATTGCTATGTCGTGCTAATTCAAGCATATTATGACAGGGTCATAAGGTTCATGGCATTTCAATTTTATATTTTATAAGAAATTCGTTGACTTCCATTGTAATTTTTTTGATGATAGGCAGATATAGGTTATTGGCTAATATTTTGCAACTGTTTTAAATGTAGAGTTGATTTAATTATCTAAACTGTGTGGCAGCTTCAATGAAGACATACCGAGGACGGTCACGTGGACTGTACTGTTTGCGTGTTGCCAGACTTGGAAAGTCCACAGTCCGCTGTCACTGTGTAGAAAGATTTTATTCAGACTGAAAGCATTGCCCTCAACAGTCTCTCCAAGACATCGGCAAATTTTGTTGTTACTGTCACATCTTTTTTTCCAGTAAGACACGATACACTTCGTGTCGAAAGTTGTTGTGTTCGAGGTGTTGTGCTGAACGTAAATTACTTTTTTAATTTTGTCTCCACCTGAGTTTTGAACACAGAACTTGATTTCTGAACTTTCGCCCAAACGAAAATGAAAGCTGGTCTTATTTCTTTCAATGTGTAAGGGGAGGCAGCCTGATAAAAAAAAGAACATTATTTGAAAGACGAAATTGTTACACGATTGTTACACATAAACGAATAAGTATTGTAGTCCACTGTCATCTGTACAATGTGATTCTACTGGAAACTGTACATTTTCGTGATTAATATCAAGGTTATTTTTGAAATGCTGAAACGTCTTAGTATGGACAGTTAATCATAGATTAACATATTCATATTTTCAGATACCAACATTAGCAAATTTACATATTAATTTATTCCTATTTTCTCATATTTGCATCTTCAGATACAATCACAGATTTTCACGTTCATAAAACTCCCTTGCACTACATCCAACCACATCTTAAGCAGATTACAAAAGATTAATATATATATATATAAACTATCTCAGTCATAAAAGGAAGGAAGTCACTAATCAGGAAAATAAACTAAAAATATCAAACAGAGAGATGGTAGACATTATTTTGTTAACAGCAGGCATGTATCTACCATAAGAATTTGGTGTGATATCAATTTAGTGAGATGTTACTTTGGTGTAAATATCTTTATCTTAGTAAATGGAACTCAGTCCTACCTGACAATTGCAAGCACGAAGCCCCGAAGATCGCAAGAAGTATTAAAGCCATGCTGCTCTAGTTTCAAGCAAAACCGAAAACCAAGAAATCTGAATTCTTGTTGTAACACCTGGACGTCGAATAACTCAGTTAAAAAGTTTGCAGCCTGAATAAATCCCTTGTCTTGAGGCAGCAATTAACTTGATTGCTCTCTTCTCATTCACAGCAACAATGTATCAATCTGTTCCCTGGGATGTGACTGTCGTGATGTCAGTATTTTCCGTCCAGTGTATTTCCTGATGAAGCATTTTTATCGCCGAAACGAAAGTAATTGTTTCCAAACATGGTTTGTGGTCACCATGACATCTCTTAACAATGATCGTTGGAAAAAGATAATAAAAATACCAAACTTTTTGCTGACCATGCATAAAGAAAGTGGGTAACAAAAGAATAGGGCGAAAGCACAAAGAAATACCTCAGGATGGGTTGTCTGCGTTTGTTACACACACACACATACACACAAATATAATATCCAATAATCATCATTTCATTTAGACGCTCAGTGTATTCTCTTTTCATCGGACTTCCACATTTTGTATTTTGTTTTCTTCTTATAAGTATACATAAAAGTCTGCACACTTTGAACATTGAGGGGCACACCAAATATTTTGTTTTTTTTTTCATAGAAGTGCATTTTATATTTATTAAACAATTTGGTTAAATGTGGATTTTTTTCTTCGTTACAATAATAGATTATTTTTTCAGGCCAAACGACGTTTTCACAATGATGATAGGTGTTGAATATCTTTTGCAAACACGAACAATGCTTTATTAAAATGATTAATGCACATGACATTTAAAATAAAAAGAGATGTACAATAAACGAGCAAGCAGCAGAACACTGTACAAATAGAACTAGTAGTCATATCTTTCGTTCAATAGACTTTGACGGATTTAGTCCCCGTTTGTCATCAGACACCAGAGCGACACCAAGGGGACAAAACAAGTCAAACACATTGTTGGTGTTGTGGTCGTCGTCGGTGAAGGGGATGGGAGTGTGGATGCGGTGCTGGTGCTGATGCTGGTGGAGGAGGTCCTGGTGGCTGTTTGCGTCTGTCCTGAAATTGAATTTGCGGGTTGACAGCTTTAAAAAATTGCTTAGGTTATTTGTCTAAATGTACAGTGATACCTCGGTTCTCGAACATAATTCGTTCCGGGAGAATGGTCGAGAACCAAATTGTTCGAGAACCGAAGCAATGAAACCCATAGGAAATAACGGAAACTGGATTAATTCGTTCCAAGCCCCAGAAAATGCCTATTTACTGGCCTAATTTGTATATAATATGTAGAAAAACATGAGTTTCAACAAGAAATAAGAAATAAAAGTGTATTTATTAAAATAAAAAAATATATATAAAAATGTACAGTACAGTAAATTGTGTTTCATTTACTGTACCTGTACTAAACTTTCTGGCAGGAGGGAATGAATGTGGAGGAAGGAGGGAAGGGGGATGGTTATTGTTTTGAAGGGGAGTCCTCTTCAATAAAAACAGAGGGTAACTGCTCTTCGGGTGTTTTTGTTCTCTGTATCTTTTGCTGAGGAGAATCAGAATCTTGCTCTTCAGTTGCTTGTCTGATTTCTTTACGGAAGAATTTGTCAATTGTTTGCTGTTTTTTTCTCCTTTGCAAAATTTTGCGGAAAGTGGACAAAACATTGTCATTAAAAATGTTAACTGCTCTATTTGCTACCACTTTATCAGGGTGATGTTATTCAACAAAATTTGCGATTTCTGCCCATTTTGCACACATTTCCTGACTCTCTCCACAAAAACGTCACTCTCTCTCTCTCTGCACTCACACTGATGACGCAAGCAAGGCGCGCTGGGCCGAATGAACGCCATTCGGCTCAACTCGGCTCATCTCGGACGTTCGGATGTTCGAGTTCCAAATATTTGTTCGGATTCCAAGACAAAATTTTCTCGAATTTCCTGGTCGAATACCGATTTGGTCGAAAGTCAAGGCGTTCGAGAACCGAGGTATCACTGTATATGAAACAGCAATATGATCAGGATGCACTTGACAATCCACAGTCACACTATACTCGAAAAAAACATAGACCCACACATCCCTGCCACGAACCCTCTCTCTCTCTCTCACTCACACACACACACACACACACACACACACACACACACACACACACACACACACACACACACACACACACACGCAAAATAAGTAAAGAGAATATGCGGGAAGGACTATGAGAGAAACGAGGGTTTAGTCAAACATGGATGAGAAGATAAAGTGCACTAGCCATCAGGTTATGGGACACGAACTCGGTTTCTTTTTGTAGTCCACACATCAACCATAAAAACCCTGAGCTGTAAAAAAAAACAAATGCTAAAATTCTCTACTAGCCTGATGCTTGAAGGTGGACTTTCTGTCGTATGTCTGTATTCCACACCTCAAGGACCCAGTCACCGCTGTCTTGCGTCTGAAATGTTTTCATCAGTTTGTGAACTAACCGCCTATCAGAAAGAGAAACGGAGCAGTTGCAGTCACCATGCGTCCTTCTACACAATCTTTGTGTCATTATAAGTTTACACGATTCCGCTAATGGCCCTGTTTCATTCTTGTACACGTACATCGTGTCGTCAGTTTTGGAAGCGTTAATAAGATAAAAATAAATGTAAAACGGAGATCCTGGCTGGTATGTGAATTCTGTTTGATTGTCTTTTATTTCCAGTGATAAACAGTCAACTGCAACAAAGAAAGAGTCAAATTTGTTTTCAAACAAAAAGCCGAATGTACAAGTAGTATTTCGGTCTGGCAGACAGGAGGATGAAAGAACAGGCACATAAAAGGATAAATACCAACCAATTTTTCGACAGAATGACATTGTCATTGAAAATTTAGATGTGAAACTATTTTGATATTTATAAGCAATTCTGCCATATCAGCTGCCACAAGCAGAAATGATTTCTGCTCCTTATTATGAAGAAGAGATATAAATATATGACCAAACAATCGACCATGTCTCGTAAAAAGATTTGGCTGTTGTACGAAAGGAACCATGTATGATAAAAAAATAATTTATTGACTCTACAAATCGTTACTTCTATTGAAAATACATTCTTGACACTTTTGTTACTCTTATAATTAGATAAATTAACACTTAAGAAACCCTCGACTGGCAAACAAAGCATTCTTAAGCTCATATTTTAAAAAAAAAACCTTTGGCAAAATAAAAGCTGTTTTTTTAAACGATGTGTTTAGAGTTATTAGCAAACAAAAAAGGTCTTAAACTTATCGAAGAAAAGTTTGTTTTTACCTGTACATGGAAAGCAACACAAAACAACAACAAACAATGTGATAGAATATCCTCCCCAACAGCCATTCTGACAGTCCATGGTGTGTGGACGAGATAGAGGGAAAGGTTGACATCAACTTCAAGTCATCAAAACATTTGACAGACTTAGAACACAAAGGGCAGACGAGAAGTGGGCCAGGCATTAAAGCTCTCTAATTATTGTCTCCTGTTGTGAAGCTCTTCCTTCCTCGTCGGGGATAAAACACTGCACGAGTCCACATCCCGCAGCAAAGGTCAAAGGTTGAGTTAGTTTGGTTATCCTATGGTATGATTTTTGAATGGTCATTTGTGTGCCCACACCATGTCCAACCAACCCAACATCAGACATTTTTAACACTATCTTGGTGTGTTTTGTGACAAGGGAACACAGAGAGAAACAGATGAGAGAGATGCTTATCGCACGAAAGGGACAGGACCTTCTGAAGCTTGCAAGCCCCCAGCAGCCCCAGAAATGATTTAACCCTCAAACACCATTAAACATCTCTCGACAGATGTTCCTCACAACACAGAAGATTGTGGGAAGTAGCCATCATAAACAAATGCGATACTTAAATGGTTTTAGCTTCATCGAGTAGATGGAGCTTGATTTCCTGTTCATAAGTGATGAGGAGGTCGAGAGATAATCATTTAGACTTCGTGGGAAGGTTTCGATTTGAGAGAAAATGTTATTGCGAGTGCTGGAAAACCGAATCAGTGATTGTGGTGTAGAAAACTTTGTTCTTCGGGGTTTAAAACTACATTCAGGCTGAGACAACTTTGGGAGGACATTACTGGTTAACTTTGTACTTTAATTGTGTTTTGTAAATATTCAGGGTGTAGGCCTTTATCATTGAAATCTTTGTTGCTATGGTGATGGCTATATGACATAATCGGGATGTTTTTGCAGCCAGCCCTGTAAACAGATGCTAAAAGCACAGAATGTACAGCGTGCCCGAGACGAGATCCGAACCTGGACAGTCATCCTCGCTATATTGGTGAAAGCCATAGAAGAGATGATAGACAGAGGACAAAGAAAGAAAGAAAGAGATGAAAAGAAGAGGATTGAGAGAAAAAAAAGAAATTTTAATGAAATTAAATCAAGTGAGCACAAATGAGTAAAGAGAATTTATTGACAAGACACTCAACCATTGTGAGTCACATGGAAATTGCAAAAACATTGTTTCATTAACACATTTAAAGCTAATATTGAACTTTTAAGTGTAATATTTATTACACTTAAATATTTTATCAAATATAATGTTTTGCAGGATTAAATACATTTTATTACATTATTGCATTTCGTTATTGTATATACATTTTTTAAGAATGCAATTTTATTTGTATATTAAAATTAATAAATGATATTTTCAATAACAAATTGCTTTCTGAAGCTGAGGTGACCTAAAACAACAGAAGTCTTTCATCGGAGATCACTTTTGTAGGAGAATGTGTTGCTGAGGTTCATCGTCAAGCTTTTCGTCTTTGAATTCCTGTGCTGCCCTGTGGCGATGATTCTTCTCGATGCTTCTCGTGTATTAGCGAGAGACTGCAACTCACAGGCTCGCGTATGGTGGTGCTGGTGGTGCTTGGGCTGGTGTAGCCATGGTGACAAGGTGGATGCCAGTTGTGCCGTTAGATTTAATGAAGTCAATTGTCATCACTTTCATTAAAGAATTTCGAAGCATTTCTGCTAAAAATTAAAAATGAAAAGAAATTTTATCACAATAAAAAATCTTCAGCTCTCCATGATCAATATCTTTTCAATAAGGCGATGACAATAACACTTAACCAGTAGACAGCCATGTTTATATGTTCAGTCAGTAAACTAGTATTATTGTTTGTTGTAAATTAAAGCTTATAAATTATATACATTTAAGGATAGATGTACTCTCAGCAGCTATCACACAAAGTACAGAAAACATAATGCACTCACATAGAAATCCTAATCAGGTCCTCAACGTGTTCTGAGTCCTGATCGAGCTTTTTAGTTTGTTGGAGAGGATGTACGATAAATGTTGTTATGTGATGTTGTAATTGATAAATGTTTTGGTCTCTATGTAAGCTTAACTGTACAAAAACAGATTAAATGCAGATATTAATGAGCTTACAGCGGTGTATTCTGTCCACACTGCTCACGCTAGGATGGTCAGCTGACTGCCCAGTAGGTGGCAAAGTGGATCCTAAACTCTGATCTTCACAAAGACTTTGTTGCACCTCACCAGGAGTAGTATACTCATTCACTTCCCCAGAACTGATGTGTGTTAACGGGTTACTTTGTCCTGAAAATCGCAAACCTGAATGTGATAAGCTATGAATGGTCATTGTCAAGTCCACCTTTATTTATACCAAACTAGGAAGCAATAGTTAATGTCTTCAAACACAATCCCTCGTAATGGAAAAAAATCATACTTGCTCCTCCTCTGAGAATGCGTTGAGTTATCTTTGCCAGAATCCTGTAGCGACACCATACGACCACTACAGCTGTAATGGCGATGATGATGACAAGGACAGTAACGATGATGGCTGCTATAGACCGGGTGTTGCTTTGGCTGGAAGGTGTGGAGGAGGTCATTAGTGATGCCTCTGTGCTCTCATGTGGTTGTAGAGTAGTGTTGGTCTGTATTGGCACCGTACTGGCTTTGGACAGAAAGGCTACAGACGGACACACATACACGCACACAACATCCACACAAAACATGTTAATGCAGGAAAAAGTTATTTCAAAGGATCCCTAAGTCCAGAGCAGTTTTCTATACATGCCCTATTCTATCTCTGATCTTAAAAATGCTTCTATATCACTTTATCCTACAACATTCCGCATACATCACACACAGAAATACCTACAGAAACTAGTAAACTAGTATAACAGCACATCATGGATTTAGTCGGGGTTGAATTCGCCAAAGCAAACTACAAAGATAATTAAAACTAAAGCAAGTAACAAAGAAACAAAGTAATAAGAAGTGCTTTTAAAGAGTAAACTGGCTTATAAAGAAAATTCCAGAAGGAAACCCTGACCGCCTGCAGATAAAAGTTCGAGAGAAATTATGTGTGATGAGGACAAGATTTCAATTTATGACCTGTTATCTCTCTTAATGTGTCTTAAATATACTAGCTTCCAGACGTAGCTACAAGAAGGAGCACACACTGTAACATTACTTTAGGTACTTGAGCCCAGACCATAATGTCTTCAAAATGTTTTTGATATTACATAATAAAGGACTCACCGTGAACTTTAACCTTGACTATCTTGGACGAGTTGGGATGTGAAAAGCTCTGGAACTTCCACTCGCCGACATCGGACTGTAGAAAAGTTTTCTTTAAACTGAAGCCATTGCTCGATGAGTTGTCTCCAGGGCAGACGCAGATGTCGCTAGTAGTATTACAGCCTGTTGCTGACTGGGTCAGAATGCATTTCATATCAAATGTCTGTCTGTGCTCTGGTTGGTGAGAGATAATAATGCGAACATCTTTACCATCGTGATTTTCATCGTTAACGTAGAACTTGATTTCTGATGTTTCTTCAAGACGGAAGTCAAAATTGGTCTCATTTCCTCGAATGTACAAGACCAGAGAACCTGATAAAGATGTTAAAGAAATCAATGTAATTGGTGAGAAAACATTGTAAAAAAGAATTTTATTAACCTTCTTTTTCCTTTTATATTTCTAGCAAAGCATTCACTATGAAGCACTGCACAGCTCTTATTTCGCCAAAAAAGCTTTTCTACAACGAGTGACTTTTTTCCGACTCCATATACTGGTCACCAGGCGCAACCCTACATCCAAAAAAAGTAAAATATAGGGATATTGAAAAACAATTCAGATTTACAGAGAGATGAAAATGAGTAATATTGTGTGTAAACTTAAAAAAATCTACTCAGATATAAATATTTGTTACAATTTAGAAAAGTATGTCTTTAACCCCTTTTATTCTAAACAAAAGAAGAAATACTGTAACAAATAAATGGAAGAATTCCTACAAACAGATAGAATGTAAGGTGGCTTACTGACTTAAAGTTACATGCTAATAATGAAGGAACAGAAAATGGAATATTGTCCTACCTGATAACTGCAGACAAGAGGCCAAAAAGATGGGGAATAATCTGAGAACCATGTTGTGCTAAAGAAAATCGGAGCACAAACATTTGTATAAACTTTTCAGCTTTTGCTAAAAAATTTGCTAAAAGTCATTTATTTCTGATAATTTGTTTTTCAAAGAAACAATTTATTCATATTTTTTTATCTGACACAAAGAAAAACAATAAAAAGATGTCACCTCATCATAGAAAATATAGAAACAAATATATTTTGAAATGACAAACTTGAACATCGCAGCTGACAGTTCCTATCATTTCAATAGTCACAAACACTTCGTTGCTCACAGTTACTTCCTGTAACACATAGGAGATGATAGAGTTTGTGTTTTTCCAGTGTTTGTCAGACAACGGCTACGTATACTATACTATGTCCGTGAAGTATGGTGCTGTACACTCCTGTGATGTTCATGTGTTTCCTGCCTTAATGTGACTAGGAAGGGGGTAAAATCTTCCTCGTACACTTACACTTAACCTTTCATTACGACAAAGTAAAAAGCATGTTACAGTAATTTTGAAAGATACGAATACTTCCTAACTAATAATAATAATAAAAAGGAAAACGAATAAAGTGAAGAAAACAGAACAATAGAGAGAAAGAGGGAGTGAGAAATTGTGATGAAAGGAAGAAGAACTAATTGACATTGCTCATTGCTTCATTAATGAAGTCATATGCCATCTGACATGATGCTACAACACCATACCTTAAGATACATTATATAATCTGCAAAGTATTTCAAAACTGTCAATAGCAACAGACACCACAGGTTGTGTAGTAGAGACAACTAACCACAGGCAGGACCATAAATAATTGACAAATCAAAGATGTCTTTAACTTATTTTACATTATCAAAGCTCTCAGTGACATAAAAGTAATTAGATAAAAATGTGTATATATATATAGGTGAGGTAATGGCTGTCCCAAATGTCCCCCCCAATCTTTGTTTTAAGTTAACCTAACTCTAGTCTTCTATCCCAGCAATAGGTAAACTACATGATACATTAATGTATTTTTCACAACAAATTATCAGCACTTGATTTGGTCTTTTCGGACAAAACTCAGATAAGTTTTAGTTTTAAAAATAACAGGAAAAACTTGCCTTTACTACTAACCTAGTACTCCCAGTACTGATACATTACTTGTGGAGTAGGTAAGACTGTAGGACACAAAGCAGTTCTGACAAGGAAATAGATAAAAGTGACCTACCTTTTGGGACTCTTGCCAGTTGTTCAGCGGGTAACAATAGAAAATAATCGGCGAGAATCGAAGAGCGATGGTGAGAGACTTTATCTGATTTTATCTGGGTAAAACGATGTCTGCCTGTATCTGAGTGCAGTGTACTTCAATGATGGATGTTGCAAGTGTTGTGCTTCCACTTTCTCTCATGTGTGCACCTGCTACATACTTTAGAAATATCGGATATTAATTTCCCTGTATTGTAAATAAATGTAGGCCATCGGTGATAAGGCGATTATATCATTTGTCTTAATTTTAAGTGGTTTGATTGTTTTCCCTTTTTGGGCTTGTAGAAAAGCTTTCCTTATACGACCAGAAAAAAGGGGATCGCGAATGGAGAAATATATTTGTGAAAATACAAATCATTTATTGTAGATATCCATCAAAATATTTGTATCAAATGAGGAAGCGATAGTTAAAGTATTGTTGAGCAAAACCTCGTAGTAGGAAAATGAAAGAAAAAGATCATACTTGTTCTTCCAATGAGAACTCGTTGTGTTACTTTTGCCTGCCGCCTGCTGCGACACCAAACGACCACCACTGTTGTCATGGAGATGCTGATGACGAGAGGAGTAATGATAAAACTGACTACAGTGGATGGAGACGGAGTATTGTCTTCGCTGGAAGGTGAGGAGGGCATCATTAGTGATACCTCCGTGCTCTCTTGTCCTTGTAAAAAAGTTTTGGTTTGTTTCATCACATTGATGGCTTTGGACAGAAAGGATACAGACGGACAGACGCACACATGCACGCACACAACAGACACAAACATGTTAATGCATGAAAATATTATTCCAAAAGATTCCAAAGTCTAAATCATTTTTTTTATGTATGTCGTATTCTATCTATGACCGTAAAAATGCTTCTATACCTTTATTTTGGAAGTAGCGATTTAACGTATTTTCGTCTCCAAGAAATATGAGCCATTCAAGGGTTGATACACACATATTATTTGGATATATTAGAAAAAACACAAAAACCAAAACATGAAATAAAACAACAAACCTCTAAAGATTTCTGAAATAAATGTCTAGTCTCTAAAGTTATTAAGTATCTACAAAGATAATTACAACTACAGAAAGTAAGTAGTCTGCTTAAAACAAAATAATAAGAAGAGGTTTTTAAAGAGTAAACTGGGTGATAAGGGAATTTCTACAAAGAAACCCTGACGGCCTGCAGATAACAATTCCAGAGAAATTACCTGTGATGAGGACAAAGTTTTTTTTTGTGAACCGTCACATCTCTTAATATTTATTAAATAGATTAGCTTCAAGACGTAGATAAAGGAGGAGTACACACACTGTAACATTATTTTAGGTACCTGAGCCGACACTATAATGTCTTGAAACATTTCGGCATTAAATAATAAAGGACGCACCGTGAACTTTAACCTTGACTATCTTGGACTCATTGCAATGTGAAAAGCTCTGGAACCTCCACACCCCAGTATCGGTCTGTAGAAAAGTTTTCTTTAAACTGAAGACATGTCTCGATGAGTTGCCTGCAGGGCAGAAGCAGATGTCTCTAGTAGTATTACAGCCTGTTGCTGACTGGGTCAACATGCATTTCATGTCCCACCTCTTTGTGTCGTCGGGTTGGTGAGAGACAATAATGCGAACATCTTTATCATCGTGATTTTCGTCGTTAACGTAGAACTTGATTTCTGATGTAACACCAAGACGGAAGTCAAAACTGGTTTCATTTCCTTGAATGTATAAGATCACAGAACCTGATAGACATGTTAAAGAAATAAATTTAATTGGTAAGAAAACAATGAAAAAAAAGAATTTTATTAACCTTCTTTTTACTTTGATATTTCTAGCAAAGCAAAAACTATGAAGCACTGCAAAACTTATTTCACCCCAAAACACCCCAAAAAGCTTTTCTGCAATGAGTGATTTTTTCTGACTCAGTATACTGGTCACCTGGCGCAGCTCTATATCGAAAATAATGTAAAATATAGGGATTGAAAAACACTTCAGACTTACAGAGATATGAACATAAGTAACATTGTGAGCAACCTTAACAAATCTCCTCAGACATTAATGATTGTTACAATTCAGAAAAGTCTTTCTTTAACTAACCCCTTTATTATAAACAAAAGAAGAAACACCGTTAAAAAATAAATGGAAGAATACCAAACAACAGACATAATGTAAGGTGGCTCACTGACATAAAGTTACATGTTAATGACAAATGGAATATTGTCCTACCTGATAACTTCAGACAAGAGGCCAAAATGATGGGGAAGAATCTTAGAACCATGCTGTGCTCAAGAAATCGGAACAGAGACATTTGTAAAAACTTTTCAGCGCCAACTGTAATCCACAAAACTACTGCAGTCAGAAATTTTCAACTCGACTGTAAAGATTTGCTGAAAGTCCTTTATTTCTTGTAATTTGTTACTCAAACTATTTGTTCAATTTTTTAATCTGGCAAAAAGAAAAAAAATAAATAAAAGGATGTCAACTCATTATAGAAAATAAAAAATCATATATTTTCAAATCACGGACTTAGTTGGACATCCCAACTGACAGTTGCTATCATTTCAAGTCATAAACACTTTGTTGGTCACAGTTACTTCCTGTAAGAAATAGATGATAGAGAAGACAGAAGGCGAATAGTAACATAAGGTCTCGATGTCTTCTGTTTCTCGATCCCGTGTTTTTCCAGTGTTTGTCAGACAACTGCTACGTGGTCACTACGTCCGTGAAGCATGGTGCTGTACACTCCTGTGATGTTAATACGTTTAGCTTCTTAATGTTCCGAGGAAGGAGATAAAATCTTCCTCGTACACTTACATTTAACCTTTCATCACGACAAAGTGCAAAGAATGCTACAGGAACTTTTAATGATAAGAATATTTCCTAACTGATGATGATGATAATAATAATAATAAACAACTCAAAACTGTAAAGTGTCAGAATATTTCAACCTAAATGAAAACATGTGAAAATCATTTCTTTCTTGTACCTTTTTTTAAAAGAATGATTTATTCTTTTCTTGTCTCCTATACAAAAGAAATCAACAAACGGATGTTACCTTATTATAGTAAATAATAACAGGAAATATTCTTTTTTTCTCATGAGAAACTTCGACGTGCCAGCTGACAGTATTTATCACATCAACTGTAATAAACACTGTGTTTGTCACAGTTATTTCCTGTAAGATATGGGAAATTATTTGAAAGATAGAGAAGACAGACGACTAGTGATAACCTAAGGTCTCGATGTCTTGTGTCAGCTTCTCGGTTCCGTGTTCCTCCAAAGTTTGTCAGACAGCTGCTACGTGTTTACGTGTTTACTACGTTGGTGCTGCTCGGTGTTGTTCTGTCCTGGGATGTGGATGTGTTTCGTGGCTTAATGTCAACAGGAAGTGGATAAAGTCTTCCTCATTCGCTTCAAAGTGAAAGCAAAACTAAAGTAAATTTTCAAGGAGAGAAGAATGCTGTCCGATTGAAAATAAAGAAACGAAATAAAGGAGAATAAAAAGGAGGGAAAACGAAGACGACAAGTGAGTGAAAAAGGAGAAACAGAGCTTGTGTGTGTGTGTGTGTGCGGAAAGTAAGAAAAACGAATGAAATTTTGTTTATTGATCAAAGTGATTTGCCATCAGATATTGTGTTTAAGCTAATACGTAATGACTATACCCCCCGAAAAAACAACAACAAAACAACAACAACACTGCTGTCATACAAACAAGCAACACTTTAAGAAAAAACAGTTTTCTTCCACCGTAACAAAAAAAAACCCAATAAAACAAAAACAAAAATAAAGACGATTATTTTGTTTAACAAGAAAAAGGGTCAGAGATAGCTGCTGCTAAATTACAGTTTTCTCATTTCGTCGTATTTTTTTTTTTTCTATTTTTTTCACGGAAAGGTCAGGTGAGTGACTGTTGTTTGCGTTCACTTATTTTTTTTAAAATTCAGTTTAAGATCTTTGCAGCAGACATTAGAGTTGAGGTGGCAGCCATTGTTCTTTACAGTCTGGAGACACTCTTGCTCCCCGTGGCTTTGGTGGAGGAGCTGGTGGTGGTGCTTTAGGCGGCGATACCGGTAGTGGTGGTGGTTTGATTGGTGCGCCTGGTGTTGGTGGTGGTTTGGGTGGCGCTGGTATTGGTAATGGAGGTTCTGGTGCTGGTGATCTTCGTGGTAGCACTGGTGTTGATTCACGTGGCGGCAGTAGAGGTACCTGGTGTGGTTTGTGCTCTACAGCGGGTTTGTTGGTTGTCTGTGTTTCTGGTGAACTTACTTGAGTGCGAGGTGGCACTATGGGAGGTGACAACTCTTTAACCCTTGACACCAGGTCAACAGGTTTTGTTGTTGCCTGTTCCTGCAGTAATCTCCCTTCTGATTGTCCTATAGGAGGTTCTAGTGATAACTGTTTCGGTTTTAGAAGCTTAGGCGGTATTTCTGGTGGTGATGGAGCTATTTCTGACTCCTTTGCTGGCGGGTCCAGACCAAGTAGTAGCGTGGACGACTTTAAAGGTTTCAATGCTTGTGGTTTTTGTCGCCCTGAGGCTGCCGGTGATGCTGGTTGAGATTCTCGTGTTTTGGGCGGTAGTGGTGGTGTCGGTGGTGCGGATGCTGGCAATGAATCGCTTGATGGAGGATCCAGACCGAGGAGTGAAGGTGACGAGGGTTTTTCTGACTGCTTTGATACTTGTAATAATTGTTGTTGTCCTTCTGTCGGTATAGGTTGTTCATCTGCTGTTGGTTTTGGTGGTGGTGGTGGTGGTACAGATGCTTTTGGTGCTTTTGGTGATTGTTGTAGTGGTAGTGTCGGTGGTGATGGTGGCTTTAGCCTAGGTCGTGGTGCTGGTGGTGGTGTTGGTGTCGTATCTACTGTTTGTTGTGACTGTGGTGATGATGAAGCTGACGTAGTGGTTTCCGTGATGATGTCCGCGTCAGTTTCATTTTGCTTTTGGTTGACAAAGGCTACATCTTCCTTCAAGGAACCTGAAAAGGTGAGGATTGAAGCCATTACATTACTTTCGTAAGATACATACACTTTATAATCAAAGCTGTAAGTCACTTGCACTGACTTTGAACCTAAGAATTAAATTTCGAAGCAAAAAATTTACTACCCTCCCTACACCACACCAAATCATTTTGGAGGCAACCAAGACTTCATCTGTCACTTATTATGTCTCTGTCACGTGTCCTCACCAGGTAAAACTACTTAACATGAGCACAAAGTCGAGGCGGCAGAAGTAGCAAAATAAATACAAAATAAATACTGATTTATATGCGGAAAATCACTCAGTTGGTCAGATTCGTTTTGGTAATTGTATCTGGAGTGTCGGAAATATTTTACTTTCAATAGAAATTGTCGGTGTGAAATGGGTTTCAGAACCACGAAGGCAGACATCCGTGTGAGAATTTGTTTACATCACGAACATCAGCTTGTGTGAATGCTCCCAACTGGCCACGTGATTACGGGAGTTTAAAGTTCACAAACACACGAATACTATCTCTCTCTCTCACACACACACCACAAACACACTCTTTCACCCACACACACACATGAGACAAAGAGGTGGAGGGACATAAGCTATCACATTACCATCTCTCGAACTCTGGGCGTCGTCTGAATCCTGTTGAGAAACATCCTCATCGGCTGGACGTCGGTCACGTGACACGGAGCTTTGTGAACTTTGAGCACTTGAAACGGGAAGCTGTCCTTGCCGCAAGCCTTAGAATCAAGTGAGTCAAAATATTAGAAAACTGTACAACATAAGGAAAAGGTAATGTATAATGAAGGTGCATCGAGGGAGACCGCTAGCAAGGGACTGTTGTGCAGATCAAACCTGAAGTCTCACTCACTCACTCACTCACTCACTCACTCACTCACTCACTCACTCACTCACTCA